>CM062813.1:5152901-5552901 GCA_031772625.1 Pinus tabuliformis
TTGCAGGAGGACTGTGCCACTTGGCCAATCTCGCCCAGCGCAGGTAGCCTTCATTGTTTTTGACTTCCAGCGCAGGTACAGAGTGGGACAGTTGCAATACAGCGCAGAAGCTCAGTTAAGCAGCTGACATGATCCAAAATAAGCCTGTTCTGAAGTGTTTTCAGGTGGAGAACTGATTGGAAGTGTTGTTGATTGATGACCTTGTTCTTTTAGGGGTAAGAACAACATGTTTAGGGACTGAGGATCCCTGTAATTATCGACATTTCCTGCTCCTTGACGCGAGGCACAAAAATGTCTATAACAATATGGTTTTTAGCAACAATGTGTGAAGATAGCACAAACTCTCAAAGACATCCACGCTGTTGTTACACATATACAAGAATGGACAATGAAGTACAAGGGAGCCCCACTTTATTTTCAGAAATAATGAAGCTGTAGGCAGGGCTAGACAAAGTGAAGATTCAGATGTTGATAAAAAATTATGAGCAGCTCCCTCCATTCATCACCAGCATTGAGGCTTCCCATGCATGATTGTTCAAGAGTTTGTATGTCATAGTGAGGACACACATGATCCCTTCAATTGGAACCCTCACTCAAGCCATGAAGAAGAACCAAGTCCTGTTGGAGGTAGATAGGTACATAGAGAAGTTGATGTGAGAGGCCACCAATGATGACTTGCAGTTGAGCCCAGAAAACATGCAGAAGTACATCGATGGTCCAACCACACTTAGGAAAATGTTTCACTTACTTCAAGATGAGTTTGACAGAGGTTCCAGGACCATATACCCGGAAGCCATGGAGGCAAGAGTACGTTTCGAGAAAGACATCACCAAATAGTACACAAACACAATAGTGCAGTACCAAGCTCGGTATCAGTTCATCACTGAATACCATCAAGAGGATGTTTCCGAGTTGGTCTTTCCCTAAGACCCTAAGTGATGATGTTTGTCTTGTTAAGATGACTCAAGCCTATTTTTTCCCACATGGGTATATGTGGAAATTGTATTACTATTTGTAAATATATTGTAAGTGAAATTCCAATTTTCATTAGTGGAATGTGAATAGTCACTATGTAATGTGAAGAGTCATGATGGTAGTCAAAGAGTCAAAGGGGAATTTCAACGGTCACCCCACCCTTTCTTATATATTGAACCTCATAACTCATAGTAGAGGCTTTTGGGAGCCAAGCTTTTAGCTAGGCATTTCTTAGAGAAGGCTTGGAGAGTATTGTGACGAGTGTTGGCTTCTGCACAACGTAGAGTGACTACATCTCTTTGGAGGAGAAAACGGTGTTGAATGTAATGTTCCACTATTGGGGCTAGTGGTTGTCAATGGTGTATATATGTTGTTATTGTAGTTTGACTATTCTGGTTACTTTAGCAATATATGTTATTTAACTTATGAATTCTTGTACGAAATATTTTGTATGAAATTGTATGCATCTTGTTGAAGACATGTTGTTGTACTAACCTGTCACTTTGGATTGTGGACTATTCAGCTTCCAGCCTATGATGTCATTCGGTTCGTGTGTTCCTTTCATGTTACGTACTATTACAGGTTTCTAGGGACACACTTCCTTTTCCCTTCCATGTGTTGGAACCCCCCATGCATCTCACTTGACTCATTGTAAGGTCACACACTTGCTCCTGACAAATTTATCATACTTATCTCTACATGCTACTGTGGTCAAGGCACTACTTTACTACTCACTATTGGGACTCCTACTCCAAAGGGTCTAAGGTCTAGTTGGGATATCTTACCGGGGAGATCCCCTAACATGTTGGTGGGTCCATGAGCACCGTCAACATTTCTTGCGCTAGAAGGAGGGATAGATTAAAAGATGAGCCCTCAAAGTATATTTTGAATGTCTGCACATCATTCATGACTTACATTACAATCTCAACTATGGCGTGTTTTTCTCATGCACATGATTTCAAAGTGTCAAGGGATGTCATCGATGACTTGTCACAAATAAAGTACAAAGGTGAAGGTGAAGTAGTCGTATTGAGATGCCGAGTTGCCTTATTAGGTTTTTGTTAGAGGAATGAAGTCCCCTTGGATGATTTTTCCTATTGGTTATTCACTTACATGTTCGAAGGGAATGTTGACCAATGATGTCTCATATTGCCTTCAACCTCTATTCACTTGTTTGATCACATGATCATAGAGTTATGCCATGCTTTCTATCGTTATAATTGTAAAGTGCTCAATAAAAAAATTCTAAAATTATGGAGAGCACATGATGAATCTATTGCACAATTTTGGGGCTACTTCTGTAATATCACTTTTCAAATCCCAAAAGATGAAATTGATTGGAAATTTCTCAAAGAAATATTTCAGTATCTTCTCCCGTGTCTGAAATTCCGCATAAGTTAGAATCATTCGAACCCATGCCAACATACCTCGATGTTAGAGCTTCCAAATCTAAGATGGACAAGGTGGCTGTCACAAGCAATCCTTCATCAACTTCTCATAAAAAAACTCTATCTCTACAGGATGAGGTGGGAGAAGTTGTGAACCCATCTGTTTGACTATCACATCCTCCCACCCCACCTACTGTGAACATCTGCATAGATTTGGACTGTAACCCTGATTGTTTTCACGAGGTGTTGTCTTCTCAACCTTCGCCCTCTAGTTCCTTTGATCCTCTGGATTGTACTGTGCTGTGTTCATCTGTTTCAGAATCCACATCTGTTATTCATGAGGATCAAGTTGTCAACATAGTTGTGTTGAGCAATCAACCTATGCTATCATTTCTTATGACTATGTGTGGGAATCTGAAGAATAAGTCACAGTGAAGGATGACGTTCTTCCATCCACACCTCATCAACTTTTTCCTGACATCTTTTGTGATTATTCCATTTTTGTTTTTTCTTGTGAAAATTCGTTCTGGGATGTTTCTACTTCCGGTCATTCACAGGACACATAGGATGTCAGTACATCATTTGATTGTGAAGATGACCAATCTTTCTTTTTGAATCCGCCCAATTTTTCATCTTTTATTTTTGGAAATTCAGAGGGTGAAAAATTATGTTTCTCATCAACCCCTCTATATGGTTCATTAAATCATTAGAATGCCGATGCACATCTCGAATTCTCTGACCGTGGCTATCATGATATTTTTACTCACTCATTTGATCATGACTCAGATTCACTTGTTGTAGATCTTTCTAAGCCACGAGTCTTTGACGATCCATACACTGATGAAGTGGAAACCCCTCAAGCTGTCAAGGCACTTCAACCCGAGCTAATGGTTATGTCAGGTTCTCGCAACCCTAAGGATAGTTCCACCTTCGATCAGAAATATGTTGAAACACCCTAGGCTCCTCATCACTCTCTTGTTTACATCGAAAATCATATGACCTACATATTTCACATCCTCCTCTAGAATCTCAAGATCCTATCACTCATGCATTGGAGGAGTCATACGTAGCAAGTCATGTTGCGAAATGAATTTTTTCTTGTTTTTGCATGTTTTCTTGTTTGTCAAGATCGAAAGACTGTACATGCATCTTGTCTACACATAATGTGTTGCCACACCATGGTACATCTACAGAGTGTCTATCATGTGTTTTTACTCTTTTATTTTCTATGCACACATTTAAAATTCAAGTGACTTGGTTTTCTTTGTTTTATCTTTCTTTCTTGATGATTTGCCTAAATATCATTCTTATCAACCATGCCTTCGCTTATGTGGGCCAACCATTGCGCCAGTCGCTGCATTAGAAATATCACTTCACATGAGTAGGCCCATGCACTATTTAGCTTAGGAGTAGGATTAGTGTTTTCTTTCTTATTGGTGTTTTGTTTCATGTTTTTCTTTCACGTACTGGTTTTCTTTCATTTTACTTTTGTCATTTTCTTGTTTGTTTGTTCATGCACCCATAGTATTAGCTTCCCATGAAACCGTGTTGGCTTCTTGAGACAAGCATGGTGAAATACAAGAGGACTTGTAAAACTATAAACATTTGTTTATTTTTTATCCCCTCTCTTTATGAAGATCTTATGTTTCTTCAATCGATGATACCCTGATGGAAAATACGTCCCTTTCAGAGTGAGTCCTACAGAAAACACAATTCTTGCACTTTTAACTAGTACTGCCTAGTCTAATCAGTTTTATATTTCCAGTTAACCTTTGTCAACTTAGTAAAGTAGAGTAAGGTAAGGGGGGGAACCTTAAAAATTATGTTATAGGTATATGTAACATCCTTTTCTGAAAGGACAACCTCTTATGCTCTCAATAAGTTAGGATCCCTCTTCCGCCTCATGGAAGGATTAAATAAGTGCCTATGCATAGTTCTCTAAAAAATGAAAAATTAAAAAATTAAATAAAGGAAAAAGAAGAGAAAGGCTTCCTATGAAAAGAGGTGAAGCAAGTAACTCTGCCACGGTACTTTCTAGGCTTGCTAGAAGCGAAGCGATTCTTTTGTTCCCGAAGTGACTCTGCCGGGGTACTATCTAGGCTTGCTGGCAGCGGAGCAACACCAGAGATGAAACTAAAACTTTGATAGTCTATATTACTTGTGCATCAATATACCCCTCATCCCCAATCAAAACAACTTAGTTGAATTAGCTTGGTATGTGTGCTGACTGATCAAGAGAATGGCAGGGGCTATATCTTTAACTCAAGCTAGTGAGGAAGCCATGACGATCAAAGAATAGAATAATACTTCTGGAGGAGTTAGACTTGCTTTACATGATACAAGGCCCATACAAAGAGCTGGAGTTATACCAATATGTCACCAATGTTGTAATGGCTACAACCACCCTCCAAAATTTTCCTTCGCTTCCTTTTGCAGCCTCCCTACTAAAATCTCAGTAGCTTGTCTTACACTGCCCAGGTACTTGTGCTTTCATTTGAGTTTTCTTTTTCTTTACAACTTGTCTTTCTTACTTACTTTGTTGTCTAACCACAATCTGATCCTGTGACTTGGTTTCAAACTAGTTTTGACACTTCCTTGGCAATCTGTGTAGTCCTAGAGGGCAACCATCCTTGCTCTCATGAAATGTGTATTCCAACCCACCAATGAGCTTCGACTCCAAAAATGCGCAAACTAAGATGGCAGCTTGTCTTCATTCGGGAAACTGCACAAAACATGAGAGGTAGCTAGAACCACATAGCCCAGGAATTATGTAGAAGCATTCCCTTAGCTGCTGCTCGATGCATGTGTCAGCAAGGTTCTCGGTCCCCCTAGAACTGAACACTCCATTCATGCATGGAAACCCTTCCTAAAAATAAATAAATAAATAAATAGATAGATAAAAATAATAAATTAATAATAAAAAATGAAAAAGCATCCATAAAAAATAGGGATCTATTTTTAGCAATGGGAGTTACACTTGAGTTAATTTTACAAACTGCTACCATTTGTCACTTTTTCCTAGATTTTCAGCCTTCATGTCATAAACCCTAAATCGATCAAATATATTTAATGGACACTTCCAGAGATTGCTTGCGCACTCTATCTTGAAGCTTTGGAATTCTTGAGGTATCTAGGAACTTTCGGCAGAGTTGGCACAACTTTTCTGGGTAAGTCTTGCTTTTCTTGTCTTTTTCTACTTTTTTTGTCATTCTTGTTTCCTTAGCTTGTGTGAGTGTTTTTTTTTCCTTTTTATTGAAATAATGTTGGCATTTTGGTTTTTTTAGCTTATAGAAGTTTTTTTTTATAGTTTTTCATTACCTGTCCTAAGCATCACATACATAACCCAGTTTTTGCACTAATGGTTGTCGTTGCGGCGACTCCCCCCAAAAGTTTCACTGTTCTTCTGTTTGACTCATTCCTGCATTTTTTTTTTATTGCATACACCACCATTCACTCAGATATGCACCATCCTTCACTCATGCACTCAGATCTACTCATTTTCATGTTGCCCTTGGGAAGATTTGGACTGTCTTGACCCGAATCTAGCTCTTCCTTGCATGCAGTGCATCTCAAGGCTTTGACTTGGCTCTAGGAATTACACAGAGGATGCTAGTGACTAGATCTAGCTACAAATTATGCAGTTCAAGGATCCAGTCCTGGATTCTTTCCCATTGGGATTGCGCAATGCATAGTCCCAGCCAACATCAAAATCAGACTAAACTACATAGTTCCAGTCTCTAGAAAGCCACACTGAACTGCGCATTGCATAGTTCCAGTCATCATCAACTCTCACTGGAAGCTAGGATTATGCAATGTGTATATCTAGCTGACAATCCCTCACCTCTGAAAGTCAAAATTGTCCAATATTGCCTAGCAATTCCTAGTTTGTTGCACGATTGGTCCTTGAAGTGATTTTTTCATTTTAAGCTAACATTTGCATGCAATGAGTGTCCTCTCTTTCTTCAGGTATAGAATTTTTTGAGTATCTTCTTAGTAGTACAAGAAAAATGGTTTCTAAGAGAGATGGATTAAAGGATGTTGTAGAGAGCAACATTGGAGATGTAGTTGAACATGTGTCAATGAACTTGCTAGTCTATGAAGAAACACAATTGGTCATAGAAAGGGACATGAAGATATCATGGCAAGAAATTAAGAACATATTTGTAGGCAGTTTCAAGGAAAATCTGGAAGATTGACAGGTCTATGTCAACATCCACAAGTTAGTCTTATATAGGGTTCCATGCAAGTACCCCGCCTTCCCATGTGTGGACATCATTCATTGGATTGTCTCACATACTAATCCTAAGACGATGACATTAAGTAGTGCCTGTGGAACACAACTTGCTACCTTCAGGACAGAAAACTATCATCAGATGTATCACTTACCACAACTGGTGAACTGCATGGATGCACTCTTCTATACTCCCAATAGAAATGTGAATACTAGAGGCATCATCAATCGTTGGATAAAAGAGTCATCAAAGTTCAGGTCGACACCCAATAAGGTCTACAAGACTAAGTCACTCAAGAAGACCTACCAACTCTTAATCATCTTTGCATGCCACTTGTACGGTCAATAGAGTACATAAACCTTTCTACATAATTGGGTGGTTGTGTTGGACCGATTGGCAAATGAAGGAAGGCCATTCAACTAGTTGGACATGTTAGCTCTTCAGTTGAAAGTTCATGTGACTAATGCCTCGAATCCACCTAAGGATGAGCAAGTGATATTCTATATGTTTGCGTACCTTCTTGATGCAATTTGTTCCTAACATAAATTTCCTAGCATGGGCTAGACATGAACACTATCAGATGATGATGTGAACATTTATTGTGAGTTACTTTATGAGTGTACTTACCAAGGAGTCATTGAAAATTTATCTGACCACTTCATCACCCTAGTTTACAAGATGATCTTTGAGCAAGATCCACCTTGCATGTCCCAAGAAGCGATGCATGCATTACTTAACATTGCAGATTGGTATGCCTCACCTAGTGGCACCTTCATTAGGATGTTTCAGGGAGAGAAGCCTCTGCATGTGCTACCACAGTTTTCCATGGATAAGTTGGTAATTCAAGAGGTTTTGTATCACATCTCCACATGGTTATCAACAGGACTACACATAGGAAGAAGGCACCATGGTCTGCTCTTCCTTTGCGGATTGGATTGTACGAGATCTAGAGCTTGAATGATGCAGATGCTGAAGCCGATGACTTGAATAAGTTTGAGTTTGGCACCAAGAGTTTCAATCCGTATGATCCCCACTACATATGCAAGAACCACTGTGTTAAGGTGTATTATCCATGGATCCATAGCGCATGTTATCAGCTAGAGGAAGACCCTTGGCGGTATTGCTACAACTCCTCTAGGCTTAATGAACTGTCAGCATGGCTATAGAATGGAAATAAGTTCTGTAGGTAGCAACACCATAGGAAGAAGCAACAAATCAGTGCAGGATAAAGGCAAGAGGAAGATTGCCAAGAACATAAAGGCTGAGAAAAGCTACAAGTCTAGAGAAAATCCTCTTGTTGATAAAGTATCTTTGGCAATAGAGGTGACAATGTGAAAGGAGAGTAGAACAAAGGAAGAGAGATAAGAAAAGGTTAGAGGATGCAGAGAAAAAGCTGCAGGAAATAAAAAAGAAGCTAAACGAAGAGCAAGATCTAAGGAGGAGAGAAAGGGAAGAGAAGAAGAAACAAGAATAGGAGGAAAGGCAAGGTGCAATGACAAAGAAAACTGCACCTATACAGGTGGAGGAGTCAGAGCAACCATTTGATGAAGAAGAGGGTGAGGAGGTTCAAGTTTGGTAACTTGCTCAACATATTGAATAGATGGTTGAAGCAACAGACATGGAGTTGGAACAAGAGCCATAGGACCAAGACACCGACGTCATGCTGGGTGCATCTGAGGTTTCCCCATAGTGTTTGCCACCTCCAAAATAAAAACAGTCCTAAGCGATAAGTAAGAGGTTGTTCTCCTTGATGATAATATGGTGATAGATGTATACAATCTGTCATTTGATGAGTCACAATAAAGTATTGTACAAGTGCAAAGAAAGAAACTCTCGAATGATCACACATCACCTGCACACATAGAGGAAAGGGTTATTGTGTCATATGTTAAAATACATCCAGCTACCATGGCTGATGCTTCTAAGGGTTATGTAGAAGCCACACGTTCAACGGTCAAGTTATTGATAGAAGAGAATGATCAGATGACAAAGGAATTGTAAGAGGCTAGGCAGAGAACAAAAAAATTTGCAAGATCCATTATGGAAAAGATGAGAAAAGTGATACTTGCTAAAGTATCGACTCTTGCGACCACCATGCGGAAAATGTATGAAAAAAATTTTCATCGTGCACAAGGTAGTTGTCCATCTATATGGTTTTCAACAACATTGTGCGAAGATAAACCAAACTCTCAAAGACATCCATGCTACTATTATGCATGTATAGGAATGGACAATGAGGTACAAGGGGACCCCACTTTACTTGCATAAGAGAATTAAGCTGCAGGCAGAGCTAGACAAAGCAAAAAATCAGATGTTGATCCAGAATTATGAGCAACTCCCTTTGCTCATCACCAGCATTGAGGCTTCCTATGCACGATTTCAAGAGTCTAGATGTCATAGTGAGGACACACATGATCCCTTGAATCGGAACCCTCACTCAACCCATGAAGAAGAACCAAGTCCTGCTAGAGGTAGATAGGTACATAGAGCAGTGATGTGAGAAGCCACCAATGATGACTTGCAGTGGAGCCCAGAAAACATTCATAAGTACATCAGTGGTCCAACCACACTCAGGACAATGTTGTGCATGCTTCAAGATGAGTTGGACAAAGGTTCCAGAATCATATACCTAGAAGCCATCAAGGCAAGCCTCTGTTTTGAGAAAGACATCACCAAATAATATGGGGACACAATAGCGCAGTAACAAGCTTGGTATCAGTTCGTCAACAAAGAAAATCAAGAGGATGTTTCCGAGTTGGTCTTTCCCCAACACCCCAAGTGATGATGCTTGTCTTGTTAGGATGACTCAAGCCTATTTTTTCCCACATGGGTATATGTGGAGATTGTATTATTATTTGTAAATATATTGTAAGTGAAATTCCAAGTGTCATTAATGGAATGTGAACAGTCACTATGTAATGTGAAGAGTCATGAGGGTAGTCAAAGAGTCAAAGGGGAATGTCAAAGGTCACCCCACTCTTTGTTATATATAGAACCTCATAACTCATAGTAAAGGCTTTTGGGATACAAGATTTTCGCTAGGCATTGCTTAGAGAAGTCTTGGAGAGTATTGTGACAAGCCTCAGCTTCTCCACAACATATAGCGAGTACATCTCTTTGGAGGAGCAGGTGGTGTTGACTGTAGTGTTCCTCTATTGGTGCTAGTGGCTGTCAATGGTGTATGTATGGATGAAACTTTCACTTAATAATATAACTGAACCAATAAGTTTTCATGCATATGTTGTTATTGTAGTTCGACTATTCTGGTTACTTTAGCAATGTATGTAGTTTAACTTATGCATTTGTGTATGAACTATATTGTATGCAATTGTATGAATATTATTGAATACGTGTTGTTGTATAGACCCATCACTTTGGATTGTGGACTATTTCACTTCCATCCTGCGATGTCATTCCGCTCGTGTGTTCCTTTCAGGCTGCGTAATATTATAGGATTCTAAGGGATGTACTTCCTTTTCCATTCCATGTGTTAGAACCCCCCATGCATCTCACTTGACTCGCTACAAGGTCACACACTTGCTTCCAACAAAGTTATCATACTTACCTCTACGTGCTACCATGGTGAAGGCACTACTTTACTACCCTCTGTTGGGACTCCTACTCCAAACAATATGAGGTCTAGTTGGGACTTTTTACCAGGGATATTCCTTGACATGTTGGCATGTCGAGAACTATCAACAGATCCCCATTTGAATTAAACACTTATCTCATCTCCTTCTCCTTCTCTCTCTCATATTCTCTAATCCATTCAACTAGTCTCATTATTACATGTCGTTGTGTTATCTCTGGTTTACCATTGAAAGCAGATGTTTCTCTTCTGTAAGGGTGTTTTTCTAGGAGGAATAGTCTAGAGAAGTCATACATTGGCTTTCTTAGGTCATTGTTCCACCTATCCTTGAGAGAAGTTCCAAAAAATTTACCTACATGATATCTTTTGATAGAAGACCTGTGAAATTAGTGTATACATGGCACATTAGTGATCATGAAGATCAAAATAATTGCAATGAATTAAATTAATATGAGAAACAATATTATTACAAATATAAACAAATCAATAAACATGTAATTTATGAGAGAAAACTCCTAAGCCTGGACAATCATGTGTGGTGTAAGCACATATGTCATACAACATAAAACTCTTGCCTATTACAATGGGTCTTGATACATCATATGCATTAATCTTAATCCCTTCCCATAATTCCTTCAATTCATCTACTAATGGTTGTAAGTAGATATCCATATTCTTCACTTGTCTTCTACTAGGGACTATGAGAGCCAACATAAGATGTTGATTCTTCACGGACAACCATGGGGGGGATATTTTTATTGATCACTACTACATGAAAAAGAAAATAATTGGTGTTTTTTAGGAAATAAGAGTTGATGCCAATCATGACTATTCCGAGTCATAGACTTTGTACTTCATCCTTGAATTTTTCGAGGCATGTATCCTCTATATGCTTCATTGTTACTGAATCTGTTGGGATTCACATAACTCCCAACTCACTTCTATGTGAGGCATTCCATCCCTACAACATAGCTAATTATTTTCAATGAAAGAGCCTTTGAATCCTTGGGATTATAGGCATGTGCCTCAATGTCATATGAGGAGGACCATTTGATTTACCATGTTTTATTTATTTATGGTACATGTCATGCCCACATTTCAGACATATATGTTTGTTTTCATATTTTCCTCTATATAGAATACAATCATTCCAACATGCATAATATGACATGTACTTAACACCCAACATTTTCAACAACTTCTTTGCCTCTTCGTAGCTACTAGGAAAGAAATTATCACTCGAAAGAACCTTATCATTGAATAACCTATAGTTGGTGGGTAATATAAATGTATAATGTAAATATTTAACATCATAAAATAAACCATTTTTAATGTTGATTGTGTGACCATATTTATCAAAATATAAGGGATTTGATCATGGTCAATTACCTCAATATTGTTGAGAAACTTGCATTCGACATGGAAAATGTTGCTTTCAAGTTGTATAGTAACATGGTTTTCCCCAGCTGGGTCAACTTTGACGAGGGGCCAAGTACAAAGAGGGATGGTGGAAGAAGATTTTAGGCTTTCAAAAAAGGTATCAGTGATATGAGCATCATCCCCAAGCTCACTGTCCTGGAATGCATCTACCAACATTGTCTCCATGGAAGTTGTATCCCATAAGTAATCATCCATACCAACCTCTATTTGATTGTCTCCATTACCAACTTGTGATGAAGAACTACTCTTGTTGTACTCATTCCTAATTGGTGATTCTGGATGTAGTGGGAATTGAATCGGTGGTTGATTCAACCATTCTTTGGATGCTTCCTCTCTAATTTTTACTCTTAATGTAGCCTTCTCTTGATTTCAAATTCAAGTGGGATGCACCATAATATGGTAGCTGGGTCGCTTATCCTCACTAGACCCCTAATTTAAATAAATATTGAACATTAGTACACCAATGATATTAGTAAACACAATGCAATTGGTTTGTTGAAACTACATTATACCAAAACAATTATTACCATCGCTGACCCGTGGTTGCAGTTGGAAGATGGCATGTTACAATTGGCTAGGTAAAGTAGCTATCCATTTTCATCTACCAACTACTTGCAGTATGTTGCTCCTAATAAGAGCTTCCAACATTTTTTAACTGGTGGAATATTTTCTGCATTTAAACTCGATTCTGAATCAAGATCCTACAGATTTGGATACTTTTATTCAAACTGGGATGATAAAAATAAATAAAAAATAAAAAAATAAAAATAAAATAGATAATCGAAATATAAGTAAAATATGAACTTACACGAGATGGAAAGGGAGAAATCTGCGAAGGACTTTGAGCAATATGGAAAGAGATGGAAGTTGAAGAATTGGCCATTTGATATTATGAAAAATTCTCCCTGCATTTGAGCAAAATTGACAATAATTTTTTGTATACATAACTAAAATTAATTTCCATAACCATATAACCACAATATGAATTTCATTTTCAAACCATTTTTGAAGAAGAATGAAACTTTAAGCAAAAAATGTATGCTATGAACTATTGTAACTCATGTGGAGGCATCATAAGGGATAATTTGATATGAATATGACATTTTATGTGAAAATAAAAATTCAGATAAATTTTAGAGCATATCATTGTCCTAGTAAAACTAATCGGAGTGATGTGTTTAAATAAAAACAACATCGATGCATTAAAATAGTAACTGCACTCGTTTCCAAGATTTCAAAAATAAAAAATGAATTCTATCATATCAATGCATTAAACAATTTTAGCATGGCAATAAGTTATCTTAATTGGTGCGTGTTATTATTGAACACAATGGTGATTTTTACTATGAAACACATTGATGTTCTGAAAAAATGAAAAACAAAAAGGTGTTGATTTTTTTTTTCAAGTTGAAAAATGAGTGGTAATTTATTTTTCGAAATCTAATTTCATAAATTATTATAAATAGTAAGAAGCTCTTCACTATTTCATTATTTTTCCCAAAACTATAATGGAGGGATTTACAATAGAGACATACTAGGAACACTGTGGAGCAACAAACTACTTTGGAACAAAAAAAATATTCAAAATATCAGAATTTGAAAGATATAGTGATTCATTCAAAACCCTACATAGTACAAATTTTAAATTTTACTGTTTATTTTACTAATATTTTTTCTTACAAATTCTGTCAGATTTAATTAAAATTAAAAAAAAATAAAACCCTTGCATAGTAAAAATTTTATTGTTGATTTAACTAATAATTTTTTTTGAAACCTCTGTTCCTATTTAGATTTAATTAAAATTTAGGGAAAAAAAAACAAGACTTACCTTAAACCTTTGCTTCTTCTTACTTATGTGACTGCAAAATTCCACCTTAGGATTTAACTCCCTCTACCACTTCAGAATTAGGTCTTTTCAATTTAGGAATTTTAGATTTAATGGGTTTGTGTTACTATATATAAGGCTTTTTACATGTAAATCATGGGGACCACCTATTGAATTAGATGAAAACCATGTCAACCCTGTCCATTTATTTAAAAAACGGCTTATGTTTATCGATGCTCCCTATGTAATATAATGCACCGGTGTGCCTTTTCTAAATAGCACCATGAAGTCCAAAAAACGTGTCTTTAAATTTTTATGTTATTTTAAGTGTTATTAGACCCTTAAACATTCTTCTTTTTTTACTAGTATTTACTTATTCGTCTTTGTTGGTTTTCTTATCACGACCTAAGTTAATTCTTATATACAATTTCTTGCTTTTCCTTGTAGATTCCTTTTCATATTACGGTTCATATGATCCCAATCCCAGTCTCAATTGTGACAAATGCATTTACTTTTATGATTAAGTATTAGGATTTTCAATTTTGTTTCTAATTCTCATTATTCTATTCCAGTTCTGACTTTGTTCACCAATTTTGTAAAGAATCTTGACACAATGTTTTGAATATGGTCTTGTATATATCTTAATTATAGCTATGATGATTGACATTTGAATCTCCATATATTTCTTGTCATTGTAATTGAGTTTTTTGTTGTTCAAGACTTCTCAAGCATAAACTCTGATTATCGTGTTCCAATTCTGAGTTTTCTCTAATTTTGCAATAGTGTTTGGTATAAGTTTTCTAAGATATGCTTTAAGCCTTTGTATTATATCTAATGATGTTTAATTGGTTAAAACAAAAATGAACATTTGAAAAATGTTTTGGATCTTAGACATACATCTCTCAAGAATACAATGCTAACACGATAAATATGTTATGTGTTTTAATATTTTGAAGTTTGAAAGATATTATATGTTTAGTATTGAGTTAATTTCATTGTCTAGAGTACAAAAGTGTGTAGAAAACTTTTATTGTGCTTCCTCTACACTCTTGCACTCTGTACAATGAAATATTCCTCCACCGTACATGATGCTAATTTGAAATATTATGCATCAACGTTCCTATTGTCAGGGTAATTTATGCTTTGGTCAACCTTGAAATTCATATATTCAAATCAGGTTGTTGATTTAGAAAACATAGATGGGTTTTCTCACAAATATTATCACATTAAGGCATTTAATCCCGGGCCTATTTGGCTCTTTGCAAATATTACCCATGAGTCAATATCATAATCACTTTTCATGTTTTAGAAACATGTTATTCAGTGTATTTCCATCAGCCTCGCATAGGAATGTATTCTCCAATAAGAGAATTTCCTCAATTTTGCAATAGATAAAACATTTCCTTTCTATAAAATACTTCTACCATGGACGAACACAATCCATGATCTCATTCTAAAATTTTTGGTTTCCAACTAGCAATTTACATCTACTACAATAGATGTAATGAATTTTCACCTATGACAATTATTAATAGTTATTGAGTTTAGTAAGCAACAATTGTAATAAAAGATGTAATGAAATACAAGGAAGATCAATCACTTGATATAGTAACAGTGGTAGTCGAACAACTAGAGTATACTTCATAATAGACTACAACATGTTCATGTGAGATATTCATGGTTAAAAGAGCACCTACAAAGAAATCAAATAAATAAATCCCTAGAAATCTATTGAAAACATCCATAGTTTATATTTTATGTCGATATTTACACATATTTGTTTTATAAATTTAGTCAAGATTCTATAAAATATATTTCATAAGTGTGTGGGAGTGCAGAGGTGCAAAGTAAAATTTCATTGTGCTTCTTGTGCACTTCCATACTCTCGCACCTCTACATATCGTACAATGAAAGCTTCTTCCGTGTCTCAGAGTGAAATTGATGTATTAATTTTTTCATCCCTGATATATAGTTACTTGGTATATAATATTGTTGAGTTTTTGCTTCACGTCCATTCTATGTTTACTTGATAAATTTCAAAATAAGTTAAATGTTTCAATCCTTTATTTCAAGATATCGTGAATTTGAAAAACAACTAAGAGTCAAACAATCATAGTATGTGCTTCACATAATGTAAAAGTTCTTAAATCTTGGAAAATTTGTTTTTTGTTTACTGGTGTTTAATCATCCATGCTTCTTAGATACATTATCATCAAATTTCTATAAATAAAATTTACTAAAACAAGATACTTGAAGAAAACAATTCTCATAGAGATTTGAATTACGGAGATGAGGATGAAGCTTTCATCATATAGAATGTAGAGGTGCAGAGGAAGATTTCGTTGTGATGAGTGTGGAGGAATTTTTCATTGTGCGAAGTTTGGATGTGTGAAGAAATCATTCACTGTCCGGAATGCAGAGATGTGTGAATGTGGAGAAATATTTCATTGTGTGGACTGTGGATATGCAGCTGAAGCTTTCATTGCTCGGAGTGTAGAGATGCGCTAATGCAGAGGTGTGTATGATATTAAGCATAAAACATAAGACATTAAAGACTAAAAATGAATTCCAACACACAAGGATCAGATACCTTGACCTAAAAAAACAAAAAAAAAACATCTCATCAAATTTTAAATAAAAAGAAATGCAAATGATGTCCAAACTTTAACAATAAAAAACTGGTAATTAATTTATTTATGTGTAGTATTGTGAAGAATGGAAGTGTGTGGAAGAAACGTGTAGATGAAGAATGTATACAAAAGTGTAGAACATTGTGAAACAAAGTTTGTGTTGCTCTCTCCACATACACGTTCTCTTGCATAACACTTCTTCCTCACACAGATTAAAAGCACACTTCATTTAATATTGGATAATTAACATAACCTCAGAGTTATGCAAATCAAATTTATTAAAATAATATCTTTGTGCTTTATATTTGAATAATCAAATTATAAATATATTAAATATCCAAATTTATAATCAACATAAATTCAAAGTTTTATACAAATCTCCATAATGTTGATACATTATGCGAAGTGCGAAGGTGTGGAGGAAGCTTTCTTCCTCTACACATCTGCACTCCACACAATGTATGAACAATATACGTATGATTTATATAATACTTCAGGTCAACCACAAATCTCGAAGTTTATCTTTCATTGTGTCAACGATAGAGGTGCAGAGTTAGCTTTCATTATGTCATATGCACAGGTGTGAAGAAAGATTTCATTGTGTGGAGTGTGAACATGTGTGAATGTACAGGTGTGGAAGAAACCGATATATAATATTTCTTAGTATTTCCTTAATATGGATTTCTGGGCTTCACACATGTATCAATCAACACATATGCTATTTGCACAATAATGTGCACATATTAATATTGTTGAGTGTTCAAATTGTTGTATTGTGCTTTGCATTACATGAAACTAGAACTAGAATTTTATTCATGCTTTCAAAGAATTTATATGGCTACCACCTGATCATCTGTTGCAATATTTAGCTATATAATATTCAATAGCTTTAGATGTTGTAGATACTTCTGATATTGAGTATAAGAACACATTGGAAATTCTCTTCATAATTGTGGTAGTTCACATCCAATATCACTTCTTACTTGTAGGTTTCATTTATTTTATAGATTTATAATTTTTTACACCTTTATAGATTTATAGATTTATATTTTTTTACACCCATTGTGCACTTTCTCTCAGTGGATTATATAAATGTTGAAGAATCATGAAAGTTTTCATTGCGTAGAGTGCAGATATGTAGAGGAAGATTTCATTATGTGGAGATACACAAATGTGGAGATGCTGAGGAAACCAATATAAAATATTACTGAATGTTTTAGTCACCTCCATTTAATCCAACTTCTTAATATGAATTTCCTAGTATGCATTTTCTTTGGACAATCTCTATATATTCAACACTTTGGGGCAGCCACATATCTCAAAATTTAGCTTTCATTGTGTCGAATGTGGAGGTATGGAGAAAGATTTCATTTTTTGGAATGTGGATATGCAGTATAATCTTTGATTGTGAGGAGGAATATTTCAATGTGGGCACGAAGTTTTCATTATGAAGAGTGCATACATGTGTGAGTGTGGAGGTGTAAAAGAAACTGATATATATTATTGCTCAATATTTTCTCAATATGAATTTTTGGGATCCACATAATGTATGAATCCACACCTTTGCACTTTGTACAATGTATCAACAATGACAGTGGCGAGAGATAAAAATTGAGATCTTAATATTCCCATGAAGTGTGCGGAGGTGGGAATAATGACAAACTTGATAAACAATTATGGAAATGGAGTGTCCTACATTGCATCGTCACAAGGCCTTGGTTTTAATTATGAAAAATGTGAGGGTGGATTTGCAATCTACACAATGAAAGCCACCTCCACACAATGAAAGCTAACTTTATTACAAATATATTTGAACTATTATTATTATTCCAGATGAAACAGATGTTCTAGTGGGCATTGACTTCTGAATAAATTATTCATGCTTCTCATGTAAGACTCTTCATCATGGAGCACAAATTATCCTAACTTGTTTTTCAAGTATTTGATTTCTTCATTTTTAAAACAATAATTTTATAGTTCTAAGATGGATTGTTGGGTGGCCACATGTGCGGAGTGCAGAGGAGTGGAGGAATTTGTGTTGTGTAGAGTGCGGAAGAAGCATGTGCATAGGCGAGAATAACAACATGCGATGGAAAAAGTTGTAGAAATGAAACATTCTTGACTAACAACAAAACGTAGACCCCACATTGCCTTAATAATTTAATCAATTGGGAAACATAATAATATCATAATATTGAATGGGGGTAATTATAATAGTAATATAGCATATCAGCATAGGATTCAAAGTTCATCATCTTATGAATTTTGTGAAGTGTTTCTTTGGGAGGTATGTCATTGCATGGAGTGTGGAAGTGTGAATGAAGCTTCCATTATGATTCTTACACACTCCACACAACCTTATCAATTAATTAGTGGTAGAGGCAATATTTTGCTGCAATTATTAATCTTGTTTTATGACAAAAAACTTATAAAACTTTATCAAATTTTGATATGGATGGGATCATTATATTTTTTTCATCCATATCGATGCATTCAGAGTAGAAAAAGTGGAGGAATCATCTCATGGGACCGTTTTTACTGGCAGGCCCTAGTTTGGCAAAACGAGGTTTGAAAACTTTAGGAGAATTTTTAGGAATCAAACGACGTTTTTTGGGGGTAAAACTCTGTCGCTCTAGTGTCACACCTTTTCATGTTGTTCTACACACAGATATCTTTCCAACGATGCAAGAAGCACATCAATCAGAGTTTGTATGCAAATTTATGCCACTCAGAAGTAGTAAGAAGTATGTTTTATTGTTTTTAAGAAAAAGTCAGTTTAAAGAGGAGTCAATAAGAGGAAAGGAATCCTTGGAGGCATGTACTAAGAAAAAAACAACAATTGAATGAGTTGTTACAGGCATACATGGATGTGTTCTGAGTGTCCAAAGGGTTACCACCTAAAAGAGAAGTGGAACATGAGATCTAACTATTGTCAGACTCCCCATTGCCAAATATTGGACTATATAGGAAGTTTGTTATAGAAGCAAGTGAGATGAAGAAACAGTTACAACAACTACTAGAATAGGGTGTCATTCGATCGATTACATCTCCATGTGGATCACCCATCATCATTGTACCAAAGAAGGATGGGACTTGGTGGATGTGTATAGAATACAGGGCATTCAATAAAATCACGCTCAAGAATAAACACCCCCTGCCCAGGATAACTGATCTACTAGATCAGTTAAAAAAAGAAAATTACTTCAACAAGCTAGACTTGAAGTCTGGATATCACCAAGTTCAAGTCAAAGAAGAAGATACATGGAAGACCACCTTAAAAACTAGGCAAGCTTTGTATGAGTGGTTAGTTATGCCATTTGGCCTATGTAATGCACCAGCTACATTTATGAGATTAATGAATGATATATTGTGCCCTTTATAGGTTCAAATGTTATTTTATATTTTTTATGATATAATGGTATATAGTGCTACCTAGGAGGATCATATTTCACATTTAATGCAGGTGATGGAAACATTGAAGAAGCACCAGCTGCTACGAAATCCCAATAAGTGCGAGTTTGCGCAGCAGTCCTTGGTGTAAGTGGGGTATGTGATCGGGGGAGGAGAACTGAAGATAGAAAATTCCAAGATGGAGACCATCATGAAATGGATGATTCTTACTAATGTTTATGAGGTCGGGAATTTCATTGGGACAACAAAATACCTAAGGTAATTCATAGCCTCATTTTCAGTGGTAGCAGCACCACTCCATTTCATAATAAGTGGCAAGAGTTTCCAGTGGGGGAAAGGTCATCAGAATATTTTCGAGGAGATAAATAAGAAGATCCATCAATCACTAGTTCTGGCATTACATAACTTGCAGCGGCCCTTCTAAGTGGAGACAAATGCGAGTGGATATGCAATGGTAGTTGTCTTGATGTAGGGAGGAAGGCCTATATGATACCGTTCTGAAATATTTCATGGGGCGGTTATTAACTATCTTACCCATGACAAAGATATCGATGCCATGGTGCAAGTTATGAAGAAGTGGAAGAACTATCTGATGAGAAAGGAGATAATAATCCACACATATCACTAGTCGTTATAGTACTTGCAGGCCTAGAGTAAGATATAACAGACCATACATTACAAGCGGATGGGGTTTTTACAACATTTTCATTTGGTGATCAAGTATAAGAAGGGCATCATAAACAAGTTGGCTGACATGTTGTCAAGGCCAACCACATCAAAGATTGCAGCTTTGGTGACTCTTATGCACATGGATCTATTCACCCATGATGCATAAAAAGAGTTATATTTATAATATGAGGACTTCAAGGAGGTGTATCAGCAGGTTGTATGAAGATTCATTTATATAATGGAGACAACACCGTTTACTACCATCTCCGCGATGGGTTACTGTACAAGATGGATAAGCTATGTGTTCATAAAGGTTAGCATTTGCATATGATTAGAGAGGCTCACACCTGCAAGGTTGAAGGGAACTTTGCTGTAGGGAAGACAGTGGCTAACTTGCAGAGGTATGTGTATTGGGCCAAGATGCAAGAGCGAGTAGCTAGGTTCATAAGAGGCACATGCTTTGTTATACCAACAAGCATAATAATAGGAAATAGGGTCTATATCATCCCTTACCTATACCTACCTATCCTCGGGAAAGTATTTCCATGGAATTTGTGGTATTTTTACCAACAAACAGGAAGGGATGTGATTACCTGTTCATGGTAGTTGACAGGTTCAGCAAGATGTGTGTTCTAATGCCCTGTAAAAAGACCATTAGTAGACAAGAAGCAACAAACTTGTTCTTTGGATAGGCCTGGGTGCACTTTAGGATACCAAGGAGGATCAATTCAGATAGGGATGTAAGATTTCTCAATTCATTCTAGACTACATTGTGGGAGAAGATGGGCACAAAGTTGAAGAGATGTACAACATTCCATCTATAGATAGATGGGAAGACATAAGTAGTTAACAAGACTTTGGTGCAGCTTCAAAGGGGATACAACCAGAAGCATCTGAAGACGTGGGATGAAAATCTAATATATATACAACATTCTTACAATAGAGAAATCGACACTTCTACAGGAAAGTCCCCATTTGAGACTCGTTTTAGATATTTTCCACTTTCACCTTTTGATATTGCATATGGGCAACAAGGAGGAGTGAGGGAAGATCTTACAACGGATTCTTTGAGGGATGAAAACTTTATAGAGAAGATCTGGCAGATCCATCTACACATACAAGAAACACTAGAGAAGTCATAGGAGAAGTATGAGGCCAGGCATGATCAGAACAAAATAAATAAATCATTCAAGGTGGGAGACATAGTAGGGCTATAGTTGAACAAGGAGAGCTTGGAGGGGCCTGGTAAGAAAATCAAGGCTCTCAGATATGGTCCCTTTGAGAAGCTAGAAAAAGTGGGTGATAATTCCTATCAACTCAGTTTACCACCACATATGCACATTTACTCAGTTGTGAATGTGGAGAATTTGAAACTCTAAGACCCTTCCACGTTAGATAAGGAAGAGGAATAGGTCCTACCTTCAGTGGAGGATTTGGCACTTGATGCTCAAGCAGAGTTGATATAATATATAGTTTTGTAGAATAGCTCTATAACTATAAGACATGGGTAGTATGACCTTTTACAAATTGTGTTGAAGAGACAACTTTGAGGGAAAGCTAAATGGTACACCAGAGAGAAGGTAGAGGACAAATTTCCTCACCTCATTCAGTAAAAGTTTTTGGGGACCAAAATCCTCGCAAAATGAGGAGGTGTGATATATATTGGATTGTTATATTGTTTTTCATCCTACTTGATGCATTCAAAGTGGAAAAAGTGGAGGAATCATCTCATGGAATTGTTTTTAACAGTGGGACCCAGTTTGGCGAAATAGGGTCTGAAACCTTCTGGGAGCATTTTGAAGCATCAAAAGACCTATTTTGGGGTAAACATTTTCTGCTATAGGGTGAGACCATTTCATGTTGTTCTACACATAAATATATTTCCAACGATGCAAGAAGTGCATCAATCAGAGTCTGAATGCAAAAGTTATGCCATTAAGAAGTTGACCTTCCTGTTTTCACACCTAAAGTTCTAGAGGATGCCACACCAGCCCCCATTATTCATGGAAAAGCGGCTAGCCATGTGTTTTTGATGTAAAATACTCTAGAAGATTCTATATTTTAACTCTAGCTAATAGTTGATGTAGTCAAACTTAACCACTAGTAAGCTATCAGGTTGTGTTATAACTGGGTCATTAAGAGGAAGAAGCATTTCATTCTTTCGAGAGAATTTTGTTCCATAGTTGAGCAAAGATAGCCAGGAGAGATATGAGGTAGAGCACACAGAGAGGATCTATGCATTATAGTAGCCCACGGGCCACAGACGGTCTAACTCATTTTCTTTCAATCTCCTCATTGGAATCTACGTTTCTAAGCAATTATCATGCCTAAGTTGTTAAAAGCCAAGTTAATTTGTATAAAAAGTCATATCTATGCCAAGTTGTACATGAAAACCTTGACTTTGATAAATGGAAATAATTGACCTTTTCAAGATTCCAATATTTTCCAAAAATAATGGAACTTTAATTTTTAAAATCTATAGTTTAATAATATATAAAATTACTTTTTAATTTTCTTGAATTTAAATTATACAATGGAAAATTTATATTCCATAAAATTCATTACTAATAACATAAACTAAATGTTATTATCAATCATTTTACAATAATATTCATTAAAAGGAAAAGTTTTACAAATTCTAATAATATTGATGAGTCTAGCCCACTTTCTTCTTTTAAGAGAATGCAAAGGCTCCATGAAACCAATAGAAACCTATTCAAATTCATGCAAACTATAATCATGATATAAAATTTAATTATTCTTAAAAATCTTATTTAAAAAAAAGTTACAACATAATAAAAATAATTAAATTTAATTAATTTTTTAAATATTAATTAATTTTTTTTAATTTATAAAAATTTAAAAATATATTTTAATTAAAATATTTAAATTACTTCAACCATTTATTTAGCTAAATTTTAGACTAACAAATTTATCATAAAAATAATTCAATTAAAAAACCATAATTTTCACACTATGTTTTCTTTTAAAACATTATTTAAATATATTGTTTGAAAAATCAATCTCACTTCGCTAAAAAGAAAACCTTTGTTTCCTTAACACTTTTTGATAACACCAACCTCACATTAGCAAAAAAAAAATATTGTTCCAATATCTAAAATTTCATGTTTCTACTAATTTCCAATCTTTTTAGGCTGAAATTGAAGGCATTTTTATTTATTTTTGTGAGTGCATTGCAACTCACGACTCCATGCACTTGACATGGCCACTAAACCCTACCAATGCATTTTCCATTGCATCCTAGATTTGCAAGATCAAGATTATGCACACCTTGGATTGGCCTCGTGGAACTTTGATTTGTGCTAACCTCGTAGCTCGTAGGCCAAGTGATCATTTATGCCTAGTATGATCTCTTCCACCCCTCCTACAAAGGTGTCATGTCCCTTCCCAAATAAATTTGTAATAGGTCTTACTCCAAAATTTTGCATAAAGTTTTGATAAGTAAAAGAACCCAAGCAATTTTAACTTAGGTACTTAGGAGAAAGGAAGGCTGGATTAAATTGCTATTGGAAGGTGGGGGCCACCCACGTGGGAAAACACACTTGGGCAATTTGAATTTCCTTGGAGGGGAAATTGTATGGCTTGTGGAGGGGCCAACATGGGGGAAAAGGAGGCCCACGAAGTTATAAGGAGGAAGAGCTCCTCAATTGAGGTATTCTTTCATACTTTCACATCAAAATCACTTGTGTTTTCTCGAGCTTCTTAGCTGAGTGAACTGGTTGTTTAGCCACGAATCTCTCAGGCGGGAGATTGAACCTTACCTTCGGGGGACTACGAATGCCACCCTAGGAAGGAATTTTCAGATTACCTTGAGGAGAACTAGGGAAGATTTGGGGCCATTCCACTCAGCCTAAAGACTAGTAGAGCGTATTTCTTAATCATGCAGAGAGGGAAACATTTAGTTGTGACTTGGGGTTCATTCAGGCAGCACTTGCCAGGGAAACTTGGGGAGTTGGAATAAATCAGAAGACCAGTACTTGGGAGGATTTTTAGAGTAGGAGGTCGCTGCATTTGAGTAGTTTGAATTACAGCCTTGGAGGACTGCGCAGAAGACGAGACTGGGCTCACGTGGGAGTTGAGGGAGAGAGCTACAACATTGGGATCAGTTGGCAGAAGGGTGGAAATCCATATGGGATAGCATCTCAGTGATTGGGGCATATTTGGAGAGATTTCATAGCACATTACAGACAGACCGATTTTTCCAGCTTAAGGAGGAAGATGTGCTCCTTGGGGGTCAATTTTCAGAGGTCTAAACTAGGCCAAACCCTTCCTAGGTTTTCGTGT
Organism: Pinus tabuliformis; assembly: GCA_031772625.1. NCBI lineage: Eukaryota > Viridiplantae > Streptophyta > Pinopsida > Pinales > Pinaceae > Pinus > Pinus tabuliformis. The sequence continues at coordinate 5,177,366 of CM062813.1, forward strand.
GTTTTGATTGAGGATCCGGGAGATGAATTTTCATAATTTTTTGAGCAAGGGGAGCAAGGGTTTCAACACATTCAAGCAGGTAGCATAGTTTTTGGGGAGCGTGGATTACTTCTGGAGTAGCAATTGGTAACCCTCACATCATCATTTTCTCACCTAGATTTTGTCACACTTGTCCTTGTAGACAAGCCCAGGTGCACCATTCCATTCACTGTTGTATTTTCTCCAAGAGGTTTTAATAAAATGGCTCAGAAGTTATCTATTTCCAGTGCTTTCATGGGTGTTTATTGATTACATCTCATTTCTGGATATTTGTTTGTTTTTTTTCTCTATTTATCATTGAATATCTTAGTTAGGAACATTAAAGTGGTATCAAATCCTAGATCTTGGCTCAGTCGTGGGGAGTTTCTCCTATGAGAGAAAGGGACCAGTAGAATATTACATATAGGAGGCAAAAGTACGAAAGTAGAGAAAGAGAGTTGGAGATCACTCCAGACATGAAGGATAAGGGAAAGGCAACAGTAGTAGAGGAAGACATGGGAGAGCCTAAGAGTAGGGAGGAGATGGCCTTTGATAGCCTCTTGAATGCTTTGAATGATCTAGAAAAGGGTCAGAAGGAAATGTTATAGGATATCAAGACGCATAACTGGGAGAGAAGAAATCCCATGGGATTTCTATTTGCGGATACTGCAGGGGCCTCTCAACAATTCGACCATCCTTCCCCCGCAGCACAACCCCCATCAGTAAGTGGGCCAACTCGTGCTACACTGTTGTCTTTCGTGCCTTTTATGGAAAATGAACTAGTAGGGGCTGACAATCCTTCATAGATGGGAGAGCACTTCAGGGAATGGCAATCTATGGTAGAAAACTTCAAGGAAGCACTCTATTTAAAATATTTCTGCAAGCTCAAGCATAATGAGAAGAGCAAGGGCTATGGAGGACAGAGCACACAGAGCTCTGAGTTGTAGAGGACGATATGGAGGATGTATTTCCCCACATACGATGGCACTGCCAAATGCACTACTCAGGCCTAGGTTTCATGGCTTGGCTACCTTGGAGCATTCCAATGTGACTTCATATGAGGATTTCACTAGGAGGGTGGTGGAGCACTTTGACCAAAGGGATCTGGAGGCTCACTTCAGAGAGCTAACCCAACTCCGAAAAATAGGAAACCCAAAACAGTACATATCAGAGTTCTTGAGAGTCTCAGTGATGATGTTGGACCTATTAGATGCTTGGATGGTACACCTTCATGGAGGGCTTACACGATCCCTTATGTGAATTGGTGAAATCACGCAGACCTTTCACGCTACATGAAGTAGTTACATGTGCCAAATATTTACAGGGGGCTATCCCAAAGACATGAGCACACTTTCATGCACATACCCCTACACCCAGAAGGGGAGTGATACTAGACCCTGACATGAGAGAACCACCCAGGGATGCGGGTAGCTAGATGATGAGACACGGAAGGACCTCAGGAGGAGGGAGTTGTGCTTGACTTATCGAGAGCCCTAGGCACCAGGCCATCAGTGCACAACTATAAATTTCCACTACATCGAAGTCTTCTTAGATAGTGACCAGGAGGACGAGGTGGAGAAAAAGTGTGGTGTGGGAGATGGTGTGATTTCAGCAGAGAGGGGACCACCACCACCACCTCCACAGGGGGGGCATCCTTTGCCCCATCTGGGGGAGTCCTTGCTTCTTTATGCGGTGTCCCCAAATTTCTAACATTGAGGATCAAAGGCATGATACAGGGGCAACGACTGTCAGCCTTAGTTGATAGTGGGGCTACCCACAACTTCATAGATGCCCAGTTGGTTTATAGGAGGGGCCTCACCTCGGCCAAGTTTGAGGGCTTCAGAGTCTTGGTGCCGAGTGACCGGACTATGCAATTCACTCGTTATGTGCCCTCTTTGAAGATGGCCATGGGGAACTACTCTATGACAGACCATTTCTTTGTGGTTGATGTGCCAAACACCAATGTGGTGATGGGTGTCCAACGGATGTACTACCTTGGGTGAGTTACCACTGATTGGAAGCAGTTAGAGATGAAGTTCACCGGCCCGGGTGGCAAAATGGTGGTCCTTAGAGGAATGCATTCGTACCCACCACAGATAGTATCAGCTCATAGGATGGAGGCAGATCTACAACATGGAGACATAGAATGGGTAGTAGAGATGAGGATTTTAGAGGTTTGGGGGCAATCACAGCCACCACTCCCAGACATACAGGCCTTGCTACACATGTACTCAGTGGTATTTGGAGATATTCCACCAGGGAAGCCACCAGAGAGGGGATTCGAGCACACAATCGAGCTGGATCCTGGTGCACAGGCAATGATTAGCACCCCTTATAGGCATCCTAAGGCCTATAAGGATGATATTGAGTAGTCCATCAAAGAACTGTTGCCATTGGGCCACATCAAGCCAAGTTCCAGTCCCTTTGTTTCTTCAGTGGTGCTTGTGAAGAAGAAGGATGGTACCTTTCACATGTGAATTGACTACTGGGCTCTCAGCAGCAAGACATTGAAGATCGAGTACCCCATTCCTCGCATTGATGAGTTAATGATTGAGCTTTTAGGAGCCAAGTACTTATCTAAGATAGATCTATGTTTGGGGTACCATCAAATCAGAGTGAGGGATCAAGATATCCTCAAGACAACCTTTCGATGCCATTATGGGCACTTCCAATTCCTAGTCAAGCCCTTTGGGTTGACCATTGCCCTAGCTACCTTTTAGTCATGTATGAACCATGTGTTTCGGAGACAGTTGAGGAGGTTTGTATTGGTGTTTTTTAATGACATATTGATATAAATCAAAAATTGGGGGGAGCATTTCCAACACTTGGAGGAGGTGTTGCATATTTTGGAGGAACACCAATTCTATGCCAAGTTGTCTAAGTGTGAGTTTGGCCTAACCGAGATGCTCTACTTGGGGCATGTCATTGTCACAGATGGGATGAAGGTCCATGAGGAGAAAATATGAGTTATCTGTCATTGGTCGGAACCCAAATATGTGATAGTGCTGAGGGGTTGGTCATCTGCATGTATTACAATAAGTTTGTCAAGTGGTTGTCAAAGTTAGTAGTGCCCCTCACAGATTTGAATAATAAAGGGGCTTTTACATGGATAGATGGGGCATAGGTATATTTTGACCGCATCAAGAAGGTGATGTGAAACTGTCCATTATTGGCACTTCTAGACTTCTCCCAACCCTTCACTGTGGAGTGCGATGCATTCAGGGAGGGAGTTATTATCTCATGTGGGCACCCCATTCGTTTCGAGATTTAGAAGATTTTACCCCATGAGAGGTCATATTCTATATATGGCAAGGAGATGCTGACCATCATGCATGCCTTGGCCAAATTTCAACTGTATTTGGTGGGTAACAGATTTTGGGTGAAGACTAATCACAACAGTCTCCATCACTTCATGGGGAAGCAGGGACTCAACGACAGATAACAAAGATGAGTCAGCAAGGTGTAGGCCTATGATTTTGACATCGAGTATGTGAGGGGGAAACATAATGTGGTGGCTGATTCCCTATCTAGGAGACCCATAGGCCTATCCCTCATGAGCATTTGCCATGATTGGAAGGCATAGTTGTTGGTTGAATATTCTAAGGACACAAGAGCATGCGATATTTTGGAGGGAACCCATGTAGATGAGTGCTATCGGGTGATGGAAGAGGTCATCTACTACAAAGGGAACATATTTTGTTAGGGTCCAACCCTAACCCCCTTATTTAGGTAATAGGGTCGAGTCATAGTTATAGTTAAGTAAAGAGTCAATAAAGCCCATATTAATAATTGTAAGTGGTTGACCCGCATTTAAAGAAGGGACCACAGTTAGTTGCAAATGGGCCATGGTATTAATAAGAACCATGGTATTGGCCCATGGTATTGCATGTATGAATCCTATATAAAGGATAGAGACTCCCCTCGAGGAGCATCGTGTCTTATTTTGTAACTGAGCCCAGCTCTATTGGAGGTTGCCCCCTCGAAGAGGCAAGTGAACATTGCTTACCTTTCTGAATAATAAAATACTTGTTTTTATTTCTTATGGTTCTATGTTCTAGGTATATTTCTTCACATATTTGGTATTCTGGTATATTCTAGCAAGTGAAGAGCATAACAAGTGGTATCAGAGCACTTTCCAGGGCCTGTGGGATCTCCATTTTTTAGCAATTTTTTTTTTTGGATAGAGACGTGTTCCAGCGTCTTTAAACCATGGGATCTATTGTTGAGCGCATAAACCTATGTATTTGTGGAGGCATGCACGTAGGAAATACAATATGTGGTCACGCTTGTTGGACTCCCTTGTAACCCCTGTGGGTACCCCTTGAGTAGTAGCGCATTAGACAGAACAGTGCACGGACTGTCTTCCAAGTACCCTCTGGGTATATCGGAAGCCCCCTAGGCTCTAATACGACTTGTTATGCTCTTGACCTGCGAGAAGATACCAGAATACCAAATATGTGAAGAAATATACCTAGAACATAGAACCATAAGAAATAACAACAAGTGTTTTATTATTTAGAAAGGAAAGCAATGTTCACTTTCCTCTTCGAGGGGGCAACCTCCAGTAGAGATGGGCTCAATTACAAAATAAGACACAATTCTCCTCAAGGGGAGTCTCTATCCTTTATATAGGATTCATACATGCAATACCATGGGTCAATACCATGGTTCTTAGTAATACCATCTATCTAATACCATGGCCCATTTGCAACTAACTATGCTCCCTTCTTAAAATGCGGGTAAACCACTTACAATTATTAATATGGCCTTTATTGACTCTTTACTTAACTATAACTATGAATCGACCCTATTACCTAAATAAGGGGGTTAGGGTTGGACCCTAACATGCCCTCCCCCATAGGAATATCCTTGTCCTCAAGGCTGAAGCTGCATAAACTGCTGAAGGACAGTGACTAGTTCCCAAGTCGCACCTTCTGGAGAGGTGTCTTTCCACTTGACGAGGACTTCCTTGATCGTGTGGCCGCATAGGTGTCATTCTCGCTTGTCAAGAACCTGTTCAGGTTGGAGCCAGATTAAACCCTCTTCATCCAATTCTGGTAGACTGATTTGAATTCGGCAATGGTTCCCAATCACTTTCTTGAGGCATGAGACATGGAAGACTAGATGGATTTTTACCGTGGGTGGCAAAGCTAGATTGTAGGCTACTTCTCCAATGCGTTGAAGTACTTGATACAAGCCGTAGAATTTTGGAGATAATTTCTAGCAACCCTTGTCTTTGAGTGATGTTTGCTTATATGGCTGCAACCTCAAAAATACCTAATCCCCTTCTTGAAATTTTCGTTCTGAATGATGTTGATCTACCTGTTGCTTCATGCGGTTTTGAGCTTGATGGAGATTCTCTCTGAGGTGAGCCAGCATGGTTGTGTGGTTCTATAGGAGTTGATCCACTGCTTGTACCTTCGAGCATCCCTGGATATAAGAAGTAGGTGAAGGAAAGAATTGACCATAAACTGCTTCATATGGAGTCATTTTGGTGGTGGCATGATAGTTAGTGTTATACCACCATTCAGCTAGAGGTAACCACTGTACCCATAGATGTTGTTTTTCTGAGGTGAAACACCTAAGGTAGGTCTCCAAACATTCGTTGACTGCTTCAGTTTGACCATCAGTTTGGGGATGATAGGAAGTAATAAGTTGTAGTTGGGTACCTTGTAGCCTAAAGAGTTCCTGCCAAAAGTCACTAATGAATATCGGGTCATGATCAGACACAATTGAAGTGGGCATGCCATGCAATTTGAAGATCTGATCCATGAAATATTGAGCCACCAAAGCCAGTGTAAAAGGGTGGGGTAGGGCACAAAAATGAACATACTTATAAAGTCTATCCACAACCACCATGATGATTGACTTGTTGCCTGACTTTGGAAGATCTGTAATGAAGTCCATAGAAACCTCCGTCCAGATTGAGGCCGGGATGGGAAATGGCTGTAATGTACCTGGAGATTTGACTGTTTCTCCTTTGTGGTGTTGACATATGTCACACTCAGCTACAAAAGCAAGAATGTCCTTTTTCATGCCTGTCCAAAAGAATGAACGTCGAGTGCAAGTATAAGTCTTCTGAAAGCCTGAATGGGCTGCAGTGGGAGATGGGTGCAACTCCGCCAAAATGCGAATTTTGAGGGTGGATGTTGGTGATATCACGATTTTGTCCTTGTAGCGAAGAATCTCATCTTGCCAAGAGTAGCCCGTCGTGGAATTTGGATCTGCCTGCAATTTATTAATGAGTTGGGAGAGCAGAGGATCTGAAAACCATTCCTTGCGAGCCTCTTCAATCCATTCTGGAATAAGAAGGGAGATTGCAAGTAGGGTGCTTTCCTCCTCAAATTGGCATGATAAAGCATCTGCTACGACATTTTCTTGCCATTTCTTGTAAATTATCTCATAATCATATCCCAACATTTTGGCAAGCCATTTATTTTGTTGTGGCGAGGACAGGCGTTGCTCCAAAAAATATTTAAGGCTTTAATGGTTTGTGCATATTTGGAAACACCGCCCCAATAAGTATGGTCGCCAGGTATCTACTACATGTAACATGGCCATCATATCCTTCTCATAGGTAGATTGTCCCAGATTTGACCCAGTAAGTTGTTGGCTAGTGAAGGCCAAGGGTTGACCTTCCTGCATTAAGACCACCCCAATACCCATACCTAAAGCATCACATTCAATCACAAAAGATTTGGTGAAGTCGGGTGGTGCTAATACGGGAGTGGAACACATGGCATGTTTGAGAGCTATAAATTCCTGTTTCACTTCATCATTCCAGAGAAATGAATTTTTCTTGAGAAGGTGAGTGAGGGGTCTAGCAATGTGACCATAATTGCGGACAAATTTTCGATAGTATCCCATGAGAGCCAAAAATCCTCTCAAGCTCTTCAAGGTCTTTGGTTGAGGCCAATCTTGAATTGCCTAGATCTTTTTGGGGTCCACCCTAACACCTTCACACCCCACAATGTGGCCCAAATACTCAACTTATGCCATGCCAAAAGAGCACTTAGACATCTTGACAAATAATTTATTCTTTCAGAGTAGTTGCAAGAGCAGATCTACATGCTGAAGATGTGTGGCCTAGGTGCGGTTGTAGATGAGGATGTCATCAAAGAAAACAAGGACAAATTTTATGAGATATGGTTTGAGCAGCTGGTTCATGAGGCTCTGGAAAGTGGGTGGGGCATTACAAAGGAAAAATGGCATGACCAAGAATTCATAATGGCCTTCATGAGTTCGGAAAGAAGTCTTTGGAATGTCTACTTCTTTCATATGAATTTGGTGGCAGCCCAAGCGAAGGTTGAGCTTAGTAAATAATTGAGCCCCATTTAGTTCATCCAGTAAATCATCAACAACCGGGATGGGAAATTTATCTTTTACCATCAGCTTGTTGAGGGCCCTGAATTCTAGACGCATATGCAATTCCCCATCTTTCTTGAGCACCATGACCACAGGCGATGAATAAGGACTAGTGTTAGGACGAATGATGCCTGCTTCCAGGGGTTCCTGGATGATTTTTTCAATTTCATTCTTTTGGGTGAATGGATATCTATATGGGCGCACATTTGGTGGTTGGGCCCCTGGGACCAAAGTAATGCTATGATCATGTTCCACTCTTGAGGGTGGAAGCTCATGAGGCTTGTCAAAGACTGGCAGATGGTTGTTTAAGATTTGTTGCATCTCAGGATGAATATGAAGAGAAGTGGGTTCGAAGGCCTGGATGGCATTAAATTGGGCTATAACTCCATGGTGTCCCTTTTTAACAATTTTTCCATCCTATGCGAGTTGATAATAGAGGGAGCACCCGCCTGGAGTCCTTGGAGGTATGTGTGTGGTTGTTCTACTTAAAGCTCATATATAACTCCTGGAAATCCATTATGATTGGGCCAAGTGTGCGGAGCCATTCAGCACCCAAGACAATGCCACACCCTCCAATGTGTATGGAAAACATGTGGGTCTTTAGCTGATAATCTCCCATTTGAAGTTTGACATTTTCACAGTGGCCTTCACATTTCATTGTCACCCCATCAGCAATTTGGACCTAGAAATTAGAGACTGCTCTGACAAAACAATGCACTGCTTCAGCGACTCTTTGATGTATAAAGTTATGTGTACTGCCACTATCAATCAAGACTATTACCGGGCGATGCTTAATAAAACCTCTGATTTTGAGAGTTTGGGGAGAAGAAATCCCTGCCAAAGCATGAAGCGAGATAACTGGCTCTTCAGGTACATTGTCCGGCTAGTTTTCCTCATCTTCCTCCTCTAGTTCCTCAAGTGGTGGGGCTTCCTCTGATGAACTGTGATCAGTAGCATCAATTTGAAAGAATTTTGGCTCCTTGCATTTATGCCCGGGGGAGTATTTCTCATCACAGTAGTAACACAATCCTTGCTTTCTTCTTTCCGCCATTTCCGCTAGTGACACCTTTTGAACCTTGAGTGTTTGGGTAGTGCTTTGAGCCTGGGTGGGGTGACCCTTGGCTATGAAATTTGAGCAATTAGACTGGGCTGCTAATGCACGTTCTACTTCATGAGCTATCTCGCAAGCATCTAGCCATGAGGTTGGGTGTTGTAGTCGGGCGTGGGCTTGTATGGCTTCTTTGAGACCACTGAAAAAACATTCCAAGTAGAACTGATCGTATAGACCTCCTGTGCGGAAGGCTAAGGCTTCAAAGGCTGCAATATATTCGTTCACTATTCCTATCTGTTAGAGCTTAGTAAGATGACCCAAAAAGTTAGATTCATGGTCAAAGCGATCCGTAAGAGCTTTTTCAAATGTCTACCAAGTCACGGGCCTTCCATAGCAATGTTGATGCCATTGCCACCATTGCCATCTTTCATTGTCCAAGTACATGCTACCCACACTAAGCTGAGTCGCATCATCTTTGATGTGATTCAGTGTGAAATATTTCTCCATTTGTGCTAGCCATGTGGCCGGATGAGAGCCATCAAATTTATACATGTCCAGCTTGGGTGGTCACATCTGGGACTGTTGATGGTTGCCAAACAGGTGAAGAGAATGGCTAGACTTGCCCTCAATGTTTTCATTGAAAGCATATGACTCTAAGTGTTCCTCTGACTTCCCTTTGTGAGTGTGTCAACTAAGGTCTTGAGCGATGTCAGTACTGCGTCCAAATTGTGTTCAAGGGTGTCGATCTTCTCATTAGCCATAGCTTGAGCTTTGGTTTGTACCATGCACCGATCCGGTGCACTTAAAATTTGGGACCACTCGAAAAAAAATTGAGACTAACAAGTGAATGATACCACCTTGCTTAGCTCGTTGACCTGATTCATATGGACTGTGTCTCCTATAATCATCTCGAGAGGGTCTTAGAATTATCAATTTTTTTTTAACTCTAAAAGGAGTTTTACTCCTCGCTTAGGAATAATGCAGTAGCCGAATCCCAAAAAAGTCAATTCTGCCCAATGTCCTATGAAAATCATGCCCAGGTATAGGGGCCCACACAAATAGTTTGATCTGTCGGCTAACCCTCAACTGCAGAGTATGAGTAGGAATGTGGCTGTGATCAAACCCTTGTTGCTAGATCTACATGGTGGATCTAATAGATCTGATTGGTGGATCTGATAGATCTGAATGGCAGATCTGAGATATCTGAATGGAAGATCTGAGAGATCTCACAGGTCAAGAGTATAACATATTTATGGTTCCCAGCTCATAGATGAGGGAGCGAGTGCTCCATGCAACACATGACTTGCCATTGGCAGGGCATCAAGGGTTCAGGAAAACATACATGGCAGTCAGGGAGAATTTCAGATGGAAGGGCCTCGAGGGGGACATGTTGAGGCATGTACATGAATGTGAGTCATGTTAGAGGAAAAAAGGGGAGTTGATTCATCCTTCGGGGTTACTACAGCCTATTCCCATCCCCGAGGGGAAATGGGAGAGTATCTCCATGGAATTCATCACTGGGCTCCCCACAGTATAGGGCAAGGATTTCATCTATCTAGTAGTTGATCAGTTGACCAAGTATGCCCACTTTTTCTCGATCCTAACTCGGTATTCAGATTCAAAGGTTCCAGAGTTGTTCTTCAGGGAGGTCTTTCGATTGCATGGGCTTCTTAAGAACATAGTAAGTGACCAGTACAATCGCTTCATGGGAGGATTCTAATAGAAGCTCTTTAGTATACCTCCGATTACAGTTGTACAAACAGTACACCTTGAAGTAGAAGGGGGCCACGGAGCTACAACCATGTTTTTATGGGTCATACAAGGTGGTCAAACGAGTTGGGGAGGTGGATTACGAGCTAGAGTTGCCTCTGGGGATTAGGATTCACAACATATGCCATGTCTCATGCCTCAAAAAGGTGTTTGGGAAATAGGTGACAACAGTGGTTGAGTTACCCCCACTGGATGATGAGGGTCATGCACCCAGCACTGAAGTTGCTTGAGGGTAAGCAACATTTGGGAGGGGAGGACTATCATGTCCCTTCCCAAATAAGTTTATAACAGGTCTTGGTCTCTCCACAATTTTGCAATAAATTTTTGATAAGTAAAAGAACCCAAGCAATTTTTACTTAGGGACTTAGGAGAAAGGAAGGATGGATTAAATTACTAGTGGAAGATGGGGTCCATCCACATGGGAAAACACACTTGGGCACTTGGGAAATTCAAATTTCCTTGGAGGGGAAATCATATGGATTGTGGAGGCACCCACATGGGGGAAAAGGAGGCCCCCGAAATTATAAGGAGGGAGAGCTACTTAATTGAGGCATTCCTTCATACTTGCACATTGAACTTACTTGTGTTTGCTCGAGCTTCTTAGCCGAGTCAACTAGTTGTTTAGCCACAAGTCTCTCAAGCAAGAGATTCAACCTTACCTTCGAGGGACTACGAGTGCCGCCCTAGGAAGGAATTTTTAGATTACCTTGAGGAGAAGCAGGGAATATTTGTGGCCATTCCACTCGGCCCAAAGACCAACAGAGCGCATTTTTGGATCACACAGAGAGGGAAACACACAGTTGTGACTGGGGGTTCATTCGAGCAGCACTTGCTGGGGAAACTTGGGGAGTTGGAGTACATTAGAATACCAGCCCTTGGGAGGAGTTTCGGAGAAGGAGGTTGCTACATTTGAGAAATTCAAATTACAGCCTTGGAGGACTATGCGTAGGGCCAAACTGGGCTCACGTGAGAGTTGAGGGAGAGAGCTACAACATTGGGATTAGTTGGAAGAAGGGTAGAAATCCATAGGGGATAGCATCTCAGTGATTGGGGCATATTTGGAGAGCTTTCCCATCACATTTCAAGCAGACCGAGTTTTCCAGCTTGAGGAGGAGGACGTGCTCCTTAGGGGTTGATTTTCAGGGTTATGAGCTAGGCCAAATGCTTCCTGGGTTTTGGTGGGTTTTGGTTGAGGATCCAAGAGCTGAAGTTTCATAATTTTCTGATCAAGGGAATATGGGTTTCAACACATCCTTTCCAGCAGGCAGTTAAGTTTCTGGGCAACGTGGATCACTTCTTGAGTAGCGGTTGGGAAGCCCTTAGATCATCATTTTCTCCCCTGGTTTTTGTCATGCTTTTCCTTGGAGTCAAGCCCAGGTGCACCATTCCATTCACTATTGTATTTGCTCCACAAGAATTTAATAAAATGGCTCAGAAGTTCTCTATTTCCAGCATTTTCATGGGTGCTTATTGATTGCATCTCATTGATGGATATTGGTTTTCCTATTTTCTTTGTTTATCATTGAATCTCCCAGTTAGGAACATTATAAAAGGATATAGAGGCTTTCAACTTGTTGGTATCAAATGGCCCAAATTACTAGAAAGCTAAGCCTTCCTGCTTTATTAAGACGTTGGAAGAAATTTCGAAGGTAGAACTCTATACAAATCGGGCTAGATTGAGGGTTATCTAATTAGCATAAAGATGATTGGTTGTTTAGCTTATGGTTTTATGGCCCTCCCCTCACTTTATTCGATTATGGGTGGATAATAACTAGAAATCCTTAATAAAGGGTGAGATTTCCTCCTCCTTTTGTGGGGAGGTTGTTTCACCTTCTTTAAAATAAAATAAAAAAATATCAGGGTCTAATCTTCTAAAGTGGGCCTTATTTCATGGGAGCCCAAAGGTTATATCTATATAGATGGAGCTCAGACTTCAATCTTGATAGTGATTTCCTTTCTTCAATTCTTGTTTGGGTGAAACTCCCCATTCTCCCTCTTCATTGCTGGAACAATGCCACCTTCAGGAGCATTGGAAACGCCCTGGGGAAATACATAGATCAAGAAAAACCATGTGGAGACTTATTCTCTTGTGCATGGATCTACGTGGAGGTAGATCTGGATAAGGTACTTCTCACAACAAACAATATTAATTTGGATAGTTGTCTCACTTAAAGGAGGTTGATTAGGACCAACTCCCCTTTAAATTTAAATTATGTTGTGGATACAACTATTTTTCTAGAAAATGCTCAAAAAAACAAGAGTAATCTAAATAAGGAGAATATGGTTTATATTGGAAAAGCGCCAAGAGACAAAGAGGTCCAAATAGATAGTAGAGTACTCAAAACAAGCAACCAGGACAAGCAAGATCTAAAGGAAAATGACCCCTTTCTCCACAAAGATCAGGCCAAGGTAGTGGAGAAGGAACTATCAAATCCAAAAATGATGAAGGGAATGAGAACAGATATGAATCATTAAACATAGAGGATGAATAAGGGGAAATTATATAATCTTGTCCACCTTCTTTGAACTAGATACTCCATCAAGAGATAGAGTTTGAAAATATAGATGAAGCCAGAGCAAGTAATGACCAAGATGTTATTTAAGCACGCATTTTAGAACCATAGGAAAAATTTCTTTCTTTGAGGTTTGCTAAAGTGTGATCCACCTTTTCTAGCTCTATAGATGAAAAATCAGAAGCTGAAAGGGAAAATGAATATGAGCAAAAACATCACAAAGAAGGAAGGAAATCAAATAGAGAAGTAAGACTTTAGTAGACTGAAAAAGACAAGGAATTAAGCCTTCAAATCATGTTGAATACAAACACAAAAAAAATTAAAATTAATGATCATAAAGCAAACAATATTGCCCCATTTAAAAGTGACCCCCCCCCCCAACACACACAAGAAGAAAATTATGAAATTTATTTCTTGGAACAACATAGGTCTGGGGTTTGAGAAAATTATGGCATAACTAAAATCCTTAACCACGAAAGAAAGGCCCGTAGTCGCCCATCTCCAGTAGAAAAAAAGAGGAACATGAGATCCTCTAGAGGCATCAGAAACTATGAAGAGGAAGCAAAATTGCAATATTCAATTCAAGGGGAGGTTCTAGTGGCTTGCGCACTTTGTGGAACCTACAACAAATTCAATGGTTGAGTCTCTCCTTATCACCCTACTAGTTGGAAATCTCACGTTTTCAACTTCCCACAAATCAAATTAGGTATGATCTATCATTAATATCGATATGGCGATGCATTTTCAAGAGAAGCAAGAATGTTGGTCCTCTTTACTAGATCTAAAAGAGACTACATATAATACAAATAACATCTTGCAAGGTGATTTCAACACTACTCTAAACAAGTGGGAAAAAAGGGGGTTCCCCAATCTGAGATCCTTTTCAAGAAAACTTGGAAGATCTAATCCAACAACTCAAATTAATGGACATAAAATTAGTTGCACATTGCTACACTTAGAATAATAGGAGGATAAGAATTGGACACATTGTTGCTCATCGAGGAAATTTAATGATATATGATTCTTTTCTGTCCCTATGGATAACAAATCATACCCATATCCTCCTTGGAGTGGATTAGACCACATACCCATAAAGAAAGAAGTAACAACAATCACAAACTATGGGCTGATACATTTTTTGTTCAACCCATTATGGATCTCACAGTCGTGTTTTGATGAGCTTGTATCATCAACGTGGCATGATTGGGTTACAAGAAGTCCAATTCAAATATGGGAACAAGAAATCAAGAGATTAAAGTAGCAAATGAAATCATGGGTCATAGAATCACATCTAGACAGACAAGCAACTATTGAATAATATGAGAAAAATATTGAAGAAAGAGAGTTTGTCATGGAGTCTGCTCTGGTAAAAAATGAACTCCTTCCCAAAAAGAAAGAAGTATTTTGCAAGTACCATACACTTTTGAAAGAAGAAGAAGAAACATGGAGACTAAAATCACGTAGTTTTTGGCTCCAAGCAGGGGACAAAAATACAAATCATTTCAATATTTGGTATATCCAGATCAAACCATCCTCTGTTACGGCTAAGAACTACATGTTAATCCATGGTCTAGAATTAATTACTACAAAATGAACCAATGGCTACTAAAACTTCCCATAGAAGAGGAAATCAAACAAGTGGTTCTTTCCTTCAGCTTGGACAAATCTCCCTGACTAGATGGGTTCTTGACTCATTTTTATCAATTTTTTCGGAATATGATAAAATGTGACCTATGCAAATTGGTGGGTTATTCTTTAAAACAAAATTGCATATCAAGAGGGATTAAAACCTCCTTCCAAACCTTAATACCAAAATAATTACATCCTTCTTCTTGGTCTTGCTTCTAGCCTATTTCCCTCTGCAATGTTTTTTAAAACATTATTGCCAAATTATCAGCTAGAAGACTCAAGAGATTCCTCCCAAATGTCATCTCTAAAAATCAAGGTGGAATTATCCCTCAATGAAAAATTTTAGACAATATAATCATGGTCTAAGAAGTTGTAATTGAATCCAGTTAGAAAAGGGGAGATAAGGGAATGATAATTAAACAAGATATGGCCAATGCCTTTGATAGGGTTAGCCATAGCTTCCTTTTCAAAGTGATGGGGAAAATGGGATTTGACACAATATTTATTTAATGGATTAATATCAATATAGGCTCTCCATGAATATATCCATTGATGAATGGAAGAGTGGAAAGGTTCTTCAAAGCATCTAGGGGGATTCTGTAAGGATGCCCATTATCTCCCTTCATGTATATTATAATGGCTGATATTCGTATCCATTGATTGGTGCATGAAAGAAGGATGACACACCTTCTGGGAATTAGATATGAGCAAGGAATCATAAGTGTTAACCATTCATAATTTGTAGATGATACTATCCTTTCCGGTGGAACATCAATAGTCATTGCCAATATATTTAAGCAGGTCATAGAAAATTTTCTCCTAGCCTTTAGAGGAAAGGAAAACTTTACTAAATCCCAAATTTATTCTTGGAATATTACAAATACCAAATAAAAACAAATAAGTGATATATTTGGCTTCTAGACAATAGAACTTGGAAAGAATTCAAATAATGGGAATCCCCATATTCTTAAAAACCCATTCACCACAAGCTTAGGTTAGAATTCTAGCTAAAGTAAAAGGTAAATTTGAAGCATGTGGAAAAATATGGATCAACCTAGCTAGTCATATTATCCATATAAAGTTAGTACTCTCAACCCTCCCCCTCTACCAATTCTCAAACCTCCTAGCACCCCAATATGGTATAAAAATTTTGGCCAAAGCTGTTCAGAAATTTCTCTAGGAAAAAGGTAAATCGAGCACAAAAAAGTTCCACCTTCTTAAATAAGCCATGGTTTGCGCTCCCAAACTCCATAGGGATAATGAAATCCAAGATCCAATTATTAATAATTAGGATATAGGTGCTAAGCTGGTTTGACGATTCATGTCATAAATAGAGAATTGGTGGATCTCGGTCCTGAGAACAAAATACCTTGTGTATGATAGAGAAAGGAGCATTGATGTAATACAACCTACTCGAAATGGATCGACCATTTAGAAGCTAATCTCAGCAACTGTCAAGGTTATCATAAGTGGAAAACTCTTTTAGATACCTAGGAATGGAACAAAAATTAATGTCTAGATCAATCTATCATGGATCACCCACCTTTGGAAGGATTGTTGGAATTAAATCCTCTAAAGGAAACCCTCACTAGTCAAGGGGAACCTTTGTTGGAAGCATGACTTTATGGGACAAAGGAGGGAATCAGATTGGCCGGAAATTTGGTGGAATTTCCAGCCATCTTCTACACTTGGTGGAGGTTTTGAAAGATAACGTGTAGGGATGTGCACCCTAAAATCAACACGAGGAAGATCAACTTGGATGGAAAAACTATATATACACCATCAAAGAAGGCTATAAAGATGGTCTAGGCCGAGGCTTGTACCTCATTGTTTACTAGAACACATTGGCCCAATGACCCCCAAGTCTTCTTATCTTCCTAGCATAAACTTTATAATGGATCACTTTTAGGGAAATCGACACTCAAGTGGTTTTGGAATTCCCTAACTAAATTTCTATGCTGGCATATCTTCTTATCTAGGAACAACACAATATTCAAAAATCTCAGCCAAATTTCTAGATCAACAACTCTGAAAGCCATAACAATGTGTGATGAATATGAGAGCCTAAAGTGAGGCAAACCAGATCAATCTCTTGATTATTTGGAACAACGGTGGCTTGAAATAATGATGGATCCAAGTTAAAGAAACACAACAACCATCAACAAAACTATAAAACTAAGCGATGCTAGAAACTTACACTCTCGAATTAAGACTAAGGTGAGTGGAAGAAGGAATAGAAAAACAGGAATGTCCATTTTGATAAAACTTCAAAGAAAAATTGAGGGGTGGAAGGAGGGGGAGGGATTCGGTATAAACTCGACCAAAAATTGGTAGCTATATATGCATGATGACTAGGACATATGACCAATAACTATGCAAAGGTGCACAGTTTATTCCAAGGACTGATCCTAGCTAATGCACTACATGTGTCAAATATCATTATTTTGGGGATTTTCTCATCATAATACAACATATACATAAATGAACCTAGCCAAATGATAGCAAGCTCAAGATCTTGCTACAATATCCCATAAAAATATTTCTTCCATGTTCTAATAAATCAAAATACTGAAGTATTTCAGCACACTAATAGAGCATGCCAACTCAAGGCTAGATAATTAGAGTTCAATAGAGAATAAGGGTGGAGGAAATTTCCTTAATCCATCTCCCAATACTGGAAGAACTGTTCCATGACCTTGGAACCATATTAAATCCATCCACAATCTTAGACGAAAGCCTATATAAGGCAACAATCAAAAAAATGGAAAGGGGTCGGATTGTCATCATGGCACCTAGGATAATCCTAAAGCACACAGAGAAAATAAAGTTAATTTCCTGACATGAACATAGTACAATATGTTTTCCATGACCTTACCTCAATGCAGGACCTCCACCAAATCCTGTAATTAACATTCAAGATGTGGGAATAATGAAAATTATCGTGACATTCAGAGAATCACATGTGGGGTTTCAACTCTTTTTTCTCTATGGATAACTAGCGATACATAGGAAGATGATCCTATTTTAATAGTCCTTGGACGAGGAGTATCTAGTGGCTAAGGCAAGTTGTGTGGGCTTGAATTTGCCCCATTAAGGTTACTCTGGATCACATAGAGTGCCTTCCATTCGAAAACCTCTGTATCGAGCCATGTCTTTTCGCTAATCGAAGGAATAGCTTGGTTTCCAATGATGTCTATGTAAGGTATACCAAGGCTCCCAGTAATAGTAATAACTTCACACAATCACCATTAGATAATGAGGTAGAAACACGGTGTGCCAAAAGGACAAGCTTGATTGGTCTCCCCTACTCTGAACTTATAGGAAAAAAGATTCACCTATAGGTAAGTTTTTCTCTCCAACTTGGTATTGACATTTATAATTTGAATTCTCAAATCTAGAGAAGGTGCAAACCATTCCTTAAATTGGAAGTAATAATTTCTCCTTTGAGTCCTATGGGTTTGTACCACCCTTTTAAGGGCATCACTATTGAGAATTTAGCATCTATTCATGCCCATTGTTTGCAACAAATCCATGGCTTACCAAGAAATTGTACCAACACTCAGGCTTATGGTTTACCCCATCCAACACAATTGAAAAAAATTAGTTGTTAGCTAAGAAACCATGAGGTTATCTAGGACCATGTCTACAGTAATCCCAAGGAACATCTACATCTATATATTATCACATAGAGGTGACAATAAAGAAACAAATCAATATGAAGGGTTACAATCCTCTGTGTACAATAAGAAAACCATGCTTTGGAGAAAATGTGGCCTCAACTGAGGATAGAAGGTGATCATTGGAAAGTAGGAAAACATGTAATGGTTGCATACCTATGATGGAGAACATGGAATCCTTGCAAATTGGCATGCTTGAATCAAACATTAAGCAATATGAGAAAATGAAAACCATTATTAATCTAATGGAGGGGATGCAAAATCTAAAGGGTAAAATAGCCTGCCAATCCAATGAGATGGATCCATTATGCCAACAAATTGAAATACTGTAAGACCAAATAAACTCTACGAAGTCCAACCACACAACAAAATAGTAGCACTGGCAAGCATGATGGAAGCTCACTCCTTAGCCTCAAATGAAGACCAAAAGAGGGAAATCATACCATATATTAATGTACTCATAGTGAAATTTTTTATTTTTTCTTGGAATATTTTGTAAACAATACTCATATAGGCACATAGTCATATTAGAATTCCTTTGTAGTCCCTTAGACACCTCAGTAATATCCATTCCAAGGGACAAGTTGCCTAAGAAGATAAAATGTAATAAATTTCCTAATTATTTGCAGTGACGAGGCATAGATTTTATACCAAATCTACTCATTTATGTTAAAATAATAATAATAATAATATTATTATTATTATTATTATTATTATTATTATTATTTCCCATATTCTCAATAATTTATCATAAGTATCCCTAACTTTTCTATATTAATATTTTTCTATATTTTAGAAAAACTTAAATCCATCTTAACTTCGGATCTATCAAGCATGAGGAGGGATAAAATATTTCAAGGTGCAATTCTTGTTTTTTGAGTGCAAAACTTGAGGAAATATTTGCACCTCAAGACATTTGATCTCTCTCAGTGCTTGATAGATCTAGAATCAAGATGGATCTAGGATCCTTGAATTATAAATAATTAATAATTATAATTATTATTTATTTTATTTTTATGTAATTTGATTGAGTCAAAATGTTTAGATAACATAGCATAATAGGACATTACAACATCTCTTCCATATTGGGCTAGAGAGTGCCTCTCAACGCAATTATTAGAAGTTACTAAAATATTTTATGGTTTCTCTAATTAAACTTAATGTGATTTAAGAAAAACAAAAATTATAATAATTAATAATGATAGGGGTTAGTGATGTGTAATTATATTTCGTTACATTTAAAATTTTATAGAAAGGTGTAGTTTAACTAACATATGAATTGGCTTTCTTAGTTGGAATTGGATAATGTAAGCTTGAGCAAGATTGTGAAATTTTATTGTTCAAAATGCATTTTCAAATGCATGAATGGATTCAACACTCTAAAAATCCCCACAAAACTTGAAATTTACAAATTAAACAATTTAAAGTTATGATTCTTAAAAACCTTTACTAGATCATGAAAATAATTTATGAGAAAAAATGTTAAAAATAGCCTTTTCATATATTAGTTAGACTACGTCGTATAAAAATTACTAAAATATTTTATGGTTTCTCTAACTAAATTTAATGTAATTTGGAAAAAATCAAAAATTAAAATTATTAAGGATGAGAGTGGATATTACTTTTTAAATTTATAATATTAAAATTTATTGATAACTTTATATTTAATAAAAAAAACATAACTAAATATTAGTATTAGTTATTTATTATATAATGTTTTAATTTATTTTAAATATTCTTAAAATATCTCAGATGAGGTGTCTATTTCGCAATGGTAGGGGGGAGGCTCTCACTTTCCCTCCTGCCAAGCAGTTGGGGGATGTGGTAGTACACCCCCATAATCATGTCTTTATGACTCTAGATATCAATACCATGCTTCATGTGAATTGGTTTCCTCTAACATGATCTCATGCTTGATCATGCTCACTACTTTGAATTCTTGCCACCTTGATAGGTTTTTCAAGTCCTGGCTTGTGTGGTGAGTACTGTCATCATAATGTATCTCATGCCTCTCCCCTCAATAATGCAACTCTTATTTGGAGTGTCTGGACATCTCTCCTTTGTTTACAACTTCCTCCATGACTCTCAGTAATATATTTCAAGGGAATATCTCGACCCACTTCCGTGAGCCTTGGATATGCCTTTTTTCATGCTCTTAATACTTCATTGCTATTTTATAATTGGAATGTCTACACAACCCTTCTACAAACCTAGGGGTGCCTTCCATTTGGTACTCTAGCATACCGATTTGGAATTGTTGTTTCTTTATTTATGTTGAATTGTGGCACATGAAGTGGATTTTGACTCAAGTCCCATGTGCATGACAACAAATAGTTCCTCTCATCATCATTTATGGTTTGAATCCCTCTCTTTTCGTAGTCTCTATTCATGCTTTTGAACCTATTACTAGTTTTATCTTGGCCAACTTCCTTTCTAGGTACTCTTCAAGTAATTCTCACCTAGCTCTCAAGGCATTGATTTTCTTCTTTAGTCTATCTCCTATAGACTTGTTCATTCTCTTTCTAGCCTCTGGTGGGCCTTGCATTTTCCCTTCTGCCTCCTTTTGAGCCAGTTTACCTCCTATGGTCTATTGACCACTTTCACCTCTCCATAATCTCATCTTCATTTGAATCCCTTCCACCCAACCCATTTAACTCTTGACATGGTTCATTTCATGTAGTTCACCACCTGTTACCCTTATCCCCTAACATCTTGGTATCATTTCCTTGTTTATCCCTTCACCATGCCCCATCAACATGCATGTGTCTACCAAGGGGAAAATTATTATCAGGAGTGGGCTTCTTGGGATCATTCTTGTACCCACCATTGCTTGAAGGAAACCACCTCCAAGTTCCAATATCTCATCTTGGGCCCCATCCCGGAAGATCTAGGTTGCATGGAATGTAAGGGAGCTTTTGAGTGAAGACAAATTTCATACACTGAGGTTCTCATTGAATTGGATGATTTAGTGCCAAGTGTTGTGCACATGCATAGCCACTTCAACCAATACATTTACACCATATACTTATACTAGTGGCACATGGGGTTCTCCTTGGCCAAATTCTAATGGATTGATTCAAGCATGAAGTAGACATCCTACAATTTCTGGAGCATCTACATCATTACATAAGAGAACTTTACCAATTCCTTGATCACATTGAACATCACCTTTTTATTCCTCCCCCAACACGAAACAAATCCAACAACAATGAAGACCCCATTTAGTTTCTCCCACATAATTTGATCCATTTTCTTATAATTATGCCATTTTTGAAATTATTTTGCATTCTAATCTTACACTCTATCTTAATGGCCCATTTGGTCAATTTTTTAGTTTGTATATGATTCTTTTATCCTTATTGAGCATCTTGATATCCTATGGCTCTCTGTGAAGAGTGCACTTTTGGATATGGTTCGGTCTTCCTAGTGAAACACTAACCTAAAATACATATCATATCTATATGCATTCCAATATAGAAGAAAATAGAATATTTACCCCACAAAAAAATATATTTTAAAATAATTTAAAATAAATTTATTTGACTTAAATTAAGTATTTTCAAATTATCTCTTTTTAAATTCTATTATTTAAACTTGCAATGTTATGACCTACCCATAATTATATACTTGGTTATTAGATATCAATCACTTATTATCATGTCTTTGGTAAATTATTTGGTTATTACGTTAGCATTGCGATATGAATTAAAATTAGTTTATCATTATTAAGTTTTTTAAAATCTAATTTATACTTTAATTTAAAATTTTATGTTCAAATATTTATATGTAGCATCTTTTATAATAAACATTTTTTATTAGAACATATTAAATATATAATTAACATTTTTTAAATCATCGATTAGAGTGCTAATGGAACAAAGGGAGATGATGTTCAGACGGCTAGCCTAGTCTACATGGCAATGCTACCACTAGCACTCCGTTCATGTCACTCATTAAAAGATTGTATCATAGATCTAACCTACCACCCTACATGGCTTATTATATTGAATGTGTTTTTGTGGGACTTGTCTCTAGAATCATCGTGGGATTTTCTCAACCAAACTCCTTAGCAAGCTTTCCATTTACGTTTCAGAAACTACTCTCAGGTTACTTCCTTGGAATGACATTGTTTTTCCTTCTACATTATTGGTGTACAACATGATGGTGGAGCATTTTCCATGGGCATTTCTCCTACCCTCCCCTACGAGGGATTTAGGGGAGGATCTCTATTTCTCTTTCTATTCGCATAGTTCCTCTCTAGATGGTATCCTTGGGTTTTCTTGGACTACATTTGCTTTGGCCCTCGGTCTTGGTTCACTTTTATTTCACTCAAATGTTTCTCCCTCCTATTGTAATGATTGACTAGAGATCCTATTGTAGGGGAGGTAGAGGAGGAAGAGAGGATTTGGGGGGATACAA
The DNA here is from genome assembly GCA_031772625.1 of Pinus tabuliformis. Lineage (NCBI taxonomy): Eukaryota > Viridiplantae > Streptophyta > Pinopsida > Pinales > Pinaceae > Pinus > Pinus tabuliformis. The sequence continues at coordinate 5,199,808 of CM062813.1, forward strand.
AGTCTATTTTAGAGTTGAAGCCTCAACCTAAATCTATCTATCAAAGATAATACTAGAGATTTAGATTAAAATTGGTGCAGGAAATACAAATGTTAGGTAGGAGAGGAAACGTAACCTACACCCAAAAGCGATGTACAATTTGGATACACATATATTAGACATGGGAAACACCAAATGGATCTAGAATCATTATCTCTACATGGTTGATTTGTATTAGAATATAAACCTCTTAGTCGGAAACATCTTGGTGGATAGGCATGAATCTAGGGACAATGTTATGCAAAATTTGGATGAGTTGAAGGAAGCTTCTTCTTGACATCGAAGGAAGGTTGCAACGTTCGAGGTTGAGCTCACCTCAAGGCCAAAAAATTACACCCTCCAACAAATAGACCAATCATTCCATTAACTTGGATACTTCTCTATCTACCTAAATTTCAAGTTCTATTAGTCAATTTTGTTATATTTCTTGGCTTTTTAGTTTTCCTAGACTCATTTTTCTCTATAGTTTTGGTTAGTTTCCTTTGGTTATGGGATTGCAAGTTTCTTTTTGTTGCAGCAATGCAAAACTCAAATCAATAATCTACATTCTCGACTAGTTTCCCCACTTATGGGACAACTCTCATTTGTTTTTGGTTTTGGTTATTTTGGGCTACGTTAGTCAGTTAGTTTTTTTTTGCCCCTTGGAAAAATCATAATTTTCATTAAGATAGGAAAGTTACATGCTGTAGATGCTATGAGCATATGCAAAATTTAGTGGCTGTGTACCAATCCAAAATTTAAGAACCAAAAATATGTTCTCCACACAAGGAGATAGACTTTAAATAAAGTGTTGTATAAATAAACTTCAAAATTTGTTACTCTGCGCAGAGAGTACTCTTGAGGACATGTACTGGTTATGTATAAACATAGTAGACATAAACATAAATAAAACGGTCAATTATCAAATGATTTCAGGCTCCTATTAAGCCTCATCTATTTGTTCCATGTATGGACAGTGGTAATACTGGAACTGTTCTCCTCCCTACTGCTCCTGGATCATCTAGATGTTGCATTGCTTGATCGATGCCATTTTGGAAAGTTTTTCAGCGACGGTGTTCCGTTCCCTATAAATATGGTGACAAGAAAAATTGTAAAAATATGTGATGTATCTATGCACCTCATCCAATATATATTGCAATGTGAATGCATGACATGTTGATTTTTTTTTAATCTAGGTTCAGACAATTTTTGAGTCATCGAAAACTTGTAGATTATGACAGTCCTTTTCAATTGCAAATTGTATGAGATATTTGGCAGTGATGAGTTCAGCAAAGTGTTGTGTGTGGAGCATGATTGTTCAGAGGTCTTTGTTTCAGCCGGATGTATACCCTAGGAAGTTTGTACACCCCTCCACACGGGGTGGTGCGGGGGGGGGGCGGGGGGGTGCAGGAAGAAGTGGGAGGTAGCCATGGAAGAAGAGATGGACTCCTTAATGCATAACTAGACTTGGGATTTAGTTAGGTTGCCTGCAGGAAAAACTACATTGAAGAATAAATGGGTTTACAGGCTGAAGGAAGAAGATGGAGGAAAACAGAGGTACAAAGCTAGACTTGTGGTGAAGGGGTTTGCACAGAAGAAAGGTATTGATTTTGATGAAATATTTTCTCCTGTTGTTAAAATGACTTCAATCAGAACTATTTTGAGTCTTGTAGCAGCTAAAGATTTGCATCTTGAGCAGTTAGATGTAAAGACAGCCTTTCTCCATGGGGATTTGGAGGAAGAGATATATATGCAGCAGCCACAAGGATATGAGGTGAAAGGGAAGCAGAAACTATTGTGCAGGTTGAAGAAGAGCTTGTATGGCTTAAAATGGGCTCCAAGGCAGTGGTATCTAAAATTTGACAAGTTTATGTCTGAACAAGGTTATACTAGATGGCAGTTATATTATATTGTTATTGTATGTGGATGACATGCTTGTTGCAGGATCTAACATGCAGGAAATAAATGTACTCAAAAGAAAATTGGCAAATTCATTTGCAATGAAGGATTTGGGAGCTGCAAAACAAATCCTTGGTATGAGAATAACTAGAGACAGGAAAAATCGCATATTAACATTGTCTCAGAATGAGTACATACAAAAGGTGTTGAAAAGATTTAATATGCAAAATGCAAAACCAGTTAGTACACCTTTTGCTAGCCATTTCAAACTTAGCAAGGAAATGTGCCCAAAGACCCAAGAAGACATGGATTATATGTCGAAAGTTCCATATGCATCAGCAGTTGGAAGCTTAATGTATGCAATGGTCTGCACAAGGCCTGATATTGCACATGCAGTGGGAGTTGTAAGCAGGTACATGAACAATCCAGGAAAGGAACATTGGATGGCAGTGAAATGGATTCCCAGATATTTGAAAGGTACCACAAATCAAGCATTATGCTTTGGTGGTTCAAACATTTATCTACAGGGATATGTTGATGCAGATATGGCAAGTGACAGAGATAACAGGAGGAGCACTACAGGATATGTATTTACTGTTGGAGGAACAGCTGTCAGTTGGGTTTCAAAAATCCAAAGTGTTGTTGCACTTTCAACAACAGAAGCAAAGTATGTTGCTGCTACAGAGGCTAGTAAAGAAATGATTTGGTTACAAAGGTTTATGGGTGAATTGGGTAAGGAGCATGATATGGGCACATTATACAGTGATAGCCAAAGTGCCATTCATCTTGCAAACAACTCAGCATTTCATTTTAGGACTAAACACATACAGCTCAACTACCATTTCATACGATCAGTGTTGGAAGATGGAGAGTTGAAGCTGGAAAATATACACACTAGCCAGAATCTTGCAGATATGCTAACAAAAGTTGTAAACGGGGAGAAATTGAGAATATGCTCAGTTTCAATTGGTCTTCAGGGATGACGATGAATATGAGAAACAGCCAAGTCCAAAGAGGAGTCATTGTCCAGCAAATGAAGCAGCAGTGGAGTTGCTACAATCATTCTCCAAGTGGGAGATTGTTGTGTGTGGAGCATGATTGTTCAGAGGTCTTTGTTTCAGCCATATGTATACCCCAGGAAGTTTGTACACCCCTCCACGCGGGGGGGGTGCGAGGGGGACTTATCTGTTATGAAACCAGCTCAAGAAAAGATAGAAAAGATAGATCAACGCCTTAGAATTCAGCCTCTTCGAGGGGGCAACCTCCTTTACATTACATAAATGAACAATTCTTGGATGATACAAATGACAAAACCTCCTTTCTATATATAGGAGTCTAAGGAGTCACAATATAATCCAGCCGACCTAACAATAATAATATAAAGCCACAAAAATAACAATAGAGGGATTCTATGGGGCACATAAATAACAATATGGGGGTAATAGGGGCACAACAATATAAATAAGGGGTATAACTACAATAGTAATGGGGTAATCACTAGTATTATAGGGACCCAACATGCCCCTCTCCTTCAAAAAAGTGTTGTCCTCAACGCTTGAGTAGTTCTGGATACTTCTGCATAAAATTCTCATCCTCCCATGTGGAATCTTCAGCGGATAAGTTCTTCCACTTGATAAGATACTCTGAAATTGATCGATTTCGTAGCTGTCGAGTTCTTGTTTCTGTGACTGCTTCCGGTTCCAATATAATTTTTCCTTCCTCATCAAGTTCTGGCAATATTGTTTGAATTGGGAGCTTGTCACCTATAACCTTCTTTAAACATGAAACATGGAAGACTGGGTGCAATCGAGAAGCTGCAGGAAGCTCCAATTTGTATGCCATAGTACCAATCTTTTGCAACACCTTGTACAGACCATAATACTTTGGTGATAATTTATTATCCTTCTTAGCTTGCTTTAGGGACATTTTCTTATATGGTTGTAGCCGTAGGAATACCCAATCACCTACATCAAAACTTCTTTCACTGCGATGTTGATCTGCCTGTTGTTTCATTCTATTTTGTGCCAACACGAGGTTATCCTTTAAGAGTTGGAGGACTTGTTGTTGATGTTCGATGTGATGTTCCACTGCCTGAACCTTAGAATTTTCTCTTAAATATGATGTGATGGATGGTGGTTGATACCCATAAAGTGCCATAAATGGGGTCATTTTTGTTGCTGTATGGAAGGAAGTGTTATACCACCATTCAGCCAGAGGCAACCATTTGACCCATTGTGTTTGTTTATCAGATACAAAGCAACGAAGATATCCTTCCAAACATTTGTTTACTATCTCAGTTTGCCCATCAGATTGAGGATGATAAGATGAGCTATGAGCTAACTGAGTACCAAGACAAGAAAATAATTCTGTCCAAAAATTTCCAGTGAAAATGGGATCTCTGTCACTTACAATAATCTTTGGGTTTCCATGTAGCTTTTGAACTGTTTCCATAAATGCAGTAGAAACTGTACTGGCTTTAAATGGATGTGATAATGCACAAAAGTGTGCATACTTGGTAAGTCTGTCAACTACCACCATGATGACACTCTTTCCCTCAGACTTGGGTAAACCTGTGATAAAATCCATTGAAAACTCCTCCCAACGTTGGCTTGGAATGGATAAAGGTTGTAATAGACCCAGTGTCTTAATTGTTTCAACTTTATTTTGCTGGCAAACCAAACATTCCGCCACAAACTTTTGAATATCTGATTTAAGGCCATCCCAAAAAAATTCCTTCTTAACCCTGTGGTAAGTTTTTAAAAATCCTGAGTGCCCTCCTAAGGGAGAAGTGTGCAATTCCATAAGAATCTTTTGTTTTAGCTGGGAATTCTTACAGAGGTATAAGCGATCTTTGTACCATAACGAATCATTTTTCCAGCTAAATGTATCAGAAGTACTGGAATCTTGTTGTAGCTTTCGAATAAGTGCCCACACTTCTTCGTCATTCTTCCATTCCTCCCTTGCTTCGTTTATCCAATCTGGTTGGATAATAGAAATGGCACACAACAATGCTTCCACATCCTCATCCTTTCTTGAGAGTGCATCTGCCACCACATTTTGCTTCCCTTTTTTGTAGATGATTTCAAAGTCATAACCCAACATCTTTGTGACCCACTTTTGTTGCTCTTCAGAGGATAATCTTTGTTCTAAAAAGTATTTAAGGCTATCATGATCCGTTTTTACCTTGAAGTGTCTTCCCATTAGGTAGGGTCGCCATTTCTTAAGTGCATGGAGTATTGCCAACATTTCCTTCTCATAAATAGCTTTGCTTAAAAACTTTCCCTTGATTGGACGACTTTCAAAAGCAATGGGTCTTTCATCTTGCATTAGAACAGCACCAATTCCATTTCCTGAAGCATCACATTCCACAATAAAGGTTTTTGTGAAGTCCGGTGTAGCTAAGACCGGTGCTTGGCACATTGCCTCTTTAAGATGTTCAAAGGCCTTTGTTGCTTCCGGAGTCCATGAAAATGAATCTTTCTTCAATAATGTTGTTAGAGGTGCTGCTATTCTCCCATAATTCTTAACAAACTTGCGATAATACCCTGTCAACCCAAGAAATCCTCGCAGATGCTTTATGGATGTGGGGATTTTCCATTCCTTAATGGCTTTAATTTTGCTAGGGTCTACCTTAACTCCTTCATGAGATACAATATGACCCAAATATTCCACCTCCTGGACTCCAAAGAAACATTTGGATCTTTTTGCATATAATTGTTTCTCCTCCAATAGTTGTAGCACCCTGTCAACATGTTCAACATGATCCTTCCAAGACTTGCTGTAGATTAGTATATCATCAAAAAATACTAACACAAATTTTCTAAGGAATGGTTTGAAAATTGAATTCATCAAACCTTGAAATGTTGAAGGTGCATTGGTAAGGCCAAAAGGCATGACCAAAAATTCATAATGACCCTCATGAGTTCTAAATGCCGTTTTTGGAATGTCTTCAATCTTCATTCTGATTTGATGATATCCCGAACGAAGATCCAACTTGGTGAAGTAAATTGATCCATGCAATTCATCCAGTAATTCATCAATAACAGGAATGGGGAACTTATCTTTAATAGTGAGCTTGTTGAGCTCCCTATAATCTGGACACATGCGCCATGATCCATCCTTCTTGTGCACCAATACTACTGGAGCTGAGAAAGAACTTTGACTCGGTTGAATTATACCAGCCTCTAGCATTTCTGCAACCATACGTTCAATTTCACTTTTTTGGACATAGGGATATCTGTACGGCCTGATGTTTGGAGGAACACTTCCTGGAATCAGATGAATAGCATGATCATGATCACGCATAGGTGGGAGACCTTTGGGAGTCTCAAATACCTTGGAATGATTGTCCAAGACTTTTTGGAGATCTGGAGAAATAGATGATTCCAATGTGGAAACATCTAGCGAACATAATTGTGCAATTACACCTCTTTGCTCCTTTTTTAGAAGCTTTGTCATACCATTAGAGCTGATTATCTTTCCTGGTTTCCCTGCAATACCCCTTAATTCAACTTCCTTTCCTTCCGAAGAAAATTTGATGAAAAGTTCTTGAAAATTAAAAGCTATTGTACCCAAGGATTGTAGCCATTGGACTCCTAGTACAACATCGCACCTCCCATTGGAATGGAAAGCATTGGGCTAGTCAATACATATTCTCCCATGGATAGCTTGATATTATGGCACTTTCCAGAGCAATTTATTGTTCCTCCATTTGCAATCATCACTTGACACTCTGGTGCTGGATATAGGAAGCAATTCAATTCTTTTGCTACCCTACAATGAATAAAATTGTGGGTGCTTCCTGAATCAATCAACACTATTACCTTTTTCTTCTTGATTTGTCCTTCTATCTTGATGGTTTGAGGAGTGGTAATTCCCGCCAATGCATTACAAGATATGGTCGGATTTATTTGTTCTTCATCTAGGCTTTGTTCCTGGAGTATATCTTCTTCTTTTGACCTTTCTTGCTCCTTTTCTTCTTCCTCTTCACAATCTATGTAGAATAATTTCTTCTCAGCACACTTATGACCTTTAGTGTATTTGCTATCACAACTGTAACAAAGCCCTTTTGCTCTTTTTTCTTCCAATTGTTGTGGTGTCAACCTTATAGGTTGTGGAAGACTAGGGGCAACAACACTTCCGTCTTTATAGTTGTGAGTGGTATGCTTCCTAGTTGCCATAATTTTGCTTTCCATTTTTCTTGCTAACCTGAATGCCTTCTCTAATGAATCAGGTTCCCAAAGGCGAACATCATGTTGGATATTATCCTTTAAAGACCCTATGAACACATCAATCCTATGCTCCTCTGGAATATCTTTTACCCTTATGTTCAATTTTTGGAACTCCTCAATGTGCTCCATTACTGAACCCTTTTGTTTGAGACTTATCAATTGGCTAAAAAAAGTGTTGCTTTTTGTATCTTCATAATGTGCTATCAATTCTTCCGTAAAAATTGCCCAAGTGATAAATTGTTTACGAGAGCAAAGCCATTGATACCATACAAACTGATTTGGTTCCAAATATACAGTTGCCATACGTACCTTTTGTGCATTTTGCACATTATTGAGATCGAAGAATTGCTCCATCTGTAATATCCATGTGGCGGGATCCTTGCCATCAAACTTCCTCATATCGATTTTTGGAATATGGTGATTCTTCGATCCAACATTAGCATCTATGGAATCATGATTAACATTTCTTTTGTTCTCATCATGAGTTTCCTTTACTACCTTTTCACCATTAGTGACCCTTTCTTGTAGCAACTTCTTCAATTCTTCCATATCTGTCTTCAAATCTGCCATGTCTCTCTTCAAATCTATCTTCGAATCATCCATCTTAGCTTCCATGCCCTTTATCTTAGATTCCACGCCACTTATCTTAGCTTCTGTTAGCTTTTGTGAGCGTGACATTTGTTGCACTTGTTCTTGTAATTTTGATATATCATGTAGCATTTCTTCTTCTTCTTCATGAGTCATGCTAGAGCTTTCAGGTTCCTTACTAGGTGTTTGCATTTTCTTTCCTTGGGGCATCAGTTACTGATAATAATGCTTTACTATGCCCTTTGAATTCCGTTAAACCAAGCTTACACAAAAATTAAAAAAAAACTACACACCTTTTTTAACTTTATAGAAGCCTGATATTGAATCTGATGTATCTCTGTAATTTTAGATCATGCAGTTCTAAAATTGCTACTTGTAGTAGCCTTCTGCGTCCTCTTTCCAATGCCACAAGTCTGAGCCAAATTGGATTCTCCAAGGAAGAGTTATGTGAAATCTCCCACAGTGACTTGCTTTTAGACTGGTTCAGTAGAGCGAACTTGTACAACGTACCACGAGTCACTGTTTCAACCTTTGAATCTGAAACACACACACAAGAAACTACAGTCCGTCCTCTTTCTGTAACTTTTTACAAAATTTCAATCCGATCCTCAGAGAGAGCGTTATGACGATTTTCCCCAGGTCACCTGTTTTGAATGTAATTCAGGAGTCTGCAAAAAGGCCAACTTCCTTAGATCATATCTCCGAAAAGACCATGCGAAAAGATCTGAAATTCAGACCCAAGGTTCCGCGCCAATTCCTCTCAAATGGGTTTTTCTTGTGACTTCTGAAACGTCACAGAAAAAAATTTATAGCGAAAATTCCACGATGACCTGTTTGGAGCAGCGAAACCCTAGAATCCAAAGCTCAGATACCAAATGTTATGAAACCAGCTCAAGAAAAGATAGAAAAGATAGATCAACGCCTTAGAATTCAGCCTCTTCGAGGGGGCAACCTCCTTTACATTACATAAATGAACAATTCTTGGATGATACAAATTACAAAACCTCCTTTCTATATATAGGAGTCTAAGGAGTCACAATATAATCCAGCCGACCTAACAATAATAATATAAAGCCACAAAAATAACAATAGAGGGATTCTATGGGGCACAGAAATAACAATATGGGGGTAATAGGGGCACAACAATATAAATAAGGGGTATAACTACAATATTAATGGGGTAATCACTAGTATTATAGGGACCCAACATTATCCCCCCCGCGGGGGTCCGGGGGGGGTCGATCCCCCCCCGGCTGGGGGGTCCAGGGGCCAGCGGTCCCCCGACGGGGGCTCGAGGGCAGCGCCCTCGAAGCTAAAAACAAATGTAAAATTGCCTTGTAAAAGTATAGTAATTTCTAGTCAATCTGGGCCATTCATTAGGGAGATGATTTGATGGTAGAACTTATGTTTAGTTTAGGGTTTTTTGCCCTAGAAGGCAACCCCTCTCTTTGTATGAGGGTATTGTATTGGAGGCTGAGATATAGATGTGTATTCTGTGAGCGAGAAATAGAGAGGTGAGACTGTGAGAGAAAACAGAGGATATTACAACGGATTTGTTGTAGGTTGTGTCTCTTCATTTTGCTGGATAATAGAAAGGAAGGACTGGCTGTTCGGGGTGGACGTAGCCCAAACTGGGTGAACCACGTATATCTGTGTCTCTCTTGTTTTGTGTGTTTTCTGTGTTTATATTTCTGCAATATTTTATGTGTTCCATTGCTCCGTAATATATAATTTTCTAACACAAAGTTGTTTGTGCCATTTCCAAGTCCCATTTGAATATGATAGAAATGTGTATCTGAAATATATATAGAAGCCCCCCCTTCACATCCTGTTTCTTGTGCCGATCCATCAAAATATGCCCAGGGCTGTGACTGATCAATGGACTCGGGGATGATATTTCTGGGTGGAGAGGCAGTCTCGTCCTCGGGTAGTGAATTGTAATCGGCTATAATTATGGCTATGATGGATGGCGGTGTCCTAAAAGATTATGCGATTCCTGGCTATACAGATTTCCCAACTAATGAGTAGGGGGAGGTTGCTAGCTTTAGATGATGGTACAAATGACCACAAATTTGCCCATACCTCCTTGGGTCTAACCCCTCTAGTTGATGGATGAGAGTGTGTGAGATAGAATGGAGTTCCAAAGACCAATTGTGATGGGACATGAGAGGAAGAGGTGATCCAAAGATTTAGTGTTGTCCTTACAAAGCCAACACCATTAAGGTCTGTATAGCCCTCTTCTATTCAATTTGTCTCCCATCGGCACCTTATTCTTTAGTATGGACCACATGAGTAATCTCATTTGGGGGGGTGATTTGAGCTTCCACATTCCTTTCCACCATGTATCTATGTGTTGTGGCTTGTGTCGATTGGCCAGTTGTAGATATCCCTCTTTTGGGGAGTACTGGCCATTTTTGACGATGGCCCATGTAATCTCATCCTCCCCTTCTCTTAGTCGAATGTGATATTCTGTGAGAGCTGTAGTGAAAGTACTCCAAGCTTGGTGCCATTGTAAAGGAAGGAGCAAGCTATGGGCTGACTTCCAAGCTTGGTGCAGGAAGGTTGATATCTCCACGTCTGCAATGTGCACTATGTGTGTAATTACTTTCTCATTAAGGTTCTAGAGTAAGCCTTTAGGTAGCTGGTGTGCATTCCCACATCCTATCCAAGGGTCATGACCTATTCGGATGGATGTACCATCAAATATTCTCCAATTTAGGTTGTCCTAAATAAGAGTCATTGAGTTCAGAATTGCTTTCCATATATTGAAGACCCTAGTTTTGCTCCAGCTTGTTTGTCTAAGCCAGTTTAGTGGCCTTAGTGGTACAATATATTTAGTGATTGCAATTTTGGTTCAGAGACTATTGGTGGTGACTAATTGCCACCCTAGTTTGGCCACTAGTGCTGAGGAGAAATCTCCCAATTTCTTTATACCCCACCCACCCAATTTCTTAGCGATAGACAAAAGATCCCATCTTGCCCATGCATATATCCTTCCTGTTTGTTTTCATTTCCACAGGAATCTGCAACAGAGGTTTTGTATTCGGTTGAGAATGCCTCTTGGGATCCATGTGAGGGACATCCAATATACAAGGGTGGCCTCTAGGACCGCTTTGATGAGCACCAATCTTCTGGCTCTGGAGAGATGCTTATGATACCATATATTGAGTCTTTTCTCAAGCTTGGAGATCAACCATATCCAGTCCACAATTTTATATCCAAGCAGTTTCAGCCTATATCCCAGATACCAGAGGCCTCCATCTATCTGGGTCAGGGTGAAAGGGAACCCTTGTATCGCAAAGTGTAACTCATGGGGGAAGCATTCTGATACCATTATGGTGGACTTAGAGTTATTAATGATCATGCCTGTAGTAGTATTGAAAACATTGATGGAGTGATGGATGGTGGTGAGGTCACCTATCCCTCCATTTAGGAACATTAGTATATTGTTCACGAAAAGGAGGTGAGTTATAGTACATCTGTCTAATATCCTAATTCCCGAGAGTCTGCCTCTATGGTGCATGTCCTTGATCAGTCTGCTTAGTCCTTTCATGACTAGGAGAAAAAGTAGAGGAGATAATGGGCACCCCTGTCTGAGTCCCATTTGAGAGCCAAAGAAGGGAGACACAACCCTATTTAGCAGTACACTAAAGGATATATTGGTAATGCAACACATGATCCATCTAATGACTCACACAGGAAATCCTAAGTGGGTAAGAAGCATTCTGAGGTAAAGCCAGCTTACCCTGTCAAAGGCTTTTGAGAGATCAACTTTGAGGATCATACCTTTGATATTCTTAGTCTGAATGGAGTGTAGTACTTCCTGAGTTGTGCCTATGGCTTCATGAATATGATGATCATGTAGGAAGGCAAATTGTTTGGATGATATGTGGTTGGATAGGATGGGGCAGAGGTGATTTGCAATGATTTTGGATATTATTTTGTATAGGCAGTTGCATAGGGATATGGGTTGAAAATCATTGAAGGATGATGGATTGTCTGATTTGGGGATGAGGGCGATGAAGGTGGAGATTATAGCCCCATGCATATGCACCGTCATCCTGCAATCCTTGATAACCTTGAGCAGATCATGTTCGAGGATGTCAAAAAACGCTAGGTAGAACTCTACAAACCACCCATCTGGACCAGGGCTCTTGTCCTTCTTAAACCATTTCAGGGTGGCCTCTAGCTCTCCCAGAGTGACTTCTCTGTTAAACTCCACAGCATCCTCATGTTCAATGAACCGAGGGAATAATTGTGCTACTCTAATGACCTCTGCTAGGGTAGCATTACGGGGGGGCTGATAGACCTGCTTGAAGTAAGAGGTGGTCAGGGAGGCCAAGTGAGGGAACGTGTCAACCTTAGCTCCTTTCTCATTTGTTAGTTTCCATATGGTATTAATGACCTTACTTCCATTAGAAAATTTGTGGAAAAATTTGGAATTATCATCTCCTTCCTTCAGCCAAATAGCTCACTGCACAGTCTCCAGGTTTCCTCCCTCTCCTTGAGAATATTTCCTCTTTTGGCTGTTAATTCAGTGAGCTTGTCCTTGAGCTCGTTTGAAGGGAAGGTGCCCCCACTGTTATCCTCTAGATTGGCTATCTCCAGTTTGATCTCATTTAACATATGCTCTTTAGCACATCGCTTATTGTGAGCCCAAATCTTGGATAGCTTCTTCAATTCCTTCAGGTTGGCCACAAACCCTTCAATGATGTTCCCTCTTCTTGCCGGTGGATGGGCCTTCCAAAAGTTAGTGACGAGGTGGATGTATGAGTTATCTTTCAATCATGTAGAGTCGAACTTGAAGGGTGCTCGAGGTTTGCTAATATTTCCCAAATGTTAAGGTAAATTGGCAAATGGTCTGAGAGTCCACCGGATCCCACCCACTAGTGATAAGTGAAACCCTGCTCCAGGAATTGTTCCTTGATGAGGAATCGATTCAATCTCTTGGCAAGGTTTTCTTCCCCACTTATCTTGTTCCTCCAAGTTTAGGCTAGCTTGGTAGATGGGATATCAATGAGATTGTGCAAATCAAGGAGCTGCTTAAAGAAGCCCACCAAGGGGTCGTCTTGAGCATGGTGACCCCAAGAGTCCAAGTAGCCTAAGGAAAAATTTAGGTCTCCTCTTGTAATGACATTATCAGATTGAAATATGTTGGCTGCCAAAATCCTTCCCCAGAAATTATCTCTGTGTTGGCAAGATCCATATATGTTTATCATTCTAATCTCATTTCCCATCTTTGTAGAGTATATGTTCACCCCTGTGAACCCTATACCCCCCCAAGTGCCCATTAGATTAATTGAGCAAGGGTTATATCCCATGGAAATTCCCCCCGAGCAGCCATTCACATCAATGGCATGGAAATTCCATCCTGGGAGAACATATTCCATTAAAGGGGAAATGATATCAGCCACACCCAAAGTTTCTTGTAGGAAGACTAGATCAATCAGCTCCTTCTAGAGAAGCCTCCTCATTGCTAGTTTTTTCTTGGGACTAGAAATCCCTCTGCAATTGAAGGAGAGAACCTTCATGGGGGAGACTCCTATAGATGGATCTATGCTCTAAGGACCCTATCGAGAGAAAGTTGTTTTCTGGAGGCCACCTCTATACCTACCTTCTGTTTAGCTTTTGACAGGGAGGAAGGTCTGCCTTGGGGGAGCTTCGGAGTGGAGGAGGAAGGGATAAGTCCAATGCCAATAGCATCCAACATTGGTGATCGAGTATGCGATCGAAGATGATATCGATGGGGAGCGGGGTCAGATCCAGGGATTGATTCCTTTGATGTCTCCATTAAGGTTGTGGGGGCAATCTGAGAGGGAACAGGTACATGAGAATTGAGGGGGCAGACCGGGTGGCTTAGACATGGATTAGGCTTGTTTGGGTCCTACCTAGATCCTGTGGAGTTATCCTTATGTGTAGATGAATAATTGATAGATGCAGAGAAAGGCATAGGATTAGACATACCCGAAGATAGTGCGATTCTAGTGGCCACCTTAGACCTAGTTAGTGGAGGTGAAGGTAGCCGAAGAGGTTCTTTCCCACGCTTCTTCGGAGTCATTGAGGCAATCCTGGATCCATCTACCCCAGTGTCCATCTGATCGGCCCCATCTGAGTGTTTCACCTGTGTCTGAGCTACCCCCGCTGATGAGGTCTTCCCTTTGTTGCCCATCTTTGATTTCGCGAGGAGAGGGAAGTCCTTATAGAGGTGTGATACCTTGTGGCAACGCCATAGTCTAGAATCTGGATCCGGTTATACTTCCTCCAATAAAGAGTGAGTTTTTCTTATCAACCACCTCTAATTTCCAGGTGAACTAGTAGCCTTGCATAGGCCATGACCCCCGTAGAGAGATAGGATCTATTGTAGTCTAGGTATATACCCAGAGAATTTCCAATTCTTCTGAAGATATCTTCGGTCTAGAAATGGAGAGGTAGACCAGGGAGACGAACCCATATTGGCCCCGCACCAAGTTGTTCTCTGTCTAGATCAAATAACGAACTCCATCTTCTTAACATAACTGGGGCTTGTTCGATGTGCCAAAAGGAAGATAAGACCCAATTGGTGTGTTTTGCTCACGCGAAACGCAATGTGAACCAACCACGGATAAACGTTTGAATAATAGGCAGATCAGCCAGGTGATGGCCCCAATTTCCACAACCCACTGCTTAAGTCTCGTCGTGGTGTAGTTCCTGCCCCTGACCCTACCTACTAGGACCGTATTTGCCATATCCATGGTGTCTTGCTACTGAAAGTCTTCTTCCTAATTGATGAATACTTCCTATGCCCTAGGTTTGACACACCTCTGCTTCTTCCCAAGAGCAGGGTCTGCTTCCTCTACCCCCTCAAGGGTTTCTTCAAGAATAGGGTTGGGAGAGTTAGGGTTAGTGTTAGGGTTTGGAGATAACAGAGCAGGTCCAATAGGGAAAGTGTCTGGGAGGGGAGGGATGTTTGTATAGCTACCAAAGGGTTGTGCAGACTCCAAGTGCAGGGTAGAGTGAGCAAAATAGGGCGGGTTTTCTCTGAGTGGGGACTGAGATGGGAAGTGAGAGGCTGCCGAAGGATGGAGGGAGGATATGCTAGATCACCCAACTGCTTGTTCTGAGCCAACAATTCTGGAGGAAAAATTATGGGGTATTGGCATCAGGGGGGCATAGCTGATGCCAGCCAGATAACAGGTACTTCCGAGAGGTCGATAACCACACTGGGCTGTCCCAAAGTGACAGAAGCGGAGTGATAACCTCGGTGAGTTCCCTGCTGAACCAAAAGTATGCCTCAGAACTAGTCTACCTACCGAAAATGGAGATGCCCTCGAGGGGGTCCTTCAAATAATCTATAAGGTCGGTCTCCATTGATGCCCCGAGAGTTACACCAGCTGTCACCGTAATCTGGAGTAAAAAACATAGGCGAGGACCAAACCCTACAGCGCGAAACTGAAAATGATAGTTCAGTCATCGTTGCGGGAGGTAAGTAGGAACGAGAAAGAACGAGGGTCACCGGCTGGTTACAAACTAGGAGTTGCAGGGGAACATACCTAGACTGTGGCCTGGACTCAGGTGTACTGCAAAGGGTCTACCTTGTGTCAGGGCATGGTCACGCCAACTCCTTCATCGCCATTGATATTTAGCAGCTTACTCTCATTCCTTCATAGTCAGTTAGTTACTCTATCTCTAATCTAGTTTCCCATATTGCAATCAAGAGATGTATAACCTCTTAGTATTTTGTACTCTATTTTATTAAGGAATATAATCTTAACTCAAACAAAAAAACCGTTATTTTTAAGAATATATTAGATATTTAATGCCAAATGAGTTTTGGAATGGTCAAAGTCCTTGAAACACACTGCATAGTATTGTTATGCAATAACTTTTTCCCCAATTAGAAATATCCTTTTATATATACATGTTTCAATCCATTAAGGATTTTTTATACCCAATAAGGCTCTAAGCCATTTTACTAATGATCATCATTTCACTTGTGGGAATTGAATCTCAATGGGGAGGATAAGAATCATTCCTCCCAACCCCCTGAGATAAACCCAATTAAATTTGTATAATGTCGTTTATTGCACTCTTCCATTATCAATTTAATTTATATTTTTAATAATAATAATAATATAATTTCATTATTTTAATATCAAATTTCTTAACTAAAAATCATAAATTGCATGCCATGATAGTAGACTAGTTAATTTGTTTAGGGTTTAGTCCCAACCAGATCTCATGTTCAAATCTCATGGAATGGGGTTGAGGGTCAAAGGCAATTGTGGGGGTTACATTATCCCATGGGGCAACCAAACTTGACCAGGTCTCCAACAATACTAATGACAACATACTGTTTTTTGGGTAGATTTCTCTTCCATCCAACATTTGGGGTTGTGTTAGGCCCCTTTACTACTAGTGTAACCCCTTATTGTTATTAGTAAAACCCCCTTATTATATTTTTGTACCCATGTAGTCCCCATATTGTTACTATTGTGCCCCATAGAAGCCCACTATTGTTATTATTGTCCCCTTACATTATTATTGTTATGTCGGCTCTCATTATATTATGACCCCTTAGACTCCTATATATAGAAAGGAGGTCTTGTCATTTGTATCATCCAAGAATTGTTCATTTGTGAAATGTATAGGAGGTTGCCCCCTCGAAGAGGCTGAATTCTAAGGCTTTGATCTTTCTTTTCTATCTTTTTGTGAGCTAGTTTCATAACATTTGGTATCAAAGCTGTGGATTCTAGGGTTTCACTGCTCCAAACAAATGATCATGGGATTTTCGCTATAACTATTTAGCTATGAAATCGATCAATTTCAGAGTATTTGATTAAGTGGAAGAACTTACTCGCTAAATATTCCACATGGGAGGACAAGAATTTTATACAGAAGCATCAAGAACTACTCAAGCGTTGAGGACAACACTTTTTGAAGGAGAGGGGCATGTTAGGCCCCTATAATACTAGTGTAACCCCTTATTGTTATTACTACAACCCCCTTATTATATTTTTGTACCCATGTAGTCCCCATATTGTTATTATTGTGCCCCATAGAAGCCCACTATTGTTATTATTGTGTGCTTATATTATTATAGTTATGTCGGCTCTCATTATATTGTGACCCCTTAGACTCTTATATATAGAAAGGAGGTCTTCTCATTTGTATCATCCAAGAATTGTTCATTAGTGAAATGTATAGGAGGTTGCCCCCTCGAAGAGGTTGAATTCCAAGGTGTTGATCTTTCTTTTCTATCTTTTTGTGAGCTGGTTTCATAACAGGTTGACCACAACCTCATATGAAAGAAAAAACATTTATCATATACTTAAAAGAATTGACATAAAATAATAAATATTTCTCATAAATAAACTTACTAATAAATCATGTTTGTAAATTTGTAATGGAGTTTCCTACTTCATGGCTTGCAAACCTGAGTTAAAAATACAAGAAGATTAAAATAATTGTGTCTTACGTTCTTTGTTTTCTTCCTCCATAAGAAGACAATATAGACTAGGATGTTGAACTTTCCTAGATTGTAGAAGCATATTAGCCCAATCAAGGTCACTTATGTCACGGGGTTGTTGTAGGAGAATGATTCAGAAGGAGAACCCTCACTAGCTCCCTATTATTCATCATGATTTCCCAATTTTCCATACAAAATATGGTTGACATACGTTTCCACAATTTTGTAAGAAACAATCATGATTTCCAAATTTTCCATATAAAAACATGGAGATAAATTTCTATAGGATTTTTAAGTAGTTTGAGACAATCCCTAATAAATCCAGTCCATTTTTCTAATTTTTTGTAGATTCTTAATAATCAAATAGTTTAGTTTGAGTCCTTTAACTCTGAATTTGTGAGATCCCGTTGTTGGTTTGTTACAAAAAAGCAAAATCTTTGCGCAAACCTGTTGAAGCCCCGAAAATCGGGTCAAGAACAAGGGGGATACCCACCCAGTCCAGACCTTGGTTGGCAGCTCCTTATCCGTTTGGTATAGCGGGTCCGACTGGGGATAATGGGACCAGTTTCCCAATCTAAGGGTGTGTGTGTGTGTGCAGAGTTGGATGTTGCTGATCTAAGAATACTTTGAGGCTAATCTAATTCAAACTTTTAAACTAAATCTATGCTATTGTAATCTAATGAAAAACAACACATCTAATCTATGCTAACCCAGGGTGTATTTCTTCTATTATGCGATCTAAAAAGATTTCAGACAATAACTGGTAATAAAGATCATTCAGCTATCATAAGAATAGAAATCAATTAAGATGAACTACTTTGCATAAAAAGTTAGGCAAAACAGTTGTGAACAGCATATCACATAATAAGTTATTCATATATCAGACATGAATAAATTGCTCCACCGTACAAAAGTGCCAAATGGTCACTCAGACATTCATGCCACAACATATAAACAACTAAAATTGTATATCACTTTCAGAATATAAGCAGAAATGGCCAAGAGATAAAAGTACCATTTATGACTGATCCTACTCATAAGCTTTAAGCAAAAAAGATTTATCTCTACTTGTTCTAACATCTACTAAGAGTACAGAAGTGCAACATCAGTAGCAGACATCGAAGGCAAACATTAATAAATCTCGATCCATCCATTCATCAAAACCTCCTCTGAGGGTGCAGAAGTGCATGTTCTGAGGACAAGTTTTTGACAAATTTCTGGACCCTTCTCCAAATGCATGAGAAGGGTTTAAATACTGCTAACTAACTAATTAACTTAATTACATAAATTTAGGATACGGTTTAAATGACCGCCCTTCTTCTAAAGCAAAACTATTTCTAAAAACTGAATCTAATTCCTAACTATTTCTGCATTTGCTCCTTAAATGTTGCGAGCATTCAAAATTCGCCTGGGAAGAGTCGGTTGGTTGCCTTCTGCTTTTGTTTGAGCTATGAAAATAGAAATGGAAAGCGTTGGTATCACTTTTAGTACACTAGAAGATATTTTTGAGAATTATCTTCTGGTTGGGCGAATTTACTGCGTATATACTTGGCAACAACCCAAATTTCCCTCAAACTGCTTCTGCTTTTGCTATTTCGGTTTCCGGACTTGCGAATGACTAAGCAAGTTAGGGACTTTACTTTCTGAACAATTTTCTTAGCGATGCGCGATTAGCGCTAGGCGCTAATCGCGCATCGAAAACTGCCTCTGTTCTTTGATCCGGGCTTTTCTGGTGCGTTTTCCTTCTTCAGCGCCTTTTTCCTTTACCGGGTAGAAGTTTCAGGATTTTTTGTAAACATGCTACTTTTGTGAGCTTTCTGACCTTGAATGTTGAATCACCTATCGACCTCAGCATCTGTTGAGTGATACACTGGAATCTGTGGTTCTGTTGCATGCGGTATCTGTTCATGAAGGCATCTCTTCTCTATTCTCCGAGCATTGACGCTTTCCCCTTTTCCTTAGATGTTTCCTGCTCATTGCTTCATAATGTTTCCTGTTTTTCATTCCTGCAGTTCACGCAAAGGAAAAGAGTAATGATAATAAATACTGATACGAAAGCTCTAACCTCTACGAATGCATAAAATAATGACACCCATCGTGAACTGACTCTTCGAAAAACACAAAACCGTCCTTCATTAACACTTTGGCATATGTTCATTAATTTATTTTAAGGCGCGCACCTAATTTATGGTTTACGGACAGCTTTCCTTGAATGTTGAGCCGAGGAAATTTGCAATGGGCGATAGCAGCATCGCATCATTGCATTATCTAGATGTGTCATCGCAAGCTTTTTCAGATTGGATTATCGCAGATCTCAGATCGCAGATATCGCAGATCGCATTTATCGCAGATTCGCCAGATCGCAACATCGCGGATCGCAGATATCGCCAGATCGTAGCATCGCGGATCGCAGATCACATGAGTCATTAAATCATTGTGTGCTACTTATGCGATATTGCGATATGCGACATCGCACATCGGCCGTCGGAGATTTCTTAAGATTTTCATCTAAGAGTGCTTCTTAATGTGTGCGATGCGATGAATTTTGCGTCGCTTCTTCGCAGTTTTTCATTATGCACATAAGGGGATGTTTTATCTTCTCCACGTGATGCGACATCATTTCAAGGAGTAGAATACAAAAAGTTTTAAAAAATGTTTTTGGATTTTTACTAAGGGTCCCCATTTGCTTAGTGTTATTGCTAATACTAAACAAAGAGGGGGGTTGTTGGTAGCCACAACAAAACCCTATGAGGTGTTAGAGTTATCTCTTGGGAAACAAATTGCATTTGTTATTTTTCATATTATCAAGGAGAAAGAAAATAAGGTTACCACATCTAGGTTCATTTTTGAAGTTTTTTGTGCATTCTTGGAAACTAGATCACTACTAAGAGGGGGGGTGAATCAGTTGTAATGAAACTTATAAAATTTTTACCAAATCATTATTCCTTCAAACTATGCATAAACTGAAACACATAAGCAAATATTAGAGCATCATTCACAAATAAAATAATGCAAGCGTGCAACACATAAGACACAAATGTTTCTCATGGAAAACCCTTCTTCGGGAAAAAAGCTGCCCTTGATGTTTCTCCTACTCTACTTCTAATTTTATTAATCAACAAATAATTTTACATCATCATAGCTGGGTATGTCTAGTAAGGAATGTTTTCACTATAAATCGACTTTGTGAACAACCATCCACTGGAGACTTATATCCCCAAAATGTCTCACCCAACACCCATTGGACTATGAGAATATTACTTCCTCTACTGAGGCTACTAACACCCGTCAAAAAGAAACACCCATACCTTCTTCACCAAGCATTCCAACCTCCTGCATCAACAACGTCTTCATACAACGCAACATGTCAACATCAATTCAAAATCACATGTAGAATTGATCCAAAATGGATCTAGAATAGACTTCTAAGTCTAAAGTGTTCCTCACATAGGAAAATGAAAGTCCAAGGATGCTCTTGGAAATAGTCCCATTACATAGATCTTTTCAATCTTAACCTAATGCAGCTTATATGGGCTGAAATGGACATTGGGTGAAGAAGTTATCGCAGAAAGAAGATTGCCATTGTCCTTTGAAAAGGAGGCAAATTCATCCAAAAATGGGCTTAAGGCCTTATAAAGGAAAATCACATTGGAAGGGTTAAGAGGAGGACTTAACGCAAGGGTGGAAAGAACCCCCAATCAGCGATCTCTAACTTATCGCATCGGAGGTAGGCTGCATGTGATATCGGGACCCTGGGCGGAGCCGAATGTGATATGCGATGATCGGATCGATGGATCGACGTCAGCATGTTCCATGGTATATGGAAAGAAACCCTGAGCCATAGCGATAGTGATTATGATGAGTGATTGTGATTGCGATCGGCCGATTGATGGTTCAGCAATCAGCACGGTCAAAGGGAAGACCCCTGGGGCCGTTGCGACAATGATATTGCAATGTCGATATAGCGATGGGGCCGATAGCAATACGTCGATATCGTCGATTGGTGATCCCAAATATAAAGGGCCATTGACAGTGTGACATGCGATTAGTCATAAAGGGCCGGACCCAATGGGTTTGTAGACCCGATTTCATAAGTTCTGAAATCTGGAAACTCAGGATTTCTGTATATTTCCCGTGTATTGGGCTTTTGGCCAATACGCTATGCGATTGTGATTTGCAATGGAATGGTGGACCCGATGGGTTTGAAGTTTGACTAAAAGGAAAATGATGTGTTTTTAATGTGTCTGCCTGTGTATTCTGTTATGCTGTTGTTTTCGTGTTTTTGCCTAAAGAAAGGCCCTGATTCCTTTGTAACTGCCCCTGATCATTGTGCCACGCTACAAGTGGACATTTTGTAAATAATGATGCATTTGGAATGCATAGAGCCACAGAGATAGAAGCCAGAGGGCCAACCGAAGAGGCAAAGGAATGATCACGCACAAAGAAATGGATAGGAAGCCATAGAGCCGGAAGAATTCCTCGCAAAAGCCAGAGAGCACGATTGAGATAGGGAGCAGAGATTGCTAAAGGTCGCTGGAAAGTTTCTAAGGGACGCTTGGAGGTCAAGCGATCCATTGATGCACACAGAGGTCGAGAGAAGCTCGTGAGTGCCAAAGCCAGAGCCAAGAGCCATAGCTAGAGCTGAGAGTGAGAGCACTAGAGCTGAGAGCGAGAGCACTAGAGCCATAGAGCTAGAGTGCTTGATAGAGGCATAACCACCAGAGGTTGGAGGCAGACTCTAAAGCCACAGAGCTCAAAGCAGATTTCTGAGAGCCGTGATGCCATAGTGAAGCTGCAGAACAACAAAGGGTCGAAATGATCAAGTTGTTGCTAGTGTTTAGAGTGTGCTGAAGATAGAAGTTGTAAAAGAACTTATGCCATAATCCCAGAGAGCCTAGTTGAGTTGACGAGAGCTCAAGGAGATGTAGCCAAAGAGTTTTGGGTGAACTCCATATTAATATTGTTGTTATGTGTGTTTGTTCATTTGCTGCACTATTTTACTGTTACATGTATCTACATATCAACATAAGCAACAGAACTTAAAGCACTTAACAGTTAAAGTAAAATTAAAAGCATACACCTATTTTCAAGCACTTGTTAATTCCATAATTGGTTGTTAATCATAAGGTCTTGGAAATATTTAAGCTTTGGAAGTGGGATAGGTTCTTGTAAGTTGACAAGAAGCCTTTAGTGCCCCATTTTAGGATCAGGTGGTATCAGAGCCTGAGATTGATTAACCCCCACCTTCAAAGAAGGTGATATCAAAGCTAATTATACTAGAGAAAGTGGTATCAGATCAGAATGCTTGATTAACAGAGCAAAGATTGCTTGTCTAAAAGGTGTTTAAACAGTCAGAGGTTGATTGTATGCTTGTTTGCAGACTGACTATTGTTTGAGTTTGCAAAGGTGAAGGGAAATCTATTGATAGCTCAGTCCAGGAGAGGAAAAGAAGGAAGAAGGGCTGAAGGCATTCTTCTTATCCCAAAGGACCTCAAGGAAATCATTGAAGCACAAGAGGCTTGTTGCAACAGGTTGTTGAATAAGCTCTTTATTAATCTTGTTTGAAGTTCTTTTGTTCATTGGCATAATGACAACTTCTACAAGTGAGTCCTCAAATTCTTCTTTCTTCACAAGAGTCTTTGATGGAGATATGAAGCAAGACTTGTTCATCATGATGGACAAGGTGAGAGAAATGTATGAGGATGGAAGGAAGAGCAGCATACTTAGAGAGTAGTTGAATTCCGTGGAGGAAGAGAAGCAGTTGCTTTTTGACAAATTGCAGGAAATGGAGAGGCAACTTCATATTACAAATATGAACCTGAAAAGGATGCATGAGTTGGAGACACAGCTCTTTGTTGCCAAAGAAGCCTTAGTCAAGTATCAGCTTGAAGAAGATGTAAACAATTCCTGTTTGTCTTCAAATTCTTCTAAGAATGATTATATTGGTTCTTTTTAAAAACATACCAGAGGCATAGGTTCCAAGCTAATGTCCAATATGGGCTATGAAGGAAAGGGCTTGGGTAAACATGCACAAGGTATTGTTGAGCCAGTAATGGTTGAGGAAAGGCCTAAGTATTTGTCTCTTGGCTATCGACAGTCTTATGGAGAAAGTTCCAAAGCTTCCATGAAGGCCATTAAAACAGTTCCAAGAAGGAGTTTCATTTCTGGTCTTCTACCTCAAGAGTGTGAATATTATATTCATGGAGAATGCAATAGCTTGAAACATCATTTGCAAGATGCAGGTGTTCATAAGCATGCACTTGAACCAGAGATTTGTGGAAACTCTGACAGCCTTGAATAGATTTATGGTGTTCCAAAGGGAGCCACTTCTTCATTCAATTCACCTCCTCATGAAGGCAATAAAGGTGAACAAGAAAGGTATAAATCTGGTTCTAACCATATTCCTTTTTATTATGTTTAGCAAGATAAATTTCCATATAAGTATGGGAAAATAATTGCATGTTCCTTTTGTGGTTTGGATAACCATAATGTTTCTAGATGTTGGAAGAGAATGGCCACATACAGAAAACTTTTGAAGGAAAGGAAGCAAAAAGCCAAAGGTCCATTGGACAAGGAAAATCATGTTGTTAAGAGGATGCACATGTGTTGCACTTATTGCCATAAGCAAGGACATCTTGCTGCAAAATGTTGGACTCTGAATCCAACAATGCTTCCATGAAACTTGAAGAAGGTGGGAAGAGAAAAATGGCAGAAATGGAAAGGAAGATTCCATGAATGACGTGTTTCAGGATGATTCACACGTTGATGTTGATGTGCAGACAAAGGTAGCACCTTTGAAATGGATTGGTAATAAATAGTTATAGTTCTTATCCAATTAAAGATTGCATGTCTTTTTGCATCTATCTGCATTTCTTTGTTAATGGAATGCAAGTTGCAAGGTTTTTACCAAGAAGGTGAATGGAAAAGTTGAGTAGGAGACTCACTTTATTGCTGCAACATTATGTTCATTTTAGCTTCAAAAGTACAATGTACTTAATAAAAAGTTGAAGGATGAAATGCATGCATGAGCATGATGTGCATGAACACAGGGATGTTGATGTTTTCCTTGTATTTGAACATGTATGTGTAATTAACTTGTAGGGTTCATTTCTTTGGCATGCATGTAATGCAATATTGACTTGAGAAAAGTTGATTTGGTCTCTAAGATGGAGATGATGATGAAGTGTTTCATCTTCTGAAAAGAATCCTTGAGATCTTTTCCACATGCGTGACTTGAAGGGTCATTTTCTTTAAAGGCATGTTTTGTGGACTTGTTATCTAGTCCATAATTTGTATGCAGATGTAAGACATGGAGGTAATTCACAAGATGTGAAAATCTGTTTCTTTTGTTGAAGCAGGAGTTTAGGCCATCTAGTTGTTGTCTGTATTTCTATTGTTGTTAACAAGTGTTGTAGAAAGCTTGTAAAACAGGTACAAATTGAAACTTTTGTGAAGAAGATGTAACTTCACATTTGTTTGAGCCACCTTGGATCAATGATCAAGGTAGGGAAGTTCAAACTACCTTCTGTGACCATTTCAGCAGGAGTTCTGCATGAAGTTAAGGAGGAAGACAGTTCTTCCCCAGAGGACCAACACATCTAGGAAGGAGAGTGGTCAAAGGATTTGGTTCAAAGGCACTATGCAAGGCAAGTGCATGAAGGATGAAAGAAGAGGGTGTTGTTACTCTCATTTATAGTTCAAATCAATATATCAGTTTTTTGGAGACCAAAAGTTCTTTTAGTGGGAAGGTGTGATCCAAAATGGATCTAGAATATACTTCTAAGTCTAAAGTGTTCCTCAGAAAGGAAAATTAAAGTCCAATTATTCTCTTGGAAATAGTCCCATTGCATAGATCTTTTCAATCTAAATCTAATGCAACTTGAATGGGCTGAAATGGACTTCGAGTGAAGAAGTTATCGCAGAAAGAAGATTTTCATTGTCCTTTGAAAAGGAGGCAAATTCTTCCAAAAATGGGATTAAGGTCTTATAAAGGAAAATCACATTGGAAGGGTAAAGAGGAGGACTTAATGCAAGGGGAGAAGGAATCCTTCATCAGCGATCTCTGACTTATCACATTGGAGGTAGGCTGCATGTGATATCGGGAGCCTAGGTGGAGCCGATTGCGATATGCAATGATCGGATCGGCAGATCGGCGTCGGCATGTTCCATGGTATATCGAAAGAACCCCCAAGTCGTAGCGATAACAATTGCAATGAGTGATTGTGATTGTGATCGGCCGATCGGTGGATCCGCGATCGGCACAAAAAAAGGGAAGACCCCCCGGGCCGTTGCGACAATGATATTGCGATGCCAATATAGCGATGGGGCTCATAGCGATACGCCGATATTAGCGATCAATGATCCCCGATATAAAGGGCCATTGATAGTGCGACATGTGATTAGAGATAAAGGGCTAGACCCGATGGGTTTATAGACCCGATTTCATAAGTTTTGAAATTTGGAAACTCGGGATTTCTGTGTATTTCCCGTGTATTGGGTTTTTGGCCAACACGCCATGCGATTATGATTTGAAATTGAATGACGAACCCAATGGGTTTATAGATGCGATTGCATATATTTGAAGTCTGGCCAAAAGGAAAATGATGTGTTTTTAACGCGTCTGCTTGTGTATTCCATTATGCTGCTGCTTTCGAGTTTTCGCCTAGAGAAAGGCCCTGAATCCTTTGTAACCGCCCCTGATCATTGTGCCACCATGAAAGCGGGCAGTTTATAAACAATGATGTGTTTGTAATGAACAGAGCCACAGAGACAAAAGCCAGAGGGCCACCCAAAGAGGCAAAGGAATGATCAAGCATAGAGAAATGGACAGGAAGCTGCAAAGCCGGAAGAATGCCTCTCAAAATCCAGAGAGCACGATTGAGAGAGGGAGCAGAGATTCTTAAAGGTCACTGGAAGGTTTCTAAGGGGAGCTTGGAGGTCAAACGATCCATTGATGCACATAGAGGCCGAGAGAAGCTTGTGAGAGCTAGAGCCAGAGCCAGAGCTGAGAGTGAGAGCACTAGAGCTGCAGAGCCAAAGTGCTTGACAGAGGCATAGCCACCAGAGGTTGGAGGTAGAGCCTCAGAGCCACAAAGCTCAAAGCAAACTTCTAAGAGCCATGATTCCGTAGTGAAGCTGCAGAACAACAAAGGGTCGAAATGATCAAGCTTTTGCTAGTGTTCAAAGTGTGTTGAAGATAGAAGAAGGCATTCCAGAGACAGTGAAAGAATTCTGAGCGAGTTGGTGCAAGCTATAGCAAGATCACTCAGAGCGCTGATTGAAGGAATCTAGTCCAGAGAAGCCTAGATATGTCTGCATAAGTATGGATAGCCAGCGGGATAAGATTGTATTCTAATCCCATTGTTTCAATGTAATCCAATGGAGTTGAGCATGGAGCTTGTAAAAGAGCTTATGCCATAATCCCAGAGAGCCTAGTTGAGTTGACTAGAGCTCAAGGAGATGTAGCTGAAGAGTTTTGGGTGAACTCCATATTAATTTTATTGTTATGTGTGTTTTTTCATTTGCTGCACTATTTTACTATTACATGTATTTACATATCAGCATAAGCAACAGAACTTAAAGCACTTAACAGTTAAAGGAAAATTAAAAGCATACACCTATTTTCAAGCACTTGTTAATTCCGCAATTGGTTAACCATAAGGTCTTGGAAATATTTAAGCTTTGGAAGTGGGATAGGTTCTTGTAAGCTAACAAGAAGCCTTTAGTGCCCCATTTTCGGATCAAGAATCCATGTCCGAATCACCCCCACTAGGTCTAGTCATAACTATGTTGACATAAATTCCAACTAACAAGAACATCAAACCAAAAACACATCACCAAGCACTCATCACACATGCATATGACAAGCACCATGAACTTGTTGACATTAATCCTAACACTACAATGTCAACAAACTTGCCCTTTGGCATTGATGTCAATCTCAATCCAACATGTGATGTTGATTTTCAACTCTCCAAAATTGAAGTTGCAACTCTAAAGTTGATGTTTATCCAAATTCTCTCCCCCTTTGACATCAATGGAAAAGGTCCATACCAACACTCAAACCAATGGCAATAGTGTGGGATGAGAGTAGGACTCCCCTTGTTATACTCAACACCATACTGATGCAACTCAATGATGTCCTACAAGATAACAATATGAAGCAAGGAACTCAACTACCAAACATATCTCTAACCACTAAAATGCAATCTCTAAAACTAAACATGCTCCCCCTAAGCATGTAATGGAGATGAAATCACGCTCTCTCTACTACTATAGCAACACATTTTACTCCTACAATATTCCTCCTTTCCAGGTGTAAGATATTAATCCTCATGTACCATGACTCTAACATACTTTGGACAATGATATACAATGAAGTGTTATGCATATACAATGCTTCATGGAGAAAATACGTGGCTATGAAAAATACACAGGATTGATATATGAATCCTCTATGAACTATCCTATCACCAACCAATGCCACTATAGACCCAAGTTTACATCACACACCTAATGTAGTGGGGCTACATCAATGATATACAAAATAGAACATGAATTGGACATCCATTGACCCATACATATATAATGACAAGATGTTACATTAAAATTTGTCACCATGACTATTTGAAGTTAGTATGGCTCCATCAACTGTCATACTATCCTCCTTGACAAGTCTTATACCTCTGCTCATCATGTCAAACTCCAAGAAAGAGAGAAAGTCCTTAAAAAGTCAATTAACTCTGGTTACGCAGTTTCTCTTAACCTTACCTGCGTGTACGCACCCCAAGTTCACATTACCTGCGTACCTATACGCTCTGTCTGTAAAGAGGAGGGTGCGTACTCCTGTAAAGGTCAAAAGGCACAAGTTTTACTCCAAAAAAGTTACTTGTGGTCGATTCTAGAGCATTCTAGAAGTTTGTTTAACTTGTATTGAGCGCCTACAGATGGTTCATGTATCCCAAAGAAAGAGGAACTTATCCCATCAAGAGGGGAGCTATCCCATTGAAAGAGGGGCTTATCCCATTGATGGTGGACCTGATTAACTTCCTCCAAAGCACTATAAATACAGGCATTGGGCCAGAGGGAGGGCAGGTTGAAAGCTGAACATTCCTAAGGGTAGATGCTGCTGGAATTAGGACTCCCTTATAGAGCTTGAGAGGAGAGATTCCCATCCTTTATTAGCTTCATTTGGAAGTGGGTGAGCTGATAAAAGTAAAGGAGAACTCTTGCTGGACCCTGGGAGGGACCTGCACAACACCAAGGCACTGGTTGTAATGGTTTCTTTTGTTTCCACTTAATACAATTAAGCTCATTTTTCTCAACAAGTTGTTATACATGATTTGTTTCATATACTCCTTGGTATTTATGATGAATATGTTTTATTTTATGGGTTATTCAGGTGCTATGTAATCGTTTGCTTGTTAGTGAATGTAGGTTTTGAAGAGAAGGAGGAGCTCATCCGGATCGGAGAGACTGGACTACTACAAAGCATTGGACTAAATGTATGTTATAAACACCTGATTACTTGTATTCTAAATGCATATTTAGGGAAAGATAGTGTTTAATTGTCTTGTTTGTCACTAGAAAGCCTTAGCTTCTAGGGAGGTCGGTTTTGTCCGCAAAATTGACTCTTTCCGCATGACAAAATGGTGACTCCACTGGGGAATCCATGGATTTGATTGATTTCTCTTTTGTTTGATACTTTGATTTGAGAAAAGTCGATTTCTTTCTGGTTTTTGGCTGATTGACTGTGAATTTGGGTGGAATAGCTTAGGGTTAAGTTAGATTTTACTTTTCTTGGCTTTGCTAGAAGTACGCAGTCTCTGCGTTAAGCACAGTGCATACCTGTACGCACTGCAGCTTTGTACACAGAGCGTACACGCACCTGTGCAAACACGCTGCCTGCGTACCCTGTCAAAAGTTGAGAAAATTTCAATTTTTTCCTTTTTGCCTCTTAGATTTTGTTTATAATTTGTTTTTACTGCCCAGATCCACTGGTTACCTGTCAGAAGTCTTCATCCAAGCTTGTTTCATTAGTATCAATGGTTTTAGTGAAATTCATAGAAGTTCTAGCCCTAGGGTTTGATTTTTGCATTGGTCCTGTAGTGACTTTGGCTTTAGAAGTTGTAAAACCTTGGATATCCCTGATCTTTTCAGTCTTCTTAGGAGTCAGACCTTTCATAAAATCCACCTGTGTGAGAAACCTACCTTTGTGTTGTCTCTTTGCGGAATTTCGACAAAGCTTGTTTGTTAAAGCTGTGAATTTCATTCTTAAGAAAAAGAACAAAAGATTTTGATTTTTGTTTTTGACTGGTTTATGATTCTGCATGAACTAGTCCTTGGTTGAATTGTAACTGAGTAAAACATCCTGGAATTATATTTTGTAGGCTTTTGCCTCGTTAGGGTTTCTTTTAGGTAAATTTCTCATTAGATTTGCTTTTAGGTGAAATTGCTTTGATTGTCATAGATTTTTAAATTTGATTTTTGTTAAGTAGTTTTACATGCTTTGTTAAAATAGAAAAAATACAAAATCTCTTTTGAAGAAAAGTTTGTTTTAGTAGCAATTGAAGTCTTTGAAAAGAGAAAGGAATTTTCGTGAAATAATTAGTGGTCATGTGTTGTGTGCTTTGGAAAAGATAAAGAGATTGTTTCTTTGATTTTCATTGCCAAGAAAGTTGTTTTTATATCAATTTTGCATTCTCCAATTCTCTTAGCTAGGGAATTCATTGAAAAAGAAAAATAGTATAAATCATCCTAGGTGCATCTTTTTAGTGGATTTGAGTCGAGTCTACACACCATCAGTTTCATCTCCACTACCTTTTGTCCTAAAGAAAAGCCATAAAAATTAACGCTTAAAGTAAAATTAACTTAGTAACTTTTTATTTACTAGGGCTCTGAAACACCAATATAGATCAGGCTAGTGTCTTGGAGTAGGAGAGTAATTAACTCTCCAAGACAGCAAAACCAAACAAGTAGCTCATCTTGTGGTAGGATAA
Organism: Pinus tabuliformis; assembly: GCA_031772625.1. Classification (NCBI taxonomy): domain Eukaryota; kingdom Viridiplantae; phylum Streptophyta; class Pinopsida; order Pinales; family Pinaceae; genus Pinus; species Pinus tabuliformis. The sequence continues at coordinate 5,229,987 of CM062813.1, forward strand.
ATCCAAATTTATCCAACTGTTACATTTATGCTCTGGGAAAGCTCCTCTTAAAGGAGAAGCACGAGACCGTGTCTGAACCAGTGAGGGGATCAATCCTCCTTCATTGGGAAAGACGCCAGATACGCACGTACTACAAACGGTAAACCTTGGATTATTGTCGAGGAGCCTAGGGTCACTTGTCGGTAAACCTTGGATTATTGTCAAGGAGCCGGCAAGGGGATTGAGCTTGTTACTCTGCCCTTGCGTGCTATCGGGTCGTAGACTATTCCCCCAGGTATATTTGTTCCTGTTGGTGACCTTAGTGACCATTATCTTTAGGATTCTACCCAAGGTGACGGTGGAGGGAAGATCCCACTGTACCTGGAGCAGATGTCGGCTAGACTCACTTGGATTTTCCGGGGGGTTCACTTCACTCGAGACGGTTAAAGTGGAGGAACTTGTGCCGGTCTATTCATTAAGCAGGTTGCCGGGGTAACTGTTCCACCTGCCACTTCTGTACTGAATTCGGCGATGTTGGGCTTCATCACCAACTAGTGTTTTCGGTCCGGAAGGCTACTGTTTGTGTATGGTTTGACGCCCTAGATTCTTTAGGCGTGTGATTCGAATTTGTTTCGTTCTTTAGAGACTTTAGGCGGTTTGCTTTGAGATTTTACTTTGTTTGCGTGTGCAGTAGTTAAAAGTTTTTAACTGTGGCTGAATTACCGAGACAATCTCGTAGACTTCGGGGCCAGTCACCTGAGATTGTAACCGTGGCTGATTTGTTGAGGAAGTCCCGTAGACTTCTGGGCCAACCTCCTGAAGACGTCCCGGGTATTACGAAGGTTTGAAAGTCCTTGTAACTCCTAGTGGCAGTAAAGTAGGTTCACCTGAAGAAGGAGAGTCTTTGTTGGTAGTCCATCCAGATTACCAAGGTCTAGAAACAGGTTATAATCCTAAAGCTATTGCAGTGTCTGAGCTTGCTGGTAGTTTTTCATCTACTAGTGATATAGGCGAAGAACCTGAGATATCTGAACCTGTTACTCCAACTTCTAGTGCTCCTGATTCACCTAGGGTAGAAAGAGTCATCACCGAAAATCTTCCTTCTAGTTTGATAGCTATTGAAGAACTTGCTCCAGAAGAAGAAATAGGCGTCCCTATCCCTGAATATCAACCTACTATTGATCTAAGGGAGCGTGAATCCATTTTTCACAGTCCTCCTAGAAGTACTACTTGGTATCTTTCGTTAACCAATTATTTGGACAACTAAGGGTCAAGTTTTTCTCCACCTCGTACTCTTTATCCACCTGGAGGTATTTATACTCCTGTAAATATGTCTGGTCAGTCGTCCATGTTTACTCAATCGCCTGAATCTTTTTTGTACGGCGGTCCTTCTGTTCCCTCTGGGTATCAGTCACTTTCTGGTACTTTTGCGGGAGCATCTCCTCAACCCATTGAACATGGGTTATTAACTGGAAACAATGGTAATAAACCGTTGGGTGTAGGAGACATTTACATGATGTCAGGTTCAATTCCCAGTTCTCAACCTCAAGGTGGCCAGTTACCGCCTGGGGGGCAGCCTCAATTAACGCCTGGGGGGAAACCTCAAGGTACACAAATTGCGTCTGGGGGGCAACCTCAAGGACAGTATGTACCCGTGGTGCAATACATCCCTCAAGGTCAACCCCGGCCTCAATATGTACCCTAGGGTCAACCTCAGTATCAATTTATACCTTAAGGTCAACCCCAGTATCAGTACTTACCTCAAGGGTATCTAGCCCAAGGTCAGTACTCGTGTCAAGGTTATAAACCACCCCAAGGTCAATCTTATGTTCAAGGTACGGGAAATGTACCTTTCAATTATCAATCCTACCCTTAATCCAGTTATGGATCTCAATATCCTCAACCTGTCATGGGTCAATACCCCGGAATGAACATAGTGTGGGATCCATCGCAAGTTCAACAGGTATTGCAGCCAAGTGTACAGTTGTCATCTCAAGTTGTACAACCCTTAGTTTCTGGTTCACCCCAGCAATCAGTCCAGTCTAATGTTCAAACTTTTGTACCTTCGATAGTTTCTCAGTTTGGGCCTATTACGCCTAGTACTCCATCTCAAACGACTGCTGCAACTACCGCAACATCTGTTCAGTCTACCACACTTACTTCTGGAGTATCGACAGCTCCGGTTTCTACTGTCTCTGTAACTACTCCTCAGACATCTTTACCATTGTCTGGATCCACGATTCAAACTACGGTTCAGATGCCTGTAGGACAACCTGGTTTAAGTACGGTTGTCACCAGTCAACCACAATTCGCTTATCAACCGTACCAGGGACAGTACCAATACGGGCCTGCTGTCCAGCAGCCGGTTTACCAGTATCAACCGTATCCTGGGTACACTTATCAACAACCTCAACAACCCCAGTACGGTCTGGTTAATCCTGGTTTTCCGGGAGGATACAATATCCCGAACGCGATTCCTATTCCAAGTTATCTTGGATATCCTCCTCCTGGGACTGGTCTTGTGACCCAGAGTTTTAGGGATCCTAATCGGCAATTACCGTTTATCGCAACTTTGGATTTACCAGATTTGTCCTGCCTAACGAACGATCCAATAAATTATCTTCCGCTTTGGCCGCCAATGCCAAATAAGTTGCCCAGTGACATACCCAAGTTCGAAGGTAAGTCTGGAGAGGACCCGTCGAATCATGTGATGACTTACCACCTTTGGTGTGCCTCTAATTCCATCTCGGATGATTCGATCTGCTTACGTCTTTTCCAGCGTACTCTCATTGGTCTCGCGGCCAAGTGGTACATTGAGTTACCACGGGCCTCTTTTTATAATTTTAGCTAGTTAGCTACCTCGTTCTTAACTCATTTTCAGTTGTCGGTCAGATATGATAATGGCACGAAGTTACTAACTTCATTAAAACAATCGACCTCCACTTATATTTCCGATCATATTCATGAATGGAGATGTCGAAGACGATTAGTGAAAGTTTTTATCCCGGACCAAATCTTAGCTGAATGGTTTGTAAAATCATTGTTACCGAAGATTACTGAAGACGTAGCTAAGGCCGGAGTAGTTACTGAGGAGCAAGTGATTTCTCAAGCGCAGTACCTTGACTTGGTTTACACTCAGTTAGATACGTTACACGAAAATATCCCAGATCTTCCTAAGTCGAATCAAATCGTTGCTGCTCCTTCGGTGTCTCATGCCGCTGATGGCATGATTGGTACGGTGAATACTAAAATCAAGAAGAAATCCTCAAAGAATTCTTCGCCTATTATAACCTTACCAGACTCCCCGACAAGAGAATCTTCTGCTGAAGTTTCCACTGATATTCACGCTGTAGAGTCATCTACGGCTAAATCAAAATCCGGTGGGAAAAAGAAAGGTAAGAAGAAGAATAAAGCAGACAAAACTCCAAAGGAGAAAACTGAAAAGTCGGAAACCAATGACGAAAAGCGCAAACCTCGATATCCTTGTCTTATTTGTGAAGAGGATCATTTTACAAGAGATTGCCCTCATCGGGCCGAGGTTGTGAAAATCGTCAAAGGTTCCCCAACTCCTGCTGTTTTGAAAGATCCATTTTCAAAGCAGGAGAGTAAGATGATAGGTTCTTCCTCGAGTGCCAGTGAAGATCCCATATTGATGATGTCTCATGTAAGGATTGCGACTCGATCGCAAGATTATGGTAGTAAAATTCCTGTTGATGGCAAAGAGGCAGAATCTTCTCATTCTAATCCATCAACCTCAGCTCCCGGTTCCGATCCACTATAGATCGAGAAACCTAACCCGGACTTAGTAATCAAACTGCCCGCCAAGGGTGTACTTCGAAGGTCTGCTTTCAATCCACATGCGAGAGCAGCCCAGAATTACAACATTGTTGAGGATTTAGTTGTTTCACCCTCAGCAATTTCGGCTTTGGAAGTGCTGCAATCATGCCCAACACAACGCAAGTTACTTTTGTCGGCTATAGGAGCTATTGATGTTCAGGACCCGAACCTAATAATCTTTGATCTAGAAAATAGTACACCGCGTTTACCTCATCAAATGGCTTTCCAGATCCCAGTGATAGTCAAAAACAGGCCTATTCATCGGACTGTAATTGATGAGGGAGATTCCACGTGTATTATGTCGATACAGTGCTGGAGATCGCTTGGTTCTCCTTCACTAAATCAATCCCCGACAATTCTTAAGGCCTTTGATGGCCGTGGGTTCCATCCGTTTGGCATTCTACAGGATTTGCCTATAGGGGTTGAAGGAAAAACCGTTAGTCTGTATGTGGAGGTGGTTGATGCCCCTCTAGACTACAACCTTCTCTTGGGTCGAAGTTGGTCTTACGCTATGACAGCGGTCGTTTCATCGGTCTTCAGAGTAATAAAGTTTCCACATAATGGCAAGATCGTAACCATAGACCAGCTGGCTTACTTTTCATCCGACCCAGCCTCTTCAGAGAGTATCCAGCATGTCGGTAAAACGACTATCCCTTATAAGGATGTTGGAGTAGGATTAGTTAAAGATGCCGGTTTACTGGGAACTTTTCCTTTTCCTCCAATCAACGCCGTGTCTTCATTTGCATCCATTCATATGATTACTTCAGATACCATTGTTTATGACAATCCTTGGATCGTTCCTTCTGAATCTGAGATAGACCCATTTGGTGATGCTATGCCTTTGAGTCCATATGAAATTGCTTATGAAGCCGTGCAGTCTTTTACCGACCCGAGTTCAACCAAAATCGACCAAATGAATGTGGTCCGTGAGGGATCCCTTTTCACGTCAACCTCGGAGTTAATAGCGTTTCCCGAAGTTGTGTCATCTGACGAACAACTTTGTGAAGTCCTGTGTGTAGACGATTTACCATGGGAAGATCTCCATCACAGATCTTCGTTTTTACCTGAGGATGATCGTTTTGAAAATGATTTCTCATCAATCTTTACAGCTGAATATGTCAAAGAAGCTCAGAGTCCAATGAAACATCCTGATTCAGAGCTAAATTTGGGAAACATTTCTCGCACTATTCCAATTGACATTTCAGTCAAGCCCGGAATTGTTGAGCACATTCATATAGGTGCCTCGTGTTCAGATGATGAAATCCAGACATACAAGGCCCTATTTCAAGAATTTTGCGACGTGTTTGCCTGGTCCTATGAAGAAATGCCAGGAATTGATCCCGCAATTGTTGTCCATGAGATCAAGACTTACCCGGACGCTAAACCCGTCCGGCAAGGTTTGCGTCAGATTCACCCACGAAAAGCGGCTGCAATTAAAGCAGAAGTTGAGAAGCTGTTGAAAGCAGGTTTCATTTATCCGATCCCATTAACGGATTGGGTATCGAATATTGTTCCGGTTAACAAAAAAAAGGGAACAATAAGAATATGTATCGACTATAGGGATATCAATCGAGCTTGTCCCAAGGACAACTACCCAACACCCTATATCGATCAAATAATTGACGATTGTGCCGGCAGTGAAATATTTTCCTTTATGGACGGCTTTTCCGGTTACAACCAAATCAATATTCTACCTGCCGATCAACCAAAAACGGCTTTCATTTGTCCATGGGGGACATTTTCTTACTGCAAATTACCTTTTGGACTTAAGAATGCCGAAGCCACTTTTCAAAGGGCGATGTCTTATGCGTTTCATGACATCAAACACATTGTGCAACCATATCTCGATGATTTGCCCGCTCATTCCTTACATCAAGCTGACCACCTTGTCCATTTACGAGAAATTTTCATGAGGTGTAGGCATTATCGTATACAGTTGAACCCACACAAATGTGTCTTCGGCATAGAAGTGGGACGATTGCTGGGATTTGTAGTTTCAAAAGCAGGCATACGCATCGATCCCTCGAAGGTAGAAGCTATCATCAAATTGCCTCCGCCTTCGAGTCTTCGCCAACTCCAAAGTTTGCAGGATAAAGCAAACTTTTTACGCCGGTTCATTCCTAACTACGCCGAGATTACAAAGGGTTTTACCCGGTTGTTGAAACAGAACGCTCAATTCTCTTGGGATGAGATAGCTCAGAAATCTTTCGATGCGCTCAAGCACGCGTTGACCCATGCACCATTGCTGCATCCTTCCAACTACAACCAGGATTATTTTTTGTACCTCACCGCCGCTCATTCCACCATTGGAATGGTCTTAGTTCAGGAAGACAAATTCGGAAGGGAACATGTGATATATTACCTTAGTTGGACGTTAAATCCAACCGAGCTAAAATACTCACGTGTGGAGAAATTGGCACTGGCAGCCGTTCAAGTTGTCCAGCGTTTTCGTCACTACATTTTACTCCGCAAAACTACAGTCATTTCGGATTGCAACCCTATGATCTACATTTTGACTAAACAATTGCTAGGGGGCAAGTACTCTAAATGGATCGTTATCCTGCAAGAGTTTGACTTGGAGTTTGAGAAATCTAAGTCTAAGAAATCCTTAGTTTTTGTAGAGTTAATGTGTGACTTCCCGCGTGCTGACACAGAAACTGTGGCAGAGGAACCCATTGCGGACGAATCTTTGTTTCTCATCAGCACTTTAGATCCGTGGTATGGGGATATAATCGTCTATCTCCAGACCCAATCCTTTCAGCCCGAAGTTTCAAAGTCGGAACGTCGGAAAATTAGATTCCAGTCCCAACAGTACAAAATTATTGGAGATACTCTTTATCGCCGTGGGGCAGACTTGGTTTTCCGACGTTGCTTAACTCACGAAGAAACTGAAAGGGTTTTGAATGACTGTCACTCTGGAGCGTGTGGCAGTCATATGTCTGGGTATGCCACAACCCAAAAGATATTGCGCGCTCGCTACTTCTGGTCGTCCTTGTTTAAAGACTGTATTATTGCGGTCCGGAAATGCCACAACTGTCAAGTGTTTGATCGCAAGATGCGCGCACCACCTGCTCCTCTCCACCCTATAATTGCCATTGTTCCTTTTGCCAAATGGGGTATCGATTTTATTACATGTAACCCTCACTCGGCCGGGGGGCATGCGTATATCATCCTTGCGGTTGATTATTTTACTAAGTGGGCCGAGGCGATGCCTACATTCGAGGCAGACGGCAAGACAGCTGCAATTTTCGTATTCAATCACATTATTGCTAGGTTTGGTGTCCCACAAGCGATAATCACTGACCATGGGCGCCATTTTCGAAACATTATGATGACAGAACTTACAGGCCAGCTTGGTTTGCGTCACGATAGCTCAACTCCTTATTATCCACAAGCGAATGGTCTGGTTGAGTCCATCAACAAAGTTTTAGTTATCATGATTTGACGAATCATTGGTATTCATCGGTCGAATTGGCACAACATGTTATTTTTCCGCGCTTTGGGCGTACCGAACCTCAGTGAAAACATCAACAGGGTTCACTCCTTTCCAACTAGTTTACGGTTTGGAAGTTGTGCTGCCCATTGAATGCGAAATCCCGTCACTTCAAATGGCTGTCAAATTACTTCCAGCTACTTCCGAAGAGGAGAAGCGTTTATTATACTTAGCTCAATTAGATGAGACTCGACGTGATGCTGCATTATCAATCGAGACTCACGCAAAACGTATGAAAGCTCAGTATGATCGGAATGTGACCCCTCGAAATTTTTCGGAAGGAGACCTAGTGCTATTATATGATCAAGCTAACGATAAATTAGGTGTTGGAAAATTCGTTCCTATGTGGCATGGGCCTTATATTGTCAAGCGAAAGCTAGCAAAAGGGGCCTATGAGCTAGTTGACTTTGACGGGGACTCTTTGGGTAAACCCAGAAATGGACTTTACCTAAAGAGGTATTATGCTTAAATGATGGGTATGGAGATTTTAGTTAGGTTAGGTTTTTCTTTCTAGCTGGTGTGTTTGTTAGTTTAGACAGTGTGCTTAGCTTAGAAAGTGTGTTTTTCGTCGTTATTCTGCTTATCTTGGTTTTACGCTTGATGTTTGCAGATGTCGATGCCTCTCCTAACATACATTGGATTTGCTGATGGTGCTTGTCGTAGTACATGGAATATCTCTTCCGCAGCTTGGGTTATCTATTCTCCCTCTGACGAGTTAGTTTCTATGCATGGGGTGAGCCTCGGTCAAACAACAAACAACATTGCAGAATACAGTGCAGTGATTGAGTTATTGTCTGAATCTATTTCATTTGGGATTCGGAGTTTGATAATGAGGTTAGATTCTGAACTCGTTGTATTACAGCTTAATAGAGTCTATGCCATTAGAAATCCAGTGTTATTAAGGTTATTTTTGAGAGTGCGTCTCTTGGAACATGAATTTGATTACATTGAATATCAGCATATTCCAAGGTCTTTAAATACATTAGCAGATGCAATTGCTTCTCGAATGTTAGACAGACATTTGCAATAATCATACATGTAAATTTAAAAACATTTAATCACACATGTTTAACAAGATAGGCCGGTAATAATGATATATATAGATAGGAGTGTGTCAAAAATACATCGTCTTCGATCATAGGTTGCAAAACACCTTATGATCGGCAAAAATGATAAGTACAAAAAACCAAAATGTCGCATGTGTCTACAAAAACGACCATCCAATCACTGGTGATGCTCTCTATACGACACCACTGCACGGGCTACCCTACACAAGAACCTTCTAAAAGGTCCTGGGACTCCGACTACATAGCGCTGAAGCCTTATAGGAATATCATCTATAGTAGTCTCTGGTATATCTGTCGTCAGACGCTCTAGGTCTTGTTCCAACTCAGCTAAGGTCTCTGTAGTCTCGTCCTGTGGGACCAGTACCGGTGCAACTGGTTTTCTCCTCTCGAAAGGCCGGAGATTGGCTGGACGCCGTGGGCCTACATCTGCATTTTGAAAATTATTACTATCAGTTTTGAGACGATATAAAAACAAAAAAAAAATAGATAATTTAAAAACTTGTGAAAAATGAATTACCTGTGTCGTCCCATTGTTCTCCCGGTGGAAGAACCATGTCCGGATCTCCACGAAAATCAACTCCGGCATAAGGAAAATCCTGTATCGAAAAGACCTGGTCCTCTAACCAATGAAAGTACTCCGGTCTAAATCGGACAACCTCCGTGCCCTCGTCAGGGTGACGGGCCATCACCGCAACCCATCGCATCAACTTAGGCTCTCGAGGAAGCCCAACCTCAACAGTGAGATGCTGCGGGATCAGCATCGGAACCCTCTTCGGAACCCTCTCTAGAGAAAAACTCACAACTAAAGGCCCATAACCAAAAGTCTTTAGTTGCCCGTTTTTTTCCCTAGTCAGTTGGCCCTTTAAATTGGCCAACGCAGCATCACACCAGTTGAAAATGGTGCCTCGATAGCAGTCAATCGCCATCCGCATCTGGGATCCAGTGGCAATGTGCAAAGCGGTAGCCCCACAAAGTCTGGTAACTGTAAAGGCAATTACCATAAGTTCAGGTCGGGATATAGTTTTGATCTCTATCCCCTTCTCCTGGTTCTGATTATTGCACCACTCTAGACGGAGACTAGTGATGGACTGGCCACCCGGCCTAGTCCCGTACAGAGTCAATTGTTCACCCCTCTTGGGCAAACCAGTGAGAAAATAAATGTCTGAGGGCTCTATCTCGAGCTGGTGCCCTCCAATGTAAAAGCACTGATCCTGAACGTTCCACCTTTCAACCAGCCACTCTAGAAAGCGCACCTGGGCCCTCATGCCAGGTATGGCCCAGTATTTGTAAAGACCGCATGCCTTCAAAGCATCAATGGAAGGTTGGTGATTAATGGAGACCAAATCAACATCTTCGTGTTCTCTCTCGCGCCAATCAAGCATGGTGGGCAATCTACACACCATAAAACATCTGTTAGAGTCCATAAAATTAAATTTTTTTGGTCCATTTTGGAGAAATGGGGGTTTGAAAATCCTCTCCGCGGTGTATGCAGCCACCTTTAGAGACAGAGCGTATGTACGCAGGTTCTCTTAAGGCAAGCTGCATACGCCCAGCATTTTCCCAACTGAGAAAATGTCGGGGTACGCAGGTCACCAGTGGAACACCTGCGTACCCCGAAAGGCGGACCTTGAAACCCCAAAGTCTCCAAAAAATAAAACTAGGACCTAAAAACAAATTCTAAACGGATGAAAATGCAAGGGAGGATGTTGTAGAATACCTGATGAGACGGTGTTCGATTTCGACGGTCAGATTCTCTGCAATGTCCACGGGAAGTTTCTTGCCAAAAGCCCTTTTTCTCTCCTCAACAGTAAAATGGTAAAAATGAAATGGTAAAAGCCCTTTTTATAGGTTTTTTGGGTAAATAAATGGTAAATTTGTTTATTTTTCACCATGAAAAGGTATTTTTCAAAGTATTTTTATCTATCTTTAAACAGGTATGAGTAATGTGTTGGTTTTTGTGCAGGATAAAGGATTTGCAGGGAAAATTGTCATTTTTTACAAACAAAAACATCAGAGTCATCTTTTAAGCCCTTTTCTGACTCCTAAAACATGAAAAGATTGCCGAGTGTTTCTTTTACACTCGTTAAAACGGAATTAAAAGACGGTCCCCTTATAGCCCTTTTCTGACCATAAAAACAGGAAAAGATTGCCGGACTTTTGTCGTTTCAAATTCGATACTGGAAATAAAACGACGTGTCCTTGATCGCTTTTTACTTTTCAGGTCAAAGACACTAATTATGAAAGTACTCCTTGGTCGCAAGATCAAGCAGTTCTCTCAGGTATTATTTTATACTTTTTCGGGCTTGGGAGACACAAATTTACGAAAAAGTTCAACCCTGGAGTCTTCTTAAGTTTTTCAGACTCTCTAAAATTGAAAAACGCCGAGTTTCTCCTATACTGGACTTGTTAAAATTTCACAGTAAAGGACCTGTTCGATTACAAACAGGAACGGACCACTCCTTCTTAGGGTTCGAATCTAAACTAAGTTGGACTCATCCGAAGGATGAGCTTATAATCAAGCATATGTTATCCTCCTCAAGCTTGTAAAAAATAAAGAGGTACTTGCCAGAAATGGTGGGGGAAAAGAGAGAAAAATGAGCCTACTTGTTATCCTTCATCTCAGAACAAACCTTGTCACCACTCTTGAACACGACACTTTTCATTCACCTGGGTTGGGAAATCCTTTGCCTCACAAGTTGATCAAACCACATTGAAAGTCTTCAGCCGGGTATTAACTTTGGGTCAATCGTCACCAAGCCATCTGTCGTGTCGTTATGTGTTCAAGAGGTCACTGCAAATAAACCATTCATCTGCAAAATACCCGTCATACATCTCAAACATCCCTGAGTCAGTCCTTACAGCTACATTTCTTCAACTTGATCTATGATTTCGTGTTGCGGGCTTGCCTGCAACAGGTCGATTTCTATCGACATCAGCACATTATCTAGAAAGATGACCTAGAAATCGTCAGTACCTTGAAATCTGCATGCATCAATGGCAGGTTTCTCGCCTTTGACGACAGTTTACATCATTGACTTTCGATCAAAGGATTCTGTGACGTGTTCGACATCAATTCATTCATTCACATCTCATGGATTGTGCTGGGTACTTTGAGAACCATTAACATCACTGGTGGTCTCTCTCACACTTGTTAACAGTTTACATCATCGACTGGTAATCAAGTGGTTTCTACCATGTTCGACATCAACTCATTTATTCGCATGGATAGAATCGTACCATTTCGGGAATTAGGAATGAAGACCCTGGATCTAGTTTCCACCATCCAGGCTGCGAGGAGTTTTGTATTCATTATACAGTAGACTAATCATAAGCAGATGGTTGCGTCCATACTGTGTCTACATGAGTCTATGATTATGATGTACTACGAAATCATTCCTGTATCAGAGCAGTAGTTAGTTTGTTAGTTAAAGTTTTCAATCTGAGTATGGGAATGCCTACCTCAGCGATGATATGATCTTATATATGTATTTTGTGTTGAATATTTGCAGGTTCCAACTGGGCTCTCCACAAGATAATCCTTGAAATGATAAAGCACTTCACCCTTCCTAGATGATATGAAGCCCTAATCTACTACAGGCTTCGCACTTTAGGGGGCAATCTGTTACACTAAAATTTGTCACCATGACTATTTGCAGTTAGTATGGCTCCATCAACTGTCATACTATCCTCCTTGGCAAGTCTTATACCTCTGCTCCTCATGTCAAACTCCAAGAAAGAGAGAAAGTCCTTAAAAGGTCAATTAACTCTGGTTACGCAGTTTCTCTTAACCTTACCTGCGTGTACGCACCCCAAGTTCACATTACCTGCGTACCTGTACGCTCTGTCTGTAAAGAGGAGGGTGCGTACTCCTGTAAAGGTCAAAAGGCACAAGTTTTACTCCAAAAAAGTTACTTGTGGTCGATTCTAGAGCATTCTAGAAGTTTGTTTGACGTGTATTGAGCGCCTCCAGATGGTTCATGTATCCCAAAGAAAGAGGAACTTATCCCATCAAGAGGGGAGCTATCCCATTGAAAGAGGGGCTTATCCCACTGATGGTGGACCTAATTAACTTCCTCCAAAGCACTATAAATACAGGCATTGGGCTAGAGGGAGGGTAGGTTGAAAGCTGAACATTCCTAAGGGTAGATGCTGCTGGAATTAGGACTCCCTTATAGAGCTTGAGAGGAGAGATTCCCATCCTTTCTTAGCTTCATTTGGAAGTGGGTGAGCTGATAAAAGTAAAGGAGAACTCTTGCTGGACCCTGGGAGGGACCTGCACAACACCAAGGCATTGGTTGTAATGGTTTCTTTTGTTTCCACTTAATACAATTAAGCTCATTTTTCTCAACAAGTTGTTATACATGATTTGTTTCATATACTCCTTGGTCTTTATGATGAATATGTTTTATTTTATGAGTTATTCAGGTGCTATGTAATCATTTGCTTGTTAGTGAATGCAGGTTTTGAAGAGAAGGAGGAGCTCATCCGGATCGGAGAGACTGGACTACTACAAAGCGTTGGACTAAAGGTATGTTATAAACACCTGATTACTTGTATTCTAAATGCATATTTAGGGAAAGATAGTGTTTAATTGTCTTGTTTGTCACTAGAAAGCCTTAGCTTCTAGGGAGGTCGTTTTTGTCCACAAAATTGACTCTTTCCGCATGACACAAGACATACTAGACACCATGGGTATATCCATAATAAATACACCCAAATGATGTCACAATGATAATACATGGCTTTTACATATGCACATAAGTGTGCTCTCATCTATGCATAACCCAATATAATGATACAACATGAAATACATGGCCTCCATGCAAAAATGTATTCTCCATATAGTGACACCAATAAAAATGCAATACATGGCATGTGCATCAAACATAAGGCTTCCGTGAGTAATAACATAAGCTCTCCATATATAGCACTAACATAGAGGTACTAACAACATCTTATGCTAGTACATGGACACTCAATACCTTGGCTATCAGCATCCCAACAATGAAGATTTTGTTGCAAAACATGATAACTACTAACCCGAGCAGAATTATGAATGGCATGGCGGGCAGGATGAGATGGCATGAAACAACCTTACCCGCTACGCTCCTTAACTTATGTGTTTCTTACTTTTGCTCTATACCAATTTGATGAATGAAGCACTTAAGAGAGAGGTACAACTAGAGAACCGGCATAGCATGGATGGCACGATACAACCTTCTTACCCTTACCCCTTACGTTCAGCCTTACTACCTACCCACCTATAGAGATATAGATATGCCTTATACTACTTGGATTCATGAACTTTCTACGCGCATCTCCTTTCAAAATGAGTTACCAGGGTAATCCAAATTCGGATGGAGAAGAAGACCTATTGTTGACAGTTCCTTGATGTGGAGATTTGGGCGAGCGAGTAGGTAATTGCAATGACCCTCACTGTCGTTGCAATGACATTTGCCGCTAATTTCTATTTATAACACGACTGGGAGGAAAGGTAGCCCGCCCAGGATGATTGGTTAGAGCTGCGGGCAGGATAAAGGTTCCTGTCTAATAGGATATTATAACCGAGTGAATAGAAGAAGGGAGGTCAGGTTATCCCACCCAAGGTAAGGAGATCCCTTATGCTATGCTCAGGTTGACCTTAAATATGAGATTCAATGGCTGGCTGGCAGGAGCGGCACTATACCCATAAGTGTTTTCGGGATCAATACTACCTCTACCTCTCCCACATCGAAAGGGAGCGGAGCGATAATTGGCATATTAGGGAACAGAATCGATTTCTCCCTCGGTCATATCCTTCAAGTGAGATTGATTGGTCTAGCTGGGGCAAGCTCATTTCTACTGGCAAGTCGAGTGGCTTAAGTGATCGCTTATTAGATGGAAATAGGCCGAATCAAAATCATTTCATATTTTCCTATCCCCCCCTCTTCCCCTTTATTAATGAGTAGGCTCCCACCCACCTAGCTAAAAGATGTACGATCCACCTCCAGTGAGAGTTCGGCCTCGTTTCGGACCTCTTAAGCTCAAAAAGGAAGGCGGAGATACGTACAGCTAGATACTTATACGGCATGGCATGGCATGAAACAACCTTACCACCCGAATAACTATACCTGGTCTCCCTATACCATGAACTTCATGAATCGCTTAGTGCGTGGGTATTCGGACGGGATTTGAAAAGCTTACCCAGAACCTCCCTTTATTACTGCCTTTACACAATACCTCACCCACCGGAAGACCTAGACCTGTTAGCCCTGAACACTTGCCTCATGAATCTTTGAGTTGCTAGGCAGGCATTTAGACCCTTCCTTTGCTAGCGCACCTTATATAGGCCTAATTTCAGTAGCTAGCCGTTGATGAGAAGGTTTAGTTGCGTTATCCCTATAGCGAACGAAGGGTTGGTTCAACAACCTGGGCGTGGCGTATTAACAAACCTTGATAGACCACTGACTTTCACTTACCATATTGGATGGGCTTCAACAGAGCATTCACGGGCGGGTGTTCAACAACACTTGATTAAAGAAATCTTACTTTGGTACCACGGTATAACTACATATTGCTATTCACCTTTACCCTATCGAACCTTTACTTCACTTTTACCACTGATCCACCTGCTTCACTAACCGTTGATCGCTACGCCCATTCACTTACCTGCTTACTTATGCACCAACCTGGTACTTCAGCCAGGAATAGGAGGGTATGGCATGCTATGAACTCTTTACCCCCTACCTTCCCTTGGTTCCACTTTACTCACCTGCAATAACTATACCTGCCTTATACCTAGTACCACTTTAATGAAGAATACCTCACCATATGAATAGTGAGTGACCCCTAAATAATATGGGGCCCTTAGGAGGGACATCTATTAACTTATCCGGGATGGGATGGCATGACACAACCTTACCTTTACCTTCAGTACACACAACCTACCCACCTGAATTACTATACCTGCCCTATCTTGATTAATTAATCTTTGGAGGGACAGCTATAGGTACAGCTATAGACTTCTACGGGATGGGACCAGATCAACCAACCCTTACCCTTACCTTTATTAATGCCCACAACACATAACACCTTCACTACATGTACCCCTTCCCCTATATGTCTTAGATTAGCTAGAATGCTTACATCACACTGCTATAAATGATTCTCCTAGGTAAAACTATTCTCTTGTCGGGCCAGGCACTAGCCAAACTTCTTCAGTCATCACACCACACACCATAGATTTGGCGAGGAACATGTTCTCCACCAAACCAAGCTTATCCCTCAACATGTCAAACTTCTCCTTTACTAGGGCCCTTACTTCTTAGGGGTCACTCACTATTCATATGGTGAGGGGCTTCATCAGAATATAAGCCACCTGCAAATCAGTAGGAATATGATCAAGGACAACTTCTCCCTTTTGTACTATGTCTCTCAATAAATGGTACCATATATCAATGTGCTTGAAGCGGTCATGAAAAACTGGATTATAAAAGAGCCTGATGCAACTCTAATTGTCACAGGAAATAAGAGTAGGCTCCAACAAATGATCGATCAACTCTTCTACCAACTTACAAAGCCAAATGGTTTCACAACTAGCTATCGAGTCCCTCCCTGGGGGTCCCTTAGCACCATGTTCCACATGTGAATCAACTAATAATAGCAACATGGAAATATGTCATTGAGGCAACAACGTTATGCATCCTCAATGTAAATCCTGGGCAGAAAATCAATAAGCAGTGGCAAATACATCCTCATCATCACAAAGAATCCATGAAGTTCATCAATATAGTAACATCAAAATAATCTCTAAGCAACAAATGAACAATCAACAAAAACATCACTAGCATCAAGTGAATGAATATTCATCGTATCCAAGGAGCATAAACAAGGAACTATGTATCAACAAAAACAATCTAAAATTTAGTGACATAGCACCATCAGCTAATATATATACTCCTCATCATCTTCTTGACCTGATGCCATCAACCCACACTCTCTCTATGTATGAGTAGAAATATAATAAACATGATTCAACCATCTAATACATATCAACAGTATGCATGAAAATATTGTGAGAAACAACAATCATCCTTCTCATGTCTCATCCAACCAATCAACACATGAGCAACAACATAATTCATCTAGAATAAAAATCATGAGCCATAAAGTGCACACTCTAGATGAGCCAACTCTAACACATCACCTAATATTCCATGGAAACTACACATGCATGATAACACATGACATAAATATCATATAGTAGTATGATCATTGTCAATTATCAACTATGTCATGAAAAGCACATGATTTTGTTGCTATATGGCAACAACAACAAAATTCCTTTCCTACAGCAAACTCAAGACAAGTAAGCATAATAAAACTCCTCCACAGTATGCATGATGCCAACAATATATAGGTCCATTTGGAAGAACAAATGCCCCCCCTAAATGTATGACCCCCTCATCACGTCTCAACATGTAGATACTCCAAAAATAATCAGTAAAATATAATTGATCCAACTTGTTATCACTCAGAATTATCCTTAGACGTTGTCAGAATAAGGAATCATCCGACGTAACCACAAACCAATCTTTTAGGCTTAGGCTCTAGCCAACCTAAGTCCAAAGAGGGTTCTCTCTTTATAATATAGCTTTGTTTTTATGGGATTTTAGGCTAGTTCTTAGTGTTCACGGGGTTTTGGTTTTGAATTGAAGGTTGGGTGGTGGAATTCTTGGAGCAGATGGATAGAGCTAGGTCTTCAAGCCATTGGGCTATGGAGTCAATGAATGGATAGCATAACTGGACCAGATCATTAAAGGGAATGTTCACAGGGTAGGCTAGCAAAGCAAAATGCAAATCTTTAGGCGTAATGGATGAAGTAATTCTAACCAGGATGAAATGGCAGTTAAGAATCCTTGGACCGGGATCAAAATGAACAACAGAGGATGATCATGAGCAAAGGGAAATCAAGAATCCTTTGCTATAGATCAGAGGAGAAACTATGGAAGCTAAGGATTAGCTAAGAATTCCCTAGCTAAGATAGTTTAAGAGAAAATATTTAGAATGTAAAACAGTCAAGACAGAGTGCATATAAGCAATTTCTTAAATATCATTCCATGCTATACATTTAGATTTCAGAGATACATATAAGATTATGGAAAAAACATAAGGAAAGACAACATTGAACATAAGATAATACTTATTTGTATTTCACTTTACACAAGAATCCTATAAAATATCTGATCTTTATTCCTTGATCCAGCAAGCCAATCCAGTCACTGATATAATAGAATTTTGATTTGAGAGAAAAAGTCTATAGGAATTTCTTGGAATCCACCCTACATACTTCAAAATGTGAAGTATTTATACAAAATATCTCGAAACAACTTGAGACTTAATCTAGGCAATAAGAATATCTTCTTGCACGAAGATAGAGACAGATGTTAAACTGCTTCATGTTGTCCCTTTTATTGTGGTGTTGCTGGTTGTTTCTGTTGAGTTGGAGCCCTTTAAGCTGGCTGATATTTGTAGCAATTCTACGCTGGAATATTATTTTCTTTCACCTTTCAACTGATGCTCTTTGACCCTGCTTCTCTTCTTTTACCTATTTCACTGGCTGCCTTTAGATTTACTATGCAGTAACTTTCTTATGTAAATTTATCATAGTAAACCTGTAATTTTTTCCCACCATTTTGCATCAGGTAAATTTATTTTTACCATCCTCCTATAGATTTCATCTCCCTCTGTGTATTTTGCAAAATTTGGTTTAGTGAGAAACAAATGTTTCACTTCATGCTCTATGAAAAACAAGTTCTCAAACATATCATATAATACTTTGTCTATTGGCAAAGATTTAATAGCCGAAGAGCTGGCTTGTTCCTTGGCCAATTTTCTGAGTCTATCACTATAGTCCAATTGGGTCATGAGCTTGTCATTGATGACCATAGAACTGGGAAGACCTTTGTCCCTTAAAATCTAAAACTTTGCCATGAACCTGTCAATGGCTACCTGCATGTTATGGAACTTCTCTTCTAAGTTATGCATGAGGTTTCTTTTGGAAAGAACCTTTCTAATTTCTAGAATGGCTTCAGTCCTATCTTCTGTGTTAAGATCTTGGAACTCATATTGGTTCTTGCTGTTTAGGAAGTGGATGAGTTGATTTTCATCCTCTGGTTTATCTCCTAATTCTTCCTTCATTTTTTGGATAGCTTCAGTGGCTATATTCACTAATTCTGTCTGCTCAAATATAACCTGAATTGATGGCCAAATATCATTGACAGAGTCAATGATATTGGACCAAATCATTTCTTTGGTTTGTCCTAGAAGTTTCTGTAATGTTAAGTCCTTCTCCAGGATTTTGATCCTTTCACCCATTCTCTGGGCCTTCTGTGTTTCTTCTTTCTACTAGATTTGGGCAAGTTTGCAGTCTATTTCTAGACTTGGCATTTTCTCCTTTAATCTCTTTAGATCTGTAGCCTGGATAGACATATCTTCCATGGCTTTCACAAGTTCTGTTGCTTTATCTGTTGATGTACATGTTGTTGTAGTAGATTCTGCATTTACTAGCGATGTTATGGCAGGTGGGGATGTGGGTGCCAGTGATGCTGCCAATGTGGAAGGAACTATCGTAGATACTGTGGGGATGACAGTTCTAGAAGTTGTGGTCATGTCACTTTGCTTTGATTGAATTAAAGTGTCCAACTCCTTTTCTGTCTCCTTGAGTTGATTGATTAGTTTCAGGACCAAGCCCATGAGCTCTTCATGTCCTTTTTGTGCTTCTAGGACTTCCTGTGTCTGTGGGTGATGCAACTGGGGTATCTTTAGCTGCTTCTTGAGTGTAGAAATGTCATCATTTTTCTTCTTAATCAGCTACTCTGCAGCTTTTACATCTTTGGGATCGTGTCCCAATTCAATCACTAAGTCCTTTAAGGACTTGATTCTATTATCTTCAGCCTGTGAGGAGGATTTCTCCAACTGAAATTGGGTTGATATATTGTTCAGGTAGTTCTGTAATTGGTGCACAACAATGGCCTTCCCTATTAATGTGGAGTATATCATCTCCCCTGTTTTCTTTTGTAGTTCAATCTGGTCATTGGGATGGATATCCCTTGCCAGTACTTCAAAGTCCACTTTCTTAAAATCTGATGTTGTCCTTGGCTGCTGAGTGGTTGGCTTGATGAAAGTCATCTGCATTTTCCCCTCTCTGACATCAAAGGATGAAATTAGCCTTGTTTGATTAGTGGGATTCATCTTTAGATACTGTGCATATGTTTGGGATTTAAGCCTCTCATTCCTAGCCTTGATCTCTTTGTATCTTTCCTTTATGTCTTGATCTTTATCTGTTGGCATCCTGAAGGAAGATACCTCAATACTTTGTTGCCTTTCCAACATCTGAGTTTGTGATGTGGAAGGCTCTAGCATGCCTCCAGATGGAGTAGTTAGCCTGCTCCTATTTCCTTCTGCACTAGTGACCTCTGTTGTTTCCTCTGTGTATTCCTGTTCAGAGACAGGATTCGTTCTCTGTCTTTTAGCTTGGCTGGTTTCTGCATAAGCTTGTGAAGTTTCTCTTGTTGAAGTGGTGGCCTCTTCCCTATTTCTCTTTAGGTTTTTCTCCTCATTTAGAGGAGTCTATAAAACTAGGCGGGTGCTCATAGTTGTCTCTGGTCTGTCTTGTATGTCTGATTGCTTTGATACCTCTGATGGTTCTGTCCTGGTTGACTGCTCTAGCCTATTTGATTGTTCTAACCATCTGACTGTTTTGGCACCTGCAGGAAAGAATCCTCATCAAGTTGTTTTTCAAGATCAATTAGTGTGTTTTCCACAACAACTTTTGTATTATCTCTGTCCTCTAAAGTGTTTTCCACCCATTGCAACTGGTTGGCATACTTTTCTATCTCAGGGATGCGGTGATGGATATAGGGGGCCATCTTGTTTTTCTGCCTTCTTTTGCAGATGAAGTCCAAGGGATCATATCTCCATATGAAGCTCTGTTTTAGTTTCAATCTCTGAAGGATTAGGTCTACCTCCTTCCCAGCTTCTCTACTATTACAAATAAAGGGACCTAATTGGTCTTTGATTTTGAGTTTGAGTTTCTTTTTGGCTTTAACAAAGTTTACCTCCTTTGAATTTATTATTTACCTGAGTACTCCAGGGAAAATAACCTCATTGGGAGGTATTTAGGTAGTTTGTATGGGACCAGCTCGCAGCCATAAATCCTTATTTCAGTGTGGTTTTGGTACAAGTACCAATCTCTCACCTGATGATTGATGCTTAGATGAAGGACTCTCCTAATTTCAGGAATGATTCTTAGTGGAGGGGTTCCAGTGAGCATGGTCATCACATGGTGGACAAAGTAATCAATGAATTCATTGTATGAATAGGGGGAGGGATGTTGATGAATCAATGGGGTCCATAAGATAACTAATGTTGGTTGGCCCTTGGTGTCCAATTTTTGCAAGGTAAGTGGGAATTTGTCGGAATAGTAATATAGGAAAAGGTGATACAAGACCAAGGAGTATTTGAAGACTCTCTCATTACTCATTCTAAGAAACTGTTCATGCATCCTGTCAGCTATGAACTAAGCATGGTCATATATGACAGCAGGAGGCTCTCCTAGAGTGTATATGGACATGGAGGCTAGAATAATCTCATCAATATATTCACTAGTGGTATAACCTAGGACCCTAGATATCATATCTACAATACTTGTACCCCAAGGAGAAAATAAAGCTGCTACATATGGAGGGGGGGTCTTTGGGGATATACTTCTCTCCTAGGATGAAGTTTTGGATTATTTGGGCCAATCTTGCAGGGCTAAGCTTGGGAAATAAGTCCAACAAGTCTCCAACGGAGAGGGGAGTCAAGTTATAGTCACACTAGATTTGTAGCATCTCATTTATAGACTCAGCGGTGATAGTGAAAAGAATGGCCTAGTTAGGGGACATGACTGCTCTTTGACTAGGGACATAGTTGGCATGGCAATAATGTACAATTTTTGGGAAAATGTGGACTCTGGGGAACTGGTACTTAGGAAAATTGAACTCACACAAACCAATTTCATCAGCCTAGTTCAAGTATCTATCCCTATTTTGGCAGTGTACTTTGAGTGGGGATTCATGGATAGTGGTGTCCGTTATCTAGAAATCCTTATCAGGCAGGGGAAGGTGGTCCAGGTCTAAGTGGGGTGTAGAGATGGGTATCACAACCATGACAATTGGGGCAGCCATTCTCAGTTCTTGTGGATTTGAGAATGGGGGTGGTAATTTGCAGTGTTTTTAGGGCAATGGTGTTTAACTAAGAAAACTCATTAACTGGTTTTGAAATTGACAGGGTTTCTAAGTGAATTGTGGCTTAAATACCTGGAATTGAGGTAAACTGGCTCTGAATAGGGTGGCTGGCGACTGCAAATGGTCGAAAAGGGGTCTGTGTAGGCTGCAAGGTTGTCTGAGCGTCTTTGGAGTGCAACTGGGTGTGGGTTGATGGCTTCAAATGTTTGCAGACGACGTGCATGCGTGCAGAGGTTTTACCATTGAAATTTCAGAAAAACAAATGATTTGGGGCTTTTGGATTTTATGCATAGAAAAATTAGTTTTGGCAGGTACGGGGGTGAACAGTGATGGTTTTGTCACGTAGCGGGCGGGCGGTAAATGGTTTCTATCGCACCTCTTACAGGCGCTCGATGGTATTGGGGAGAGGCTGCCCGATGCCACTCATCGGCGGACACGTAGCATCGGGGGCTGGTGGCAAAACCACTTTTTTGGGTGGGTATAGTTTAGTGGATGGGTTTGCCCGATATGGATGAGGGTCGTCGGATGTGGGGGGAAGCAATCGCATGGTGATCGGGCGGGGAAACTGCACGGAGGGTAGTGGGGGGCTCGGCAGGTGATTAAGTGCAGCAGTATTGGGTTAATGACCAATTAAGGTGGGATTTTAATATTTTCAAGGGATAAGGGGTAGCGATATAGTTTATATTTAAACTAAGGGGTGGGGTTATTTTATATATAGGAGCTATATATATACGGGATAGTGGGTTTTCGGGAATTAATATACAAAGTTAATAATTAATATGAATGGGTGGACAAGGGACACAATACACTAAGAAAATGATTTAAATGATTCTCCCATATTAACATTGATACTTAGGGTAATGTGTTTTTGTGGGTTTTTTAGGAAAAAGGGGTTTTCCATGGGGGTGATTACTTTCCCTAGGCAAATAGTGTTTTAACCTTAGGAAAAGGGGTTTTACTATGGAAATAAGGGGGAATGAATTTTTATGAGGGGAATTTAGTACTTGATATCCATAAATCATTGAGCCGAGGATCCAGTCCCTCCAAAAGTCAAAGAAATGCTCTAAGCTTCTTTGACTTAAAGTTTTAAGTACTTTGAAGTTTATTTATGGAAAATTAGTAAAGCAAAGGGGTAAAATGAATGGGGGAAGTTAATTAACTGACTTTTTAAATCATTTGCATGCTTGATTGTTCATTGATATCTGTAAATTTTATGATGAGATTGATAAATATGCTTTTATCTGATCAATCATCATACTTTTGCAACCTTTCCTCTACTTACCCATCTACTCATCCTACCATTTTTACTTGTCTTTATTAGGGTGCATTTGAGCTAGAAAACCCTTATCAAACATTTTTCTTTCTCTTTACAATAGTAAACTAACTAAATCTAACCTTATTACATCCAAGGGCTCAAATTAAACAGTTGAGCTCCTTTTATATACCATACCTATCTACTTATCTGCAATGGTTACACTGTTTGGCCAGATTTTTATTCTCTATCTATAGACATGAAATTGAAAACATGAAATAGTCAAGTTTAAACATTTTGACCATCATGGATTGTGGCAAGGATTACAAGCTACACCTAATATTTATTCTGCACAAAAAGTAAATAGTAGTGGCATTTTGGTTTTCTCACTTTCATGGTCTTTTTCCTTTTCTTGGGGTTCATATTTTTCATCTTTTTTCATCTTTTTTTACCTTTTTATTCTTTTTGTCCTTTTATTATTCTTTTAGGACATACCCTCTTTACATTTTTTAATTTATCAATATGGAAAGCATTTGCAGAAAGAAAAGATATGTACATATTACAAGTTTTAATCTGAGTCATTAAAAAATTATCAATCCTGTTAGTATAGGAACCTAACAGTGGCTCCACTTGGGGATGTCATTTCCTGGTAAAATGTCAAGAACTTTGTAGATCAATGGCCTTCTGAATTGCTATTATATTTCCTTGCAACCTTTCCCTTTTATGCTTCTGCATTATTACTATTTATGACAGTAAAAATTTTAAATCTTAGGGCCTTCTCTCCGGGCTTCAACTTCAAAAATCAACATCCAATCAACTCTATACTTTGAAAGTAAATTATGTACAAATGATCAGTGAAATCAGTAACTAGGTTCAATATAGTGTTTGAGCATTCAACCATTCACTAGTCCTCCTTCTGCTTCTGTGCCATCCATTTCTCCGAGGAAGAAAGCATTATTACCTCTGAAGGCATAAATGATATATGGGTCTTTCCATATGAAATCAAATTTCCCATGTTTACCTTTATCTTCTCTCCTTGAATCCCATTTTAAAACTTTGTCTCCTAGGTAAAAATATTCAGCCTTGGTCCTTCTATCAAAAGTCTTTTTGATCCTTTCCTACACAACCTGAGATATGATGCACACTTCTTCCCTAGTTTGTTGCAAGTGAATTGTTTGATTGATTCTTCTTTGGATGTGATTTGGTTCAACCTGTAATTCTTGGAGCAGCTTCATTACTAGTGTTCCTAAGGAAGATGGGAAAACAACTTTCATTCCATAAACTAATTGATAGGGAGAAGTACTAATTGATTTCTTTGTGGTTAGCCTGTCTGCCCACAAGGCATTTACTAGATTTTTGTTCCATGTTTTCTTGTTATCCTCTAACAATTTTTTGATGATATTTACTAGACTTTTATTTGAGGGTTATGCTAGTCCATTTCCTTGGGGGTAATAAGTTGTGGAATGGCCCAGGTTTATATGATACTTACTACAAAAATCTATCATTTTTCTAGATTTGAAAGCCGCTACATTATCAGTGATGATTTTGGATGGGCACCCGAATCTCAATAGGATGTTGGCCTCAAGGAAGGTTATTATAACAGTGTCAGTGGCTTCTATCCATTTGGTAAAAGAATCTATAGCAGTGAGGATCCAATTGTGTTGGGCAAAGGAAGGTGTGTGGATTTCACCAATGAAGTCAAGACCCCATTGTCGAAAAGGTACTTTAGCAGAGATTGGTTTTAGGGGCAGGGGTAAAAGATTTTTCTTTCCTTCAAAAATTTGACATTTATGACAGGAGGTTACATATTTCTTTACATCAGAAAACAACGTAGGCCAATATAAACCAACTCTAAGAATTTTGTCAGTAGTGGTTTTCTAGTAAAGATGTCCTCCACAGTCACCTGCATGAAACTCTTGTAACACATTGTCAAATTCTTCTTTTAATAAACAGTTGAGAAGAATACCCTCATAATCCCTCCAAAACAAAGCATTATCTACTATGCAAAATTTTAAGGATTTCATTTTTTAAAATCTACTTTTGGTCCTGGATAATTCAGGAGGAGCTTGTAGATTTAGTAAAACATATATGATGCCAGCATACCATGGTGATTCAATAAAGGCCTGACTAATTGGTGGAGTCGCCATCTCCTCTCCATTATCCATTTCTACAATAAAATTTATATTTAAGGCTTGACAGTTCGATTCAACCATGAGCTTGGCTAAACCTTGGCCTTTGATTTCTAGGTCATATTCTAATATAGTAGCGATTCATTTCCCTCTCTTTCCATTTGGACCATCTTGAGTTAGGATATCCTTGACTACTAAATTAGGGACATAGGCTATTATATGAGAATATAAAATGTAAACTATGAAATCTTTGATAGCTTTGACCAAAGCAAAGGCTTGCTTTTCCATTATATTGTATTTTAAGGGGGTATCTCTTAGGGCTTTGCTAAAAAAGGCAATAGGTTGTTCATAACCCTGATCATTTTTCTACAGTAAGACTGCAGCAATTGTATGTTCTAAGGTAAAGAAAAATAAAATGAAGTCCCTGTCAAATTTTGGACTCATCAAAACTGGTGTTTTGGTTAAGGCTATCTTAATGTCTTCAAAGGTTTTCTTAGCCTCAACGGTCCATTTTATGGTCGAATCTTTTTTCAACATATTGTTCAATGATCTAATTAATTCAGCTAGGTTAGAGATAAATCTCCTAAGAAAGTTAATTTTCCCTTAAAAGGCTTGTAACTCCCTAATTCTCCTAGGATGTTGTATTTGTAAGATGGCTTCAATTCTTGCAGGATCTATTCAGATACCATCTTTTGACATTATATGGCCTAATAACTTTCCCTCTTCTAACCCAAATAAATATTTCTTGGGATTTAAATAAATTCCATACTTCTTGCATTTGATGAAAACCTGCCTTAGATGACCTAAGTGTTGATTATCAGATTTTGAGAATACAATGATGTCATATAAATATATTACTAGGAAGTCATGAATTTCCTTGGCAAAAGCTATATCCATGGCTCTTTGGAAAGTGGCCCCTACTTTCATCAATCCAAAAGGCATCTTCAATATATGAATGTTCCCCAAGGAGTAGTAAACATAGTTTTGGCCTGGTTATCTGGGTGAACTAAAATCTTATTATATCTAGAAAACCCATCCAATAATGATATTTTGGTTGACCCAACTACCCTTTGTAGGGTATGATCCATTTTAGGGAGAGGGTAATTGTATTTGAGTGAAACTTTATTAAGATTCCTGAGATCAACACAAAGTTTGATCTCATGAGTTTTCTTCCTTGTTGGCACGAAATTTGAAACCTAATCAGAGAATCTAATTGGTGTTATTATCTTGGCCTCATACATCCTTCATATTTCCTTTTCAATAGAAGGCAATAGGATGGGATTAATCCTCCTAAGCTTTTGTCTGAAAGGTTTCTGGTTTTCTTTTATGGGGATGGTGTGTTGTATGATGTTGGTGTCATAGGACTTGAGGTCCTCATAACTCCAAGCAAAAACATCTTGGAATTCTTTTAATAGTTCAAGGTATTTCACTTTTTCGGTAGGAGGTAATGACTTCAAAAGTTTGATTAATTTTGGATTTTCCTTAGTGCCTATATTACACTCCTCAATATCAGATTTTAAGGGTTCCATCTTTGGTTTTCTAGGGACATCATTTGAGTCAAACAAGTCTTCCAAAGGGGTTAATCCTTTGGGTAAAAAGTTGTCTTTGAGATTAATGACTTCAGAGTCCTCGTCAATTGTTTCATCAACCTCAACTTGCTTTAGGTTTTCTACATCTGATTTTGCAAATTTAGTGGGGTGAAATCTATCTATCTTTTCATCTTCTATTTCATTAATTTCTATTTCATCTTTAAAATCAGGATCTAATGTTATGTCAGTATCTATATTACAATTTACAAATTCTTCTTCTAAAGTTAAAAAATTGTTTATTTGTTTGTCATTAGCAAATACTTGCCAGTTTTTCAAGTTATCTAGGATAACAGGTCTGTGCCTAACCTCAGCAGTGTACTTATGGTTAGGTTGAAAAGGTAACTTACAAGTGCTGGCAAACATTTCTAAACTATGAGCCTACATATTATGTTTCCTTGGGATGACTGCAAGATTAGTTTCTAGGAAAGTATTCATTATTTCTACAGTTGCCCCTCTATAAAAACTTAATCTAGGATCTTTGGTCATATATACTGCATTGATTTGTTTTATAACTAACTTAGAGTCTCCCAAGACATAAACTCTTTTGGCTCCTAAATTCCTGACTAGTTTGAGACCTAAAATGAGGGCTTCATACTCAGCCATGTTGTTAGTGCATTTAAAATTTAGTCTGTAAGCATGGCCTTCTGAGTGATCATTCTCCAGATTGTATATCCACACTCCTGCTCCTGCTCCTAACTTACTCACTGATCCAGTAAATTCAAGGTGCCATAATATCTCATGTTCATAATTTTCACTGTAAGGGGCAACAAAATTTTCATTGTCTGCTGCATTTTGATTATCTTGTTTATTGGAAATCTCTTGAGTTTGGACAGTTTCATTTTTAGTTGTAACTGCAATTTCTTTTGGTTCTGAAATAATATTGTTTGAAGTAGTTTGTTGTGTTTGTTCAACATTATACAAATAAAAGAATCAATGTCCTAATGCATGGAGTAGATAGGAAAGTTTTGAGGTCTATCATGGCTACTCACCACATATTTCATTAGGGTTTCTTTGTACAGTTTTTTAGACTGTCCAAAAACAGAGATTGTGGCATATGACATGTCAAGTTGTAAATATCCTTGGAGTTTATCCCCCCGTGATCTAGACAATAGCATGCCATACTTAGGTGGGATGTCAGCGCCTACTATATCCATGAGAATGCTTTTAGAAAGATATTGTACGAAAGTAACACATAGGTCTTTTATTAACCCTAGACACTTCACTTGACTTGAGTCAAATGAAAATAAGTCCTTGTAAGGTCTTATTATGTCTAAGTTTAATTTTTCCATAACTGATTTGGGCATTAAATTGTGTGAGGCCCCAGAATCTAACATTGCATTGTGTAAGATTTTATCATGAATGCTAAGGCTAATATAAAAGGGTGGTATCCCTCCTTCTAGTGGTTTGCCATTAACATCAAGACCAAATATAAGCTCAGGCTGATCATCAAACAAGTTGATAGAATCTTCATTCCCAACAATGTTTAAGGTTTGGTTTATTTGAGACTTATAGGTTTCACTTTTAATAAACTCTATTAAGGGAACTGAAATTTTTATTTTAGCTACCTCTACTCCAAAATTGAAAGGAAAAGGGGTTTTTTTCTGTTTGAATTCTTGGAATTTTCTTGGCAAGAATTTGGGTAGGTTTCTCTTCTCTTTCTGTATTTGAGGCATTTTTATGTGGATTTTCTAATATGGTGTTTGGCGATTTTTCCACTGTCTCCTTGGAGGTGATTGAAGTGGATGGTTGATCATTAGGGGGTTAATCATGGGTTATATCTACAATGGTAGGGCCAGGGGGGTTCTAATTTGGTCTCGGGAGGATTTGGAGGGTTTTAGTAACTGGCGCTGTTTAGATTTTCTTGGGTTGATTTGGCACTATTTTCTTGGTCTGCAATGATTCTCCAGATTGGGTCTGCAATTGCTGCAGCATATGAAGCTCCTGCTCATCTTGGGTCAAGAAGACAATTTCCTCATCATCTAATCCCATCAAGTTAATGTGTGTGTCTTGTTCAGGGTCATCTGAATGGGATGTTTCAGCATAGTTTTCTTGAAAGGGAGGCCTGAGTATTCTGGTCAGGTCAATTCTTTCCAGTATTTTGATTATGATTCTTTCTAAAGTTTGGGTTTCTCACTAGAGGTGCCTGTTGATTATCCCATTGAGGCTTCCTCTCAATGTTCTCTATCCTATCCATCAGTTTTTCCATACCCTTGTTTAGGACATCTATTTTAAGGTGAGAGGGTGAGGCTTCATCTTTTGCAGATCCTCTCCTTTCATTCCTAAACCTAGCTCATTTTGCTAGCAAATTGGATTCTACGCTAACTGCTACACTCTGCATGTCTTCTAAAGTTGGAGGATTTCTCTCTCTGAGTTGGAATGCCATATCAATATCAAACCCCTCAGGAAATTTTATCAGTGCTAAGTCAGGTGGGGGTCTAAGATTGACTAGTATTGCATTGTATATATTATTAAATTTGGTGCAATAATCTTGGACTGTTTCATTTGGTCCTCTTTTAATATTTTCGTACTCTGAAAGGATCTGCAAAGGGTTCTTTTTGTTTTCTCACTTATTTAAAAATTAATAATAAAATATATCTATACTATCTATGCTATTAGAAAGTAAAACTCTAAACCATTTCCTAACATCACCAATTAGATTCTGAGGAAAAATTCTCATTTGAACATCTCCAATATCAATTTCATGTAGTTCAAAGTAGTATGTCATTTTATTTACATGATTTTGTGTTGTATAAGGTCCTATGCCATCAAATTGGACAATTTTGTTTTGGTAGTCTTGTGGCATGGCACTAAGTGGGGCAAGTAACATAAGAGGAGCATATCTATTTTCCATGGATCTAAGTTGGGCAAGGCTAAGAAGTGGGGTTGGGGTACTAGGAGATGATACAGTATTTGATGGAGAACTGGGAGTAATAGGTGATTGATGGGTAATGGTAGGTTGGTAGGGAAGTGAAGGTATAAATGGAGGTGGGGAATGAACTTCAAAGGTTGAAGGGAATAATGGTGAACTAAGGGTAGTGGACACTGGTTCAGAAAGCTCAGGGATCTTAGCAGTAGTAAGGGATGATTGAGGGGAATTTAGAATATACTCATCAATTGACTGGTTTGCCTTTTGGACTTTGAGATCTGCAATAAACTCTGGATCTAGAACTATGTCATCAAGTGCACTTTCAGACCTGGTTCTAAATAGGGAAAGGTCAAATGACAGATCAAAGGGAAGGTCTTCTAAAAACAACCACTCATCAGGGCATGAATCTGCTTTGATTGAAGGTGTTGGACTGACTGAACTTTCTTGTCTTTTGGGTCTTCTCGAAATCAGGTTGGGATTATCCACTACTGGGGTAGGGTTTGGATTTGGATTGGCCCTAGTATAGTGAGTTCTCCTTGAAGCCAGAATTTCAAGCTTTTCTAATTACTTTATTTTTGTGAAATTTTGTAAAAAACTTCTAATAAACCCTTCAAGAGGGTCGAAATAAAGATTTGAAATTTTCTCAAATGTTTATTAAGACTGAGGATTTCAATTCCCCAGTATGGTCACCACTATGTTATCACTTAGAATTATCCTTAGAAGTTGTCGAAAGAAGGAAGCATCTAAGGTAACCACAAACCAATCTTTTAGGCTTAGTCTGTAGCCAACCTAAGTCCAGAGAGGGCTCTCTCTTTATAATTTAGCTTTATTTTTATGGGATTTTAGGCTAGTTCTTAGTGTTCATGGGGTTTTGATTTTGAATTGAAGGTTGGGTGGTGGAATTCTTGGAGCAGATGGATAGATCTAGGTCTTCAAGCGATTAGGCTATGGAGTCAACGAATGGATAACATAATTGGACTAGATCATTAAAGGGAATGTTCATAGGGCAGACTAGCAAAGAAAAATGCAAATCTTCAGGCCTAATGGGTGAGGTAATTCTAACGAGGGTGAAAGGGCACTTAAGAATCCTTGGACCAAGATCAGAATGAATAATAGAGGATGATCATGAGCAAAGGGAAATAAAGAATCCTTTGCTATAGACCAGATGAGAAACTACGGAAGCTAAGGAGTAGCTAAGAATTCCCTAGCTAAGATAGTTTAGGAGAAAACATTCAGAATGTAAAACAGTCAAGACATAGTGCATTTAAGCAATTTCTGAAATATCATTCTATGCTATACATTTAGATTTCAGAGATACAAATAAGATTATGGAAAAAAAATAAGGAAATACAACATTGAACATAAGGGAATATTTATTTGTATTTCTCTTTACACAAGAATCCTATAAAATATCTGATCTTTATTCCTTGATCCAACAAGCCAATCCAGTCATTGATACAATAGAATTTTGATTTGAGAGAAAAAGTCTATAGAAATGTCTTGGAATCCACCCTACATACTTTGAAATGTGAAGTATTTATACAAAAATATTTACAAAATATCTCAAAACAACTTGAGACTTAATCTAGGGAATAAGAATATCTTCTTGCATGAAGATAGAGACAGATGTTAAATTGCTTCATGTTGTCACTTTTATTGTGATGTTGCTGGTTGTTTCTGTTGAGTTGGATGCCTTTAAGCTGGCTGATATTTGTAGTAATTCTACACTAGAATCTTCTTTTCTTTCATCTTTCAACTGATACTCTTTGACCCTGCTGCTCTGCTTTTACCTGTTTCACTGGCTGCCTTCAGATTTACTGTGCAGTAACTTTCTGATGTAAATTTATCATAGTAAATCTGTCATTTTTTCCCACCATTCTGCATTAGGTAACTTTATTCTTACCATCCTCCTATATATTTCATCTCCCTCTATGATTTTGCAAAATTTGGTTTGGTGAGAAACAAATGTTTCACTTCATGCTCTATGAAAAATAAGTTCTCAAACGTATCATATAATACTTTTCCTATTGGCAAAGCTTTAATAGCCGAAGAGCTGGCTTGCTCCTTGGCAATTTTTATGAGTCTATCACTATATTCCAATTGGGTCATGAGCTTGTCATTGATGACTATAGGACTGGGAAGACCTTTGTCCCTTAAAATCTGAAACTTTTCCATGAACCTGTCAATGGCTACCTGCATGTTATGGCACTTCTCTTCTAAGTTATGCATGAGGTTACTCTTGGAAAGAACCTTTCTAATTTCCAGAATGGCTTCAGTCCTATCTTCTATGTTAAGCTCTTGGAGCTCATATCGGTTCTTTTTTTTTAGGAAGCGGATGAGTCGATTTGCGTCCTTTGGTTTATCTCCCACCTTCACTTTTTGGATAGCTTCAGTGGCTATCTTCACTAATTGTATCTGCTCAAATATAACCTAAATTGATGGCCAAATATCATTGACAGAGTCAATGATATTGGCCCAAATCATTTCATTGGTTTGTCCTAGAGGTTTCTGTAATGTTAAATCCTTCTCTAGGATTTTGATCCTTTCACCCATTCTCTGGGCCTTCTGTGTTTCTTCTTTCTGTTAGGTTTGGGCAAGTTTACAGTCTGTTTCTAGACTTTCCACTTTCTCCTTTAATCTCTTTAGCTCTGTAGCCTGGATAGACATATCTTCCATGGCTTTCACAAGTTCTGCTGCTTTATCTGTTGATGTACCTGTTGTTGTAGTAGATTCTGCATTTACTGGCAATGTTGTGGCAGGTGGAGCTGTGGGTGCCAATGATGCTACCAGTGTGGAAGGAACTATTGTAGATACTGTGGGGATGACAGTTCTAGAAGTTATCACCAGGTCACTTTGCTTCGATTGAATTAAAGTGTCCAACTCCTTTTCTGTCTCCTTGAGTTGATCGTTTAGTTTCAGGACCAAGTCCATGAGCTCTTCATGTCATTGTTGTGCTTCTAGGACTTCCTGTGTACATGGGTGATGCAGCTGGGGTATCTTTAGCTGCTTCTTGAGTGTAGCAATGTCATCATTTTTCTTCCTAATTAACTAATCTACAGCTTTTACATCTTTGGGATCGTGTCCCAATTCAATCACTAAGTCCTATAAGGACTTCATTCTATTACCTTTAGCCTATGAGGAGGCTTTCTCCAACTGAAATTGGGCTGATATATTGTTTAGTGAGTTCTGTAATTGGTGGGTAGCAATGGCCTTCCCTATTAATGTGGAGTATATCATCTCCCCTGTTTGTTTGTGTAGTTCAATCTAGTCAATGGGATGGATATCCCTTGCCAGTACTTCAAAGTCCACTTTCTTAAAATCTAATGTTGTCCTTAGCTACTGAGTGGTTGGCTTGATGAAAGTCATCTGCATTTTCCCTTCTCTAACATCAAAGGCTGACATTAGCCTTGTTTGATTAGTGGGAGTCATCTTTAGATATTGTGCATATGTTAGGGCTTTAAGCCTCTCATTGGTAGTCTTGATCTCTTTGTATCTTTCTTTTATGTCTTGATCTTTATCTGTTGGCATCCTAAAGGAAGATACCTCAATAGTTTTCTACCTTTCCAACATCTGAGTTTGTGATGTGGAAGTCTCTAGAATGCCTCCAGATGGAGTAGTTGCCCTGCTCCTATTTCCTTTTGCACTAGTGACCTCTGTTGTTTCCTCTGTTATTCCTATTCAGAGACAAGATTCGTTCTCTGTCTTTTAGCTTGGCTGGTTTCTGCATAAGCTTGTGAAGTTTCTCTTGTTGAAGTGGTGGCCCCTTCCCTATTTCTCTATAGGTTCTTCTCCTCATTTAGAGGATTCTGTACAACTAGGAGGGTGCTCATGGTTGTCTCTGGTCTGTCTGGTATGTCTGATTGCTCTGGTACCTCTGATGGTTCTGTCCTGGTTGACTGATATGGCCTATCTTACTATTCTGGCACCTACAGGAAATAATCCTCATCAAGTTTTTTTTCCAGATCAATTAATGTGTTTTCCACAACAACTTCTGTATTATCATTGTCCTCTAAAGTGTTTTCCACCCATTGCAACTGGTTGGCATACTTTTGTATCTCAGGGATGCGGTGATGGATATAGGGGGCCATCTTGTTCTTCTACCTTCTTTTGCAGATGAAGTTCAAGGGATCATATCTCCATATGAACTTATGTTTTAGTTTCAATCTCTGAAGGATTAGGTATGCCTCCTTCCCAGCTTCTTTGCTATTACAAATAAAGGGACCCAATTGGTCTTTGATTTTGAGTTGGGCTTTCTTTTTGGCTTTAACAAAATTTACCTCATCTGAATTTATTATTTGCCTGAGTACTCTAGGGAAAATAACCTCATTGGGAGGTATTTAGTTAGTTTCTATGGGGCCAGCTCACTGCCATAAATCCTGATTTCAGTGTGGTTTTGGTACAAGTAACAATCTCTCACCTGATGATTGTTGTTTAGATGAAGGACTCTCCTAATTTCAGGACTGATTCTTGGTGGAGGGGTTCCATGAGCATGGTCATCACAGGGTGGACAAAGGAATCAATGAATTCATTGTATGAATACGGGGAGGGATGTTGATGGATCAATGGGGTCCATAAGATCACTGATCTTGGTTGGCCCTCGGTGTCCAATTTTTGCAAGGTAAGTGGGAATTTGTCATACTAGTAATATAAGAAAAGGTGATACAAGGCCAAGGATTATTTGAAGACTCTCTCATTACTCATTCTGAGAAAATTTTCATGCATCCTGACAGCTATGAACTGAGCATAGTCATATATGACAACAGGAGGTTGTCCTGGAGTGTATATGGACATGAAGGCTAGAATAATCTCATCAATATATTCACTAGTGGTATAACCCAGGACCCTAGATATCATATCTACAATACTTCTGCCCCAAGGAGAAAATAAAGCTGCTACATATGGAGGGGGGTCTTTGGGGGTATACTTCGCTTCTAGAATGAAGGTTTAGATTATTTGGGCCAATCTTGCAGGGCTGAGCTTGGGAAATAATTTCAATAGGTCTCTAATGGAAAGGGGAGTCAAGTTTTGGCCAGGCTGGAGTTGTAGCATCTCATTTATAGATTCAGCAGTGATAGTGAAAAGAATGGCCTGGTTAGGGGACATGACTACTCTTTGACTGGGGACATAGTTGGCATGGCAATAATGTACAATTTCTAGGAAAATGTGGACTCTGGGGAACTAGTACTTAGGCAAATTGGACTCCCACAGACCAATTTCATCAGCCTGGTTCAAGTATCTATCCCTACTTTGGCAGTGTACTTTGAGCAAGGATTCATGGACAGTGGTGTCCTTTATCTGGAAATCCCTATCAGCCAGGGGAAGGTGGTCTAGGTCTAAGTGGGGTGTAGAGATGGGTCTCACATCCATGGCAATTGGGGCAGCCATTCTTAGTTCTTGTGGATTTGAGAATGGGGGTGGTAATTTGCAGTGTTTTTAGGGCAATGGTGTTTAACACAGAGTGGGTTTAAGTCCTTGAATTTCTTTAATTAATTTTTATCTTTTAACTAAGAAAACTCATTATCTGTTTTTGAAATTGACAGAGTTTCTTAGTGAATTTTGGCTTAAATACTTGGAATTGAGGTAAATTGGCTCTGAATAGGGTGGTCGGCGACTGCAAATGGTCGAAAAGGGGTCTGTGTAGGCTTCAAGATTGTCTGAGCATCTTTGGAGTGCAGTTGGGCGTGGGCTGACAGCTTCAAATGTTTGCAGACGACGTGCATGCATGCATAGGTTTTACAGTTGAAATTTTAGAAAAATAAATGATTTGGGGCTTTTGGCTTTTATGTGCGGAAAAATTAGTTTTGGTGGGTATGGGGGTGAAAAATGATGGTTTTGTTGCGTAGCAGGTGGGCGGTAAATGGTTTCTATCACACTACTTACGGGTGCTCGGTGGTATTAGAGAGAGGCTGCCTAATGCCACTCATCAACAGACACATAGCATCGGGAGCTGGTGGAAAAACCACTTTTTTCGGTGAGTATAGTTCAGTGGATGGGTTGGCCCGATATGGATGAGGGTCGTCGAATGCAGGGGGAAGTGATCACACGACGATCAAGTGGGGAAACTGCATGGAGGGTAGTGGGGGGCCCGGTAGGTGATTAAGTGCAGCGCTATCGGGTTAATGGCAGATTAAGGCGAGATTTTAATATTTTCGAGGGATAAGGGGTAGCGATATAGTTTATATTTAAACTAAGGGGTGGGGTTATTTTATATATAGGAGCTATATATATATGGGATAGTGGGTTTTTGGGAATTAATATATAAAGTTAATAATTAATATGAATGGGTGGACAAGGGACACAATACACTAAGCAAATGCGTTTTCATGATTTAAATGCTTCTCCCATTTTAACATTAATACTTAGGGTAATGTGTTTTTGTGGGTTTTTAAGGAAAAAGGGGTTTTCCATGGGGGTGATTACTTTCCCTAGGAAAATAGTGTTTTAACCTTAGGAAAAGGGGTTTTATTAGGTAAATAAGGGGGAATGAATTTTTATGAGGGGAATTTAGTACTTGATGTCCATAAATCATTGAGCCGAGGGTCCAGTCCCTCCAAAAGTCAGAGAAATGATCTGATCCTATTTGACTTAAAGTTTTAAGTACTTTGAAGTTTATTTATGGGAAATTAGTAAAGCAAAGGGGTAAAATGAATGGGGGAAGTTAATTAACTGACTTTGTAAATCATTTGCATGCTTGATTGTTCATTGATATCTGTAACTTTTATGATGAGAATGATAAATATGCTTTTGTCTAATCAATCATCATACTTCTGCAGCCTTTCTTCTACTTACCCATATACTCATCCTACCATTTTTACTTCTCTTTATTAGGGTGCATTTGAGCTAGAAAACCCTTATCAAACATTTTTATTTCTCTTTACAATGGTAAACTAACTAAATATAACCTTCCTACATCCAAAGGCTCAAATTAAACAATTGAGCCCCTTTTATTTACTCTACCTATCTACTTATCTGCCAAGGTTACACTGTTTGACCAGATTTTTATTCTCTATCTATAGACATGAAATTGAAAACATGAAATAGTCAAGTTTAAACATTTTAACCATCATGGATTGTGGCAAGGATTACAAACTACACCCAATCATTTATTCTACACAAAAAGTAAATAGTAGTGGCAGTTTGGCTTGCTTACTTTCATG
Source organism: Pinus tabuliformis (assembly GCA_031772625.1). Taxonomy (NCBI): domain Eukaryota; kingdom Viridiplantae; phylum Streptophyta; class Pinopsida; order Pinales; family Pinaceae; genus Pinus; species Pinus tabuliformis. Next base: position 5,266,624 of record CM062813.1, read on the forward strand.
GTCTTTTTCCTCTTCTTGGGGTTCATATTTTTCATATTTTTTTACCTTTTTATTCTTTTTGTCCTTTGATTATTCTTTTAGGACATACCCTCTTTACATTTTTTAAATTATCAATATGGAAAACATTTGCAGAAAGAAAAGGTATGTGCATATTACAAGTTTTAATCTCAGTCGTTCAAAAATTATGACTCCTATTGGTATAGGAACCTAACACAACTCATAAATAAACTGGAAGAAAATATATCATAAATAAAAATACACTTCAAACCTCATGAACTCACCTTGAACACATGCATCTCAAAATACGCAAATTTATCTTCATGAACTCTTTCCGATATGGCTTCACATACAAAAATATACATGCAACTCATGTTGCAACCATATGATCCCACTGAGACCATGCAGGCCTCATTTTTTTATGGAAGTTCCTTGATTCTCTTTTCTCCTCCAAACTTTCATCTGTTGATCCTTCTTCTTCTTGTGTGGTTTACCTTGCATATTCTCCTATTTATGATTGGATCTCCTAAAACACATGGGAAGCCTGCAATCCTTGGCCTTATGGTCAATATTACCACAAACAAGAAAACTAATGTTACCAAGGATGAGGAATAGGTTGATGTCTTCTATTGATATGATTTATATTCCTTGCATGTTTCCTGCAGTCAATAGCCCTATGGCCAAAATCATTGCACGACAAAATATAACCATAAAATGGACTATTTTACCTGAATGATGGAGATTTTCTTTGCATGCATGCTTGAAATTGCATCTCCTTTGGCTGCTTCTTCTAATGAGAGGATTTGATCTCTCCATTACTACACATTACTAATATGTGTCCACGAACTCCATAGTTATAACACTTACTAATTCTATTCTTCTTCTTTGGCCTTCTTCTCTTGTTACTCTGCGTCTTGCATGGCTTGTGATTTTCAATTTTTTTCCTACCACAAGCTGCTCCAAAATTTTCATATTTTCTATTTATACTTGAGTGCTAGATCTAAACCTCTCTAATTCTTGCCTTGCAAAAATTGCTTCAGCCTTCAATTTTTGGTACTCATCCTCCAACTGCTTGTACTACTTCCTCCTTCCATTTTCGATTTTTCCTCCTTCTTCCAGCTGAGATTTTATATTTGAAATTTCTTCTTTGAATGAACATTATTTTTCATCAAACATTTGCAATAGCATTCATTGATCTTTATTTTCATCCATGAGCCTTTGAATTTATTCTTCTGCTACCATTGTCTTGGATTGCTCATCATCTTTGCAGTTGATCTCTTCTTGTTGTTCCTCTTGATTGTTGCTTAATCCATCATTTCTATCACTAGGGATTTCATCTTCTTGTTGTGAGGAGGATTGATTTTTTATTGCAATAAGAATAGAATCCTCTGCATAATTCTCATTTCTGAAGTTTTCAATTTACTTCCAAGATGCAAACTCTGTAGCCTGTCTAACATTTCTTTAGCAGTCTCACAATGCTTCACATACAACTTATTAGATCTTGAAATTCCATGCATAATAATCTCTTTAACATTTTCATTAAATTCATCTCTAACTCCATATTCTACTTACAACAAAATATTTTCATCAAGAGATAGAAAATAGAATCCAACTTTGCTCTCTAAGTTGTAAATTTACCTTTATGAGCATTGGAATTCCTTGCTAGTCCATTTTGAAAAATTTGCTTAAAAAAAACTGCCAAAATCTACAAGTTCCACTCTCTAGCGATCAAGTTGCAACTGAGAGCCCTGCCCTGATACCGATTGTTGGAAACTAGATCAATACTAAGAGGGGGACAGGTCGGGGTGAATCAATAGTGATGACACTTATAAACCTTTTACCAAATTATTATTGCTTCAAACCGTTCATAAGATGAAACACATAAGAAAAGGTTAGAGCATCATTCACAAATAAAATCATGCAAACATTCAACACATAAGACACAAATATTTCTGGTGGAAAAACCTTCTCTAGGAAAAAAACCACCCTTGTTGTTGTTGCTGCTCTGCTTCTAATTTTATTAATCAACAAATCATTTTACATCGTCATATCTAGCTATATCAAGCAAGGAACTTTCTCACTCTAAATCAACTTTGTGAACACCCATCCACTAGAGACCTTTATCCCCAACAAGCCTCGCCCAACACCCATTGGACTATGAGAATATTACTTCCTCTATTGAAGCTACTGACAACCATCAACAAGGAACACCCATCCCTTATTCACCAAGCTATCTCGATCTGTTAATCAAATAGAGCCACATTTCATAATATTTCAAATTGGACTTCTCCACAAAACAACAACAACTTTCTTTCTAAAATTAACTCTCAATGAATCAACACCAACATCTCTGCATAATGTGCTAGTTGAGATAAGCACTAGTCCTCTATTGTAACACTTGCAAACTACTTTAGAAATTATGCACCACGCAACTTACATATCTTGCACACAATCCTCCACACACAAGAGAATCAATGAAACTATCATTGAGCTATCTCCAATAAATAGATGAGCTAAGATTCTTAACTCAAAAATTACTTATAACTATTGAGTCCCACAAACCTGTTCATATGCTTGATTTGAACCAGATTCATCTCATTGACTCTATCAAACTACTAACTCCACTTTCCATTTGATATCTTCAGCTTTAATTAACTTCTAGAGGCCCCACAAACATTTCTGACCATAAACCGAAAAGTTTTGAACAAGAAAGTTGCCACAATACAAAAATTAGTTGACCAACGCGAGAAATCCATAGAAAAACTCGTGCAAATGCTTGATCACACACATGACACTAGCTCCATTCAACTGCAACATCACAATCGCTCCCATAGGCCTGTCTGCCAGCGACTAGAGCTTTTTAGCCACTCCCACAGGTTTGGCTTCGTGCAATTAGTGAAAATGTTAAGGAAAAATATTGAAACATCAGTCCAAGACCTCTCCCAATTGATGGATCATGTTCTTTAGCTCCTGAACATCCCTCAACACTTTGTAACAAGTCTGCAACTGATGACATAAGCCAAGAACAAGTCAATGGCATACAATACCTAGTCTACCAACCTCATCGCCAACATCATCACCTCAAACTCCTCAAGAAGAAACCACAATCTGTCCAACACATCCAACACCTGTAGTAGCATCATGTCATCCAACTGCCTCCAACACTAATAAAGGCACCTCCAACACATACAACCTCATATCAACATATGTAAAAACATATCCAATGTCTCCAAGAGATGTAGAGACATATGTGGCACTTATAGAAGCATTACAACCTCCTGCAACAACAACATCTTCAACCAACACAATATTGTCAACCTCAATCCAACATCACATGTAGAATCCATCTCCAAATCACCTCCACTAGGTCTAGTCATAATTATTTTGACATCAATGCCAACTAACAAGACCATCAAGCCAAACATGCATCACTAAGCACTCATCACACATGCATATTACAAGCACCATGAACTTGTGGACAACAATGCCAACAATACAACGCCAACATATATAATATATGAAATAACAAATTACGATGATGAGTTCCTGTAAAAAAATGTAAAAAACGTTTTAATTTCAAAAAGCGAATAATTTAAATAATAGTTTAATAAGTGAAGATTGTTAGGATATTCCGACACATAGGATATAGTTAAGTTCAACTTGGTCTAGTATAGAGTTAGGTTAGAGTTAGGTAAAGTGTGTTTCTTTACCGTTGTACATTTTGTAACTTACAATCCGACGGTCACGATATGTAGTGATCCGACGGTTCACTCTCACCTCGGTATTACCGACACTTGATCCGTGGCTTGACACCCGATTGGTCCATGAGTTCTATTTAAAGCGCATGGAGGGTCATTGTTCGGGTAATCCGTGCATGACAGAAGCTTATGTAAATTTTCATTCTTTGATTAATAAATTGCCTGTAGTACCCACGTTGGGACAGGCCGTGGACTGTTTCCCTCCTTGCACTCTGAGGGTTTTAACCACGTCAAAAATACTGGTGTATTGATTTGAGATCTGGTTGTGAGCGGTGTCCTTTTGGTATTCTTTCTGTGGAACTTACCCTGTAAATTCCTACATGGTATCGGAGCTATTTAAGGGCCGCGTCCGTTGGTGATCCAAATCTGAAGCTGGTAGAACTGCATGCGGCTGTCGTTTCCTAGATCTGCTGTTTCTGACTGCTTTCGGGCCGAGAGGACTGCTCTGTTGCGTTCGGAGCATCTGTTCCAGTGAGGAACCCCTTTTGTTTCACGCGAAAAGGTTTCCGGTAGCCCTAGCTGCGTCATTTTTCAGATCGGGAGGTATACAGTGTTTTTTTTTTGCAGTTTACTGTTATTTTCTCTCTGCTTATTTCGGTCTCAGTTTATTTAGCCTTTTTTTTAACCAGATCTATACCTTTCATTTATGCGTATGCTCTTTGCCCTGCGACTCTGTGCGATCTGGGCAAATCAGAAACAGAAAGGAAGGATTTTTCTCATGCGTATGCTCTTTTCCCTGCACCTTAGTGTGATCTCGGAAAATCAGAAACATTGAGAAAAATATTTAGTTTTTCGGCTAAAGCTAACTTTGAGATTTTTTTTAAAATTTCTAGTTTTTTGGCTAAAGCTAACTTCGAGCCGCAAGGTTCATTTTTCTTTGCATATTCATGTTGGGTTTTGTGTTTTGTGTTTTGTAGGGAAAAAGAGCTTTCTCAAGGCAAGCACGCAAATCGAGGCCCCCCCCCTCTCTCTCTCTCTCTCTCTCTCTCTCTCTCTCTCTCTCTCTCAAATTTTTTGTATAGATCAATTGGTTCAAAGCTATTTTAAGAGAGTAGAGGTCTTGGGTTCAAGTCTCCATTTTGTGGGGGCGGATTTTTTCATTCCCGCACATTCGCGCACTTTGCCGGCTACTTCAACAATTATTTTTCAAAAAGCCATAACTTCTTCATCCGGAAGCCTTTTTTAGAGCCGTTTTTTTTAAAACCGCCTATTTTTTCGAGATCTATCCATTGGAACACCTACTTTCAGCATCTTCAGCTTCAGTTTTTAAAAAAAAAATGGAAAGCCCATGCCAAGTCATTCTTGACAGCACTAACTACTTCCAATGGGTAGCCTACATCGAAGATTTACTTAGAAGTAAAGGTCTCTTCAGAATAGCCACAGACCAAGAGAAGAAACCAAAAGATGAAGACAAGGCGGCAAAATGGGAAAATAGACAAGATCAAGCACGTGGTTTGATAGGGATGTCTATTTCTCCTGATCTTAGATTCCACATTGCGGAACTTGAGACTCCTCATGAAGCATTAGAAAAACTTGCTAAAGTTTTTGGGATTAAAAATGAAATTAGAGCCCATCAACTTGAAAATGAGTTGCTTACTTTGGATCCTAATAATTTTTCTTGCATTGAAGATTTCTTGTCCAAATTCAAGAACCTTAGATATCTCCTGGAAGGTGTTAAAGTTAAGAAAGACGATGGTAACCTTATTTATTCCATCCTTACTAAGTTGGGACCAGCCTACTCTATATTTGTTTCCACTTTCCATTCTACAAGAGAAGCTTTCATTTGTCAAGGACAAGACTACAATGTTGGCATTATGGTTCAAGTGTTGTCCTTGATGGCAACTCACTCAGTGGATGGTACAGGTGCTCAAAGGTTAGTACAGGTGATGGCAACTCAATCAGAAGACAGATCTCAGTACAGCATGGCAAGAAAGCTCATACACGCTCTTTCGTTAAGCCCAAGTCGCGTGTACACGCAAGTTAGATTCAGAAAAAGCGCGTGTATGTGGAAAGGTTCCTTTGGTTCATGGTGGTTAGACCTTGGAAGTTGTGCCTATGATTTCGGACCATTATGTCTCGACGGGCGTGTCGATCCCTAGTTTTAAAGTTGATGGTATTGTGTTACTATGGTTTTGGCTCTTGGTATTGAGAAAGGCCTAAGGCTATATAAGGAGAAGAAGATCATTAGGCAAAGATCATCTTTCGACAAGGCATGAATATCTAAGAGAGAAAGAGATCTGATATGCAGGTTCTGAGTTGGTTGATCTGAGCCAAGGAGAGATCTCATCGGTTGATGGAGAACTAGATCTAAGGAGAGATCGGGATCAAATGGTTTGAAATGCACTATCATGTTATGGTTGATTATGCGTATTTCTAGATCTGCATATTGTCGCAATGTTACGTTCTGAGTCTAACTAATATCTGGTACAGCTGCAAGTTGAGAAAGTTTATTTTTAGATCTGTACGCAGGTTGGCTTCGGTAAAAGCGCGTGTATACGCGGTTTCTGCTCATTAAAGTAGCGTATATCTTTTGAAGCTTGATTTGGGTTTACAGTGGGATCTGACTGTTATTACAGAGTTCTGTAGTCTGCTCTGTGTTCTGGTAACTGGTGATTGACAGGGTTCAGTGGTTCAGTGATTCAAAGTTGGTTGTTTTATGCTTCAATGATCTGTTGTGAAAATTGAATGAATTGTGGTCTTCAGATTGTAATGTTGTGCTTCAGGAATATCCAAGTCTGAAAATGTATGAAAAGTGATACCTGGAAGAAGGAAGATTGTAGGTCAGCACCTACGTACTAGTATTTTGGCTAGTACAAAAGAAAAAGGGGGTTGGAGCTCCCTTCCAAGGAAGTTTGGAGAACGAGAGAAGGTTGAAGCCTTCTGCAGGTTGTAGCCTGCGTACTGGTATAAGGCTGCACCAGTACAAAAGATTGTAAACTGAAGTTTCATATTAAGAAAGATAGAGACAACTTGCAGCAGGTGGTTTTCACCCACATTGGGTTTCCACCTTATATCTTGGTGTTCATGTGTGTGGCTTTTTATCTGTTCTGTTATACTGCACATGTTTACTGTTAATATGATGAATAATGTCCTGATGCACTTAATTGAAGAATAAGCCAACTAAATTGTGAGTTTTCTGCTTATACGCTGTTTTACTTCGTCACAGTAGCGTGTACATGCTGGTTCACTTAACTGAAGTAGCGTATATGTTTTGGGCATTTGAAAAGTTTGATTAATCTGATAATACTGATTCACCCCCCCTCTCAGTATTATTTCCAACAATTGGTATCAGAGCAGGTCCTTCAGAGAAGCTTGATCGCTTGAAGGAAGATCATTCATCATGAGCAACTACGAGAAAGAAGCATCAATCAGGCCACCGGTTTTTGATGGAACAAATTTCAATTATTGGAAGGTAAGAGTTACTGCATATCTTCAATCTCTTGGTACAGAAGTTTGGGACATTGTAGAAAAAGGCTATGCTTTTCCTTCAGCTACTCCTACAGATCCAGATGAAAAAAAGGCATATGAAACAAATGCAAAAGCAGTTGCTACCCTATTAGGAAGTATATCTCAAACAGAATTCATGAAGGTCATGCACTTCAAATCAGCAAAAGAAATATGGGACAAAATGATCACTAGCTATGAAGGAGATGAACAGGTAAAGGAAGCTAAACTTCAAACACTCAGGATTCAATATGAGACTCTCAGGATGTATAATGATGAAAGTGTGGCTAATTATTTTCTCCGGGTAGATGAGATTGTTAATTGTATGAAAAACTTGGGTGAAGAAATAAGAGAAACTATAGTAGTTCAAAAGGTTCTAAGATCTTTATCCCCCAAGTTTGAATCTAAAGTATCTGCAATAGAAGAAAAAGAAAATCTCCGTGTTCTCACTATGTCTCAGCTACATGGAATTCTAACCGCTTATGAAATGAGAAAGGGAGGTCCATCTGACAGAAGGGAAGCTGCTTTTAAGGCATCAGGAAAAGAAGATTACTATGAAGCAAGCCATGTTCCAGAAGAAGAGGAAGAAGAATCAAATTTTGTCAGAAATCTTCAAAGGGGTTCTGGAAGGTTCAGAGGTAAGCTCCCTTTCAAATGTTTTGCTTGTGGGAAAGTAGGTCATTATGCTGCAAAATGTCCTTATAAGGATAAAGGAAAAGAACCTGCTAGATGGAACAAGAAACAAAGTGCAAATAGGAAAAGCTACTACACCCATGAAGATAGTGATGGCTTATCAAACAGTGATGAAGATGAACAAGGTAATAAATATAAGCTGTTAATGGCATTTGAAGATGATGATTATGAGGATGCTATAGATGTGGATAATCTCTATAATGAAATCACTAGACTCAAGAGAAGCATAGAAGAAAGGAATGTGATTATTGATACTTTGCAATTTCAAATTGATGAAAAGGAAAAACATCTTGAAAAACTAGAAGGTGAAATTGTTGGTCTCAGAAAAGAAATTGAGAAAACAAAAACTATTAATCTTAAATTTGTCAAAGGATCTGAAACCTTGGATGAGATTATTAGTGTGCAGCGGTCTCCTCTAAACAAAACAGGTTTGGGCTATAATGGAGAAACCTCTCAAGCATCCACCTCAAAAAGTTATCTTGATGCAGCAAGAGGAAATGAGCGGAAGAACAATGAAGATAATCAGGTAAAGCAGGGACGAGTTACAAACAGAAACTATCAGGGACAATCCTCCTTAAGGATGAACAAAAGCTACAACCAACCACAGGTAAAATCTTCTCAGTTTGGCTCAAGAATAGATGAAAATAGAAATTACAATCAGTTGGCTGGTAGATTCAATAACCGCAGAAGCTTCTTCAATGGACAATGCTTTTCTTGCCACAACTTTGGTCACAGAGCAGCTCAATGTGTTGCATATAAAACAATCATGACTAGGGAAGCTCAAAAACAAAGAAGTATGACAGGGATTACAAAAAGGACCTATAACAACTTTTCGGTGCTTGAAAATGAAGTTGAATGTTCTATTTGCAATAATTTTGGTCATAAAGACTCTGAATGCAGGAGCAGGTTTCAGGAGAAAAAGGAACAAGCCACAAGCACCAAAACATGGAGAATAAAGGAACCTCAAACAGAAAGATGTGGGATAGCATTTTATGCAGAAGGACAGGAAAATCTATGGTACATTGACAGTGGATGTTCGAAACATATGACAGGTGATAAAGAAAAACTTGAATCTTATTCTACTTTAGAAAAGGGAAAGAAAGTCTCTTTTGGAAATGATACTCCTGCTACTATAAAAGGAAAAGGTATTGCTCCTTTAAAAGAAAAGGTCAAGGCTGGAAATGTTTTGTATGTTGATGGATTGAAACATAATCTTCTAAGTGTCAGCCAGATGTGTGATCAAAAAACAGAGGTTATTTTCAGATCGAATGGATGTCTTGTTCGTGATCTTGATACAGGTAAAACAGTTCTCAAAGGCAAAAGAACTCCAAATAATCTGTACATATTTGAAGAAGAACAACAACAATGCTATCTTAGCAAGGATGAAGAGCACTGGTTATGGCATCGAAGGTTGGGACATCTAAGCTTCTCACAAATAAGGAAAGCATGCAAATATCAGGCAGTTCGCGATCTTCCAGATATCAAAATTCCAGACAACACCATATGCAAATCTTGTCAGTTTGGAAAGCAGACCAGAACTAACTTTCCAGAGAAGGAAGGGTCAGCTAGCTTGCCTCTTGAGCTAGTCCATACAGATGTATGTGGTCCATTTAGGAAAAGGTCACCTCGAGGAGAAGAATATCTGATATTATTCATTGATGATTTCTCAAGGTTTGTTTGGTTAGGGCTTATGAAGCACAAAGATGAAGCATTCGAAAAATTCAAATCCTTCAAAGCATTGGCCGAAAATGAATCAGGACACAAAATCAAGTGCCTCAGATCTGACAGAGGTGGGGAGTTCACATCAAATGAATTTTTTGATTTCTGCGATGAACATGGGATAAGAAGAGAATTCTCTACAGCTAGAACTCCTCAGCAAAATGGGGTTGTGGAAAGAATGAACAGAACTATCCAACAAATGGCTCGTGCTATGCTCGATGAATCAGGTACTCCTGCAACCTTCTGGGGAGAAGCCGCACATGCTGCTGTTATCATTCTTAACAAAACAAATGTCCGAGTAAACAGCACTCAAACACCTCATGAGCTTTGGAGTGGTAAAACTCCTTCCGTGAAGCATTTCAAAATCTTTGGGAGCAAATGTTATATTAAGAACACTGATGAGCAACTTGGCAAACTTGAACCTAGAGCAGATGAGGGCATTCTTCTTGGTTATTCTCCACATAGCAAAGCATACAAGTGCTACAATAAAAGACTTGGCAGAATTGTTGACAGTATTGATATAGTGGTTGATGAGAAGGGATATATTCCTAGGCAAGTTCATCATGAAGAAGATGAAGGTTACTCTCAAAGGCGAAATGATGAAGAAGAAGAACCTCAAGAAGAAGAAGAATCTCAAGAAGAACCAGAGGAGCAGACAAGAATAGAAGAGAAGACTCCATCCAGATATGTCCAAAAGAATCATCCAGAAACTCAGATTGTGGGGCAGAAAGAAGCAGGAGTACAAACAAGAAGGACACTTGCAGAAGCTTCAAGCTACTTGGCTCTACTTCCTCCATTGAACCACAAAATGTGAAAGAAGCATGCAAAGATGAATGTTGGGTCAAAGCAATGGATGAAGAACTTGAGCAAATCGAAAGGAACAACACTTGGGAATTGGTTCCTAGACCAAAAGATAAGAATGTAATAGGAACAAAATGGGTCTTCAAGAATAAGTTAAATGAAAATGGAGAAGTAATTAGAAACAAGGCCAGACTTGTTTGTAAAGGGTATGCACAGCAAGAAGGAATAGATTTTGAAGAGACCTTTGCTCCTGTGGCAAGACTAGAGGCCATCCGAATGTTCCTTGCTCTCTCAAGCTTTCAAAACTTCAAGGTATTTCAAATGGACGTGAAATCAGCCTTCCTGAATGGAGACTTAGAAGAAGAAGTATATATTGAGCAGCCAGATGGGTTCATTCTTGGGAATGATCCAAACCTTGTATGCAGATTGAAAAAGGCTCTCTATGGGCTCAAACAAGCCCCAAGGGCTTGGTACTATCGGTTGGACAAATATCTTCACCAACAAGGCTTTTCAAAAGGATCAGCAGATAGCAATCTCTATATAAAAGTTGAAAATAACAAATTGCTAATTCTTGTTGTTTATGTAGATGATATTATTTTTGGCAGCAATGAAGAGACTATGAGTCAAAACTTTGCCTTGGTTATGCAGAAAGAATTCGAAATGTCACTTCTTGGAGAATTGACATATTTTCTTGGATTGCAAATCCAACAAAATGAAGGAGGTATCTTCTTGTCTCAAACCAAATACCTCAAGCAGATCTTGAAGAAGTATGGCATGGAAGAGTCAAAACCAGTATGTACACCCATGGTTACAGGATGCAGCCTCAGTGCAAATGATGAATCAGCAGCAGTCCACCAACCCACTTATAGATCCATGATTGGGAGTTTGCTTTATTTGACAGGTACTCGACCAGATATTACACATGCAGTAGGAATGGTTGGAAGATTTCAAGCCAACCCAAAGGAAACTCATCTTCAGGCAGTCAAAAGAATCTTCAAATATCTTCAAGGGACCCAAAACTATGGCTTATGGTATCCTAGAAATACTGATCTCACTCTTCATGCTTACACAGATGCAGATTGGGCTGGAAGTGTGGATGATAGGAAAAGCACAAGTGGAGGTGCTTTCTTCATGGGTTCCAGATTAGTATCTTGGTTCAGCAAGAAACAAAGTTCGATTGCCTTATCTACAGCTGAAGCAGAATATGTAGCTGCAGCATCTTGTTGTACACAACTTCTTTGGATGATGCAGACCTTGCAGGACTTTCAAATCACTTGCACTCCACCTGTCTCTATCTTATGTGATAATACAAGTGCAATCAGCATTTCAAAGAATCCAGTCATGCACTCAAAGACCAAGCACATACCAATCAAGTACCATTTTCTTCGGGAACAAGTGCTTGAACAGAAGGTCAAGTTGGAGTATGTTCCTTCTAAGGAGCAAGTTGCTGATATTCTCACAAAACCACTGCCCAGGGAAACTTTTGAATATCTCAGACAAAAGCTGGGAGTAGTTAATGCTTCATCCTGTTGTTGAAATTTGTTTGTTCTACAGAAAAGTTGGTATACGCAGGTTACGGAAGTAATAGGAGCGTATACACGCGGATTCATGGTGGGAAAGTCGCGTGTATGCTGGACGCTTGTTGCAGAAAGAATATCCGCGTACATACGCTGTTTTATACAGGAGAAAACGCGTATATGAAGTTCTGAACAGCAAGGGAAAACTCTGAAGTTCTGAACAGCAATAGGAATGTCAGAATTATTCAGGCACAGTTTCAGGGAGTGCAACAGGCACAGGTTCAGGGGGAGCAGCTCAAAAGTCTCATAAAGCATTGTTGGCATTCAGATGTTTTTGGTTGTTGGTTTCAGGAGAAGGAGCTCAGAAAGAAATTCTAGTTGCTGATCTAACAAGATGTTTATCAGATGCTGCTGATGTCTTTCCTAAGTCTTGGTCTAGATCTGTTGTCTCTATGTCATGTATCTCTCTTGTCTCTTTTATGGTGTCAAGGTCATGTAACGGCCTTTGTTGGTTTCCCCACTATGCCTGGGATGAATGATGAAATGTTCATGTATTATCATGGTTAGGTGGATGAGTCAATATTGATGTATCCCCACTTGGTTGGGTGGATGAGTCATTTTTTTTGTATATCCTCACTTAGTTGAGAAATGGATGTATGTATGAGTCTTTGGTGATAGGAAGGTCTTTTATGATGTATAGAGTCATGTTCTTCTTGAAGAACATCTTTTGCAGTTCTTGCCTACAGTCAAGGGGAGCATGACCAGCACTTGGTGAGCAGGATGGATAGATTGGTACTCTTTGGCATTCACAAAGGGGGAGCACACTTGGAGATTTCAGCATGTACTCAGGGGGAGTATGGACAGCAGTATGGACAGCAGAAGGATTACCAAGGAAGAGAATATCTTGGTCCTCCCTTTGCCCTTGATGTCAAAGGGGGAGAGTGACTTGGTGGTGTGGTGGTTGCCATCAAGTCCAAAGGGGGAGATTGTTGGCATTATGGTTCAAGTGTTGTCCTTGATGGCAACTCACTCAGTGGATGGTACAGGTGCTCAAAGGTTAGTACAGGTGATGGCAACTCAATCAGAAGACAGATCTCAGTACAGCATGGCAAGAAAGCTCATACACGCTCTTTCGTTAAGCCCAAGTCGCGTGTACACGCAAGTTAGATTCAGAAAAAGCGCGTGTATGTGGAAAGGTTCCTTTGGTTCATGGTGGTTAGACCTTGGAAGTTGTGCCTATGATTTCGGACCATTATGTCTCGACGGGCGTGTCGATCCCTAGTTTTAAAGTTGATGGTATTGTGTTACTATGGTTTTGGCTCTTGGTATTGAGAAAGGCCTAAGGCTATATAAGGAGAAGAAGATCATTAGGCAAAGATCATCTTTCGACAAGGCATGAATATCTAAGAGAGAAAGAGATCTGATATGCAGGTTCTGAGTTGGTTGATCTGAGCTAAGGAGAGATCTCATCGGTTGATGGAGAACTAGATCTAAGGAGAGATCGGGATCAAATGGTTTGAAATGCACTATCATGTTATGGTTGATTATGCGTATTTCTAGATCTGCATATTGTCGCAATGTTACGTTCTGAGTCTAACTAATATCTGGTACAGCTGCAAGTTGAGAAAGTTTATTTTTAGATCTGTACGCAGGTTGGCTTTGGTAAAAGCGCGTGTATACGCGGTTTCTGCTCATTAAAGTAGCGTATATCTTTTGAAGCTTGATTTGGGTTTACAGTGGGATCTGACTGTTATTACAGAGTTCTGTAGTCTGCTCTGTGTTCTGGTAACTGGTGATTGACAGGGTTCAGTGGTTCAGTGATTCAAAGTTGGTTGTTTTATGCTTCAATGATCTGTTGTGAAAATTGAATGAATTGTGGTCTTCAGATTGTAATGTTGTGCTTCAGGAATATCCAAGTCTGAAAATGTATGAAAAGTGATACCTGGAAGAAGGAAGATTGTAGGTCAGCACCTACGTACTAGTATTTTGGCTAGTACAAAAGAAAAAGGGGGTTGGAGCTCCCTTCCAAGGAAGTTTGGAGAACGAGAGAAGGTTGAAGCCTTCTGCAGGTTGTAGCCTGCGTACTGGTATAAGGCTGCACCAGTACAAAAGATTGTAAACTGAAGTTTCATATTAAGAAAGATAGAGACAACTTGCAGCAGGTGGTTTTCACCCACATTGGGTTTCCACCTTATATCTTGGTGTTCATGTGTGTGGCTTTTTATCTGTTCTGTTATACTGCACATGTTTACTGTTAATATGATGAATAATGTCCTGATGCACTTAATTGAAGAATAAGCCAACTAAATTGTGAGTTTTCTGCTTATACGCTGTTTTACTTCGTCACAGTAGCGTGTACATGCTGGTTCACTTAACTGAAGTAGCGTATATGTTTTGGGCATTTGAAAAGTTTGATTAATCTGATAATACTGATTCACCCCCCCTCTCAGTATTATTTCCAACATACAAGCCCCCTTCCTTTGACTCCTTTTGTGATTCCTTAATAAGAGAACAAGAAAAACTCTTACACCTTGGTCTTCTTAATCTTGGAAACTCTTCCACGAAAGCGTTAACCGCTCAGCAGCAACCAAATTCAAAGAATCCTAAGAAGTCATATCCTCGAAAGAATGGTCCTAAACCATTTCAGCCTCAAAATGAAAGATCATTTCAGCAAAATGATAAGACCAATAAAAACAAATGGAAGAAGACTGATAGACATTGTAACTTTTGTAATCGAGATGGCCACTTAGAATCTAAATGCTTTAAGAAGATGGAAGCCTTGGAAGCTACAATGAAGAAACATAACATCCATGTGGAGCCTACTTCAACTTCAACTTCCGGAATGGCACTTTCTGCATCGCATTGTCAATCATCTCAGTCTAGTTATGCATTAAATGTATCTTCTTCTTCTTCTCATTCTCATGAGTGGCTCATTGACTCTGGAGCCTCTTGTCACATGGCCAAAAACCAAGCCATGTTTTCTTCTTTAAATGATTGTAACACCAAAAATATATATATTGGTGATGATAGATCTCTTAATGTTGTAGGGACTGGAACTGTTCATCTAGACAATGGTCAGTTTAATGATGTATTATGTGTTCCAACCTTATCCTGCAACCTTCTATCTGTCTATCAGATAACTCATTCAGGTGAAGGTAAAATTGTTGAATTTTCACCTCATGATGTTGTAATCAAGGATCTAAAAGATCCTAAACAGATTCTAGCTACTGGTCTTGCTGATGATTCCAAAAGGTTGTATAAGTTTCACAACTTTGGGTCATCCAATCTTCCCTCAGTATTTGTTGCTCATAATGATGAAGTGAGCAAACTTTGGCATGAGCGATTTGGTCACTTAAACTATCGCTCCCTTCAGCATCTATGTAAAGAAAATATGGTGACAGGTCTTCCTATGGTATCTTGCAGAGATGGTGTTTGTTCCGGATGTGTACTCGGAAAACATCATCGGGACAGTTTTGACAAACGTGCCTCTTGGCACGCCTCAGCCCCTTTACAGCTTGTGCACAGTGATTTATGTGGTCCTCTTCCTGTTGCTTCATTCTCTGGCTGCAAGTACTTCTTAACTTTCATTGATGATTTCTCCAGACGCACTTGGGTATACTTCTTAAAACTCAAGAGCGAAGTATTTACCACTTTTTTGGCCTTCAAAGCATTTGTTGAAAAACAATCTGGACATCAAATTCTTAAGCTAAGAACTGATAATGGTGGAGAATATGTTAAAAACACATTCATCAACTTTTGCACCGAAAATGGAATTCAAATGCAACATACTGTTCCATACACTCCACAACAAAATGGTGTAGCTGAAAGGAAAAACCGCACCTTAAAGGAAATGGCTAATTGTATGCTGCAATCTAAAGGACTCAGTCTTAGTTTTTGGGCCGAAGCAATTAATTGTGCAAATTATATAATCAATCGCACTCCTACTAAGGTTCTAGAGAATATCACTCCAGAAGAAGCTTGGAGTTCCATTAAACCAGATGTAAGTCACTTTCGTGTGTTTGGAAGTGAAGCATGGGCCCATATTCCAGATGAAAAGCATAAAGCTTTAGAACCTAAAAGTGAGAAATGTACTTTTGTTGGATATTCTGAAGATGTAAAAGGTTATAGACTTATTCCATTTAAGTCCAAAAATGTTATCATTAGAAGAGATGTAAAATTTGATGAAAATAAATCGGCCTGCGAGCCTAGTCCGGCGGATGTGCCACCTCTTCCTATCTCTTCTATCTTTGAAAACATTTCTTCTTCAGATGATGAAAGCGAGGATGATAATCCTCCCCCACCTTCTCAGGATCCTCAACTTCCAAGATGGGTCCGTGCCACTCGGGATGCAGCAGGTGATCTTGCCGGTGATCCTACAGATCAGCGACGTACACGTTCTCAGTTTGAAAGAGCCTCTTCTTTACTGGCTCAAGCTCCAGTAAATCATGATCCTGACACTTTTGCAGAAGCTTCAGGCCATCCACATTGGGAAGCAGCTATGAATGAAGAATATCATTCATTGATGACAAATGATACATGGGATCTTGTTCCTCTACCAAAGGGACGCAAACTTGTTAGATGTAAATGGGTTTACAGAACCAAGTATGGACCAGATGGGAAAGTTGATAAACATAAATCTCGTCTCGTTGCTAAGGGCTTTTCACAGGTTGAAGGCATTGACTACACTGAAACCTTTTCTCCTGTTGCCAAAATGAACTCCATCCGCCTTGTTCTTTCCCTTGCTGCCTCTTTAAAATGGGAAGTCCATCAGATGGATGTTAAATCTGCCTTCTTGCATGGGGACTTGCAGGAAGAAATCTATATGGAACAACCCATTGGCTTCATACAAACAAACTCCAGCCTTGTTTGTCGACTTAAGAAATCCCTTTATGGCCTCAAGCAAGCTCCTCGGGCTTGGTATGCCAAAATGGATAGCTTTCTTTTAGAATCTGGCTTTTCTAGGTGTCATTCTGACAATACTGTCTACACCAAGAAAGAGGGCAACTCTCTTATCATCCTTGTTCTTTATGTTGATGATCTTATTCTTACTGGTAGTGATCCCAACCTTATAAACCATGTGAAGTCCAGCCTTAAAAAGAAATTTGAAATGACAGACTTAGGACATTTACACTATTTTCTCGGTCTTCAAGTCTTGCAATCCCAAGAGGGTATTTTCCTTTCCCAGTCCAAGTATGCTTGTGATATTCTTCGTCATTTTCACATGGAAGACTGTAAGCCAGCCCCTTCTCCCTTTCAGTCTGGAGTCAAACTTTCAGTCTCTTGTACCTCTCCTGAAGTTGATGCTACCTTATACCGTCAACTTGTCGGAAAACTCCTGTATTTAACCCATACTCGTCCTGATCTTTCCTTTGCTGTTGGCCTTGTTGTGCGTTTTATGCAAAACCCCCGTGAAAGTCATTGGAAAGCAGCTAAAAGAATACTTCGTTATGTTCGAGGTACAGTACAGTTTGGGATTCATTACAGTGCCAAAGCAGCTCCTCTGTTAGTTGGTTTCACTGATTCTGATTGGGCTGGTGACCCTGATGATCGGAAGTCTACTGCCGGTTATGTCTTCACTCTTGGTTCAGGACCTATTACATGGGCTTGTAAGAAACAGGCTGCCATTTCTCTTTCATCAGCAGAAGCAGAGTATCGTGGTGCCGTGGAAGCTAGTAAGGAAGCCTTGTGGCTTCGTCAGATCCTATCAGAGTTTGGCTTTGAGCAGCAGCATTCAACCACACTTTGGTGTGATAATCAAAGTGCCATTCAGCTATGCAAAGATCCAGTCCAGCATCAGCGCAGCAAACACATTGAACTACACATGCACTTCATCAGAAAGCTCATTCATGACCATGTTCTTGAAGTGCAATATTGTCCAACAGATGATCAGGTTGCAGACATCTTCACAAAGGCTCTCACAGAGGCGAAGTTCACTAAACTTCGATATATGCTTGGAGTTCAGGAAGTTGTCACTAAGGGGGGATAGGCTCTAGTGCCTCCTTCCTTCTCCTATTGTGTCATATTTGTAAATCCTTCAATCCTATCCCAAGTTGTTCTTAAGGGGGGATGTTAGGATATTCCGACACATAGGATATAGTTAAGTTCAACTTGGTCTAGTATAGAGTTAGGTTAGAGTTAGGTAAAGTGTGTTTCTTTACCGTTGTACATTTTGTAACTTACAATCCGACGGTCACGATATGTAGTGATTCGACGGTTCACTCTCACCTCGGTATTACCGACACTTGATCCGTGGCTTGACACCCGATTGGTCCATGAGTTCTATTTAAAGCGCATGGAGGGTCATTGTTCGGGTAATCCGTGCATGAGAGAAGCTTATGTAAATTTTCATTCTTTGATTAATAAATTGCCTGTAGTACCCACGTTGGGACAGGCCGTGGACTGTTTCCCTCCTTGCACTCTGAGGGTTTTAACCACGTCAAAAATACTGGTGTATTGATTTGAGATCTGGTTGTGAGCGGTGTCCTTTTGGTATTCTTTCTGTGGAACTTACCCTGTAAATTCATTGGGAAGCAGCTATGAATGAAGAATATCATTCATTGATGACAAATGATACATGGGATCTTGTTCCTCTACCAAAGGGACGCAAACTTGTTAGACGTAAATGGGTTTATAGAACCAAGTATGGACCAGATGGGAAAGTTGATAAACATAAAGCTCGTCTCGTTGCTAAGGGCTTTTCACAGGTTGAAGGCATTGACTACACTGAAACCTTTTCTCCTGTTGCCAAAATGAACTCCATCCGCCTTGTTCTTTCCCTTGCTGCCTCTTTAAAATGGGAAGTCCATCAGATGGATGTTAAATCTGCCTTCTTGCATGGGGACTTGCAGGAAGAAATCTATATGGAACAACCCATTGGCTTCATACAAACAGACTCCAGCCTTGTTTGTCGACTTAAGAAATCCCTTTATGGCCTCAAGCAAGCTCCTCGGGCTTGGTATGCCAAAATGGATAGCTTTCTTTTAGAATCTGGCTTTTCTAGGTGTCATTCTGACAATACTGTCTACACCAAGAAAGAGGGCAACTCTCTTATCATCCTTGTTCTTTATGTTGATGATCTTATTCTTACTGGTAGTGATCCCAACCTTATAAACCATGTGAAGTCCAGCCTTAAAAAGAAATTTGAAATGACAGACTTAGGACATTTACACTATTTTCTCGGTCTTCAAGTCTTGCAATCCCAAGAGGGTATTTTCCTTTCCCAGTCCAAGTATGCTTGTGATATTCTTCGTCATTTTCACATGGAAGACTGTAAGCCAGCCCCTTCTCCCTTTCAGTCTGGAGTCAAACTTTCAGTCTCTTGTACCTCTCCTGAAGTTGATGCTACCTTATACCGTCAACTTGTCGGAAAACTCCTATATTTAACCCATACTCGTCCTGATCTTTCCTTTGTTGTTGGCCTTGTTGCGCGTTTTATGCAAAACCCCCGTGAAAGTCATTGGAAAGCAGCTAAAAGAATACTTCGTTATGTTCGCGGTACAGTACAATTTGGGATTCATTACAGTGCCAAAGCAGCTCCTCTGTTAGTTGGTTTCACTGATTCTGATTGGGCTGGTGACCCTGATGATCGGAAGTCTACTGCCGGTTATGTCTTCACTCTTGGTTCAGGACCTATTACATGGGCTTGTAAGAAACAGGCTGCCATTTCTCTTTCGTCAGCAGAAGCAGAGTATCGTGGTGCCGTGGAAGCTAGTAAGGAAGCCTTGTGGCTTCGTCAGATCCTATCAGAGTTTGGCTTTGAGCAGCAGCATTCAACCACACTTTGGTGTGATAATCAAAGTGCCATTCAGCTTTAATTTAAAATTATTTATATTAGGGTTTTTTATACAACCATAGATTTATTCTATGTATTGCACAATTGGTATCTTTTGAGAGGTTCTTAGATTAAAGTTAGACCAAACATAGGTGAAATAACTAATTCAACAACTTCAGTTTTACATATTATATGATTACTTTTGAGCTTTATTGATTAAGTTACAATGATTTCAAATTGCCACCTCAACACCATAGCGACACAAAGGAGCTCCATTTGAAAGTAAGAACTTTCTTCAAAACCCTAGTTTTATTTGTGGGTTCTTTTCCAAGAAATATGTTTTTAACCACAAATATGATGGTCTTAGTAAATGGGTGGAAATCAAATTTCTTTCTTGTTGGAGATACAAAATAAAATTTAATTTAAAGGATGAAATAACTTGGGGTAAAGACTATGCACAAGTATTAAATTAGATTAATAGTTTCATGTCGTAAAGAAGGGTGAAAAAATCACTGAGGGTAATGTTTATGTGAAACCTTCATATTACAAGTTCATATGTGTCTTCAATAGGAGAAATCCAATTATTTTTATAATCCTAGTAGCAATCATAATTTTGTTCATGTTTACTTGGTTAAAATATTGCATGTTATTGCAAAGTATATCTCGTGTATAGAGAGTTCAAATTTTTAAAGATGAATGCTAATATAGATAAAATTATTTTGCATTATGATTTTCATGTTATAGATTTGAAATATATAGATATTGTTCGTGGATAGCTTTGGATGGAGTTAGTTGGCATGGATTATATTAATGTGCAAAATAAGTTTTTTTTTGTAAGCTTGGTAGGACTACGTCTTCATCATGTCAAATATATCACCCCAATCAAGGCGGGGAATTGAACTAGTGACTTCACATCAATGAGTGCCTTAACAAAGCACCCAATCACCATCTATCCAAAACCCCGTGGACAATGTGAAAAATAAGTTTATGAAGCTTTCATACAAAAAAAAAAAAATAATATTGCATGATATTTGTCTTAGTCAACAATACGTTCCCAAAATGGCACATGAAGAATTCCTTGCAAGTAAACCAATAGTAGTACAAATAGCACATAAAACATAAAATTAGAGACTAAATTTGAAGGAATGTCTATAAAAGCACCTAAAGGAGAGCCCTAAAAAAACATAGCAAGGAAAAAGAATTTATAAAGCTAGATGACTTAATGGAACCAAATTTTCAAGATTCAATGACAAAAAAAACTAATAGTGAAGGTTGATATATATCGGTAGCAATACCACCTAAAAAACAACAATGATGAAGGCAAAATCATTATTATTAACAACCCTATTATGGACCTTTATGGAAAAAAATAACACATAGTACATAGATACATGGAGGAATAAATGTGATGCACTGGAATATTAGAATAACACAAAGACAACATGACACCAAATGAGAAACCATGCTAAGAATCAAAGTGACTAAGCAACAGTTGGCCCCAATGTCCACATTTCACTACGATGGATGGATTTTCATGCTTGGGGTTAGTTTACTACATTGCATAACACATTATATTATATGGCCCCCATTCATGTTTCAAGGATGAAAATGTGAAGGAGGATGGAATTTAATGTACCCGAGAAGAATAAATAATGCAAGATTAAATACCCAGATAGGTGTTTTAGACGAATAATTAATGTATTGTGACAATAATCATGAAATAAAGTCTACCTAATAGATGGTGGGAGATAAAATGGCCCACTGAGAGATTCAAAGGAATAATATAATAATAAAGAGTTGTTGGTATAAATCCTAATAAATACCCATAATAAAATACATATAGATATGTGTACCATTTTATTGGAGATATTAAAGATTATATTGTAACAAGCATAACCTATGCTATAATTTAATTAAGGTAAAAAGATAATCTATCCTCTTTAAATCACTTAAACTAAATCGAATTCATTATTTTTAAAATTACCTATCAAAGTTGAAATAAATAAATAACAATTATTTATATTTTTAATGTTACTTATCAAGGTTGAGCATTTCAAATCATTAAATGTTTACATAAAACAATAGGTGTTGTTAATGTGGTCACAATTTTTTGCATTGTTTTATTTTATATTCATTTGACAATTTTATTCTATTTAGATTTTTTTAGTGTTTAACATATATAGAGATATATATAAAATAATTATATTATATTAAGTTAAAAGTTGCAATTGTCTACACATTTCGCTTCACTGTTATATGTAAAGGGTTTGTGAGTAATCATTGTTCTTTTCTAATTAAGATCTTTTCTTTTCATGAGTCACATGAATTAAATTTACAATTCTTTCTTTTAACGAGTCACATGAATACAAATTAATAGTCTAATAGTTTAATAGACTAACAATCTACAAAAGTACCAGATAATGCATGGTAAAATAGACTCTAATAGTAGTGATGTGTCAGGGACATGAATGTTCAATGGGGAACTTGGACTTTTTCTAATGTGTCAAGGACATGAATGTTCAATGGGGAACTTGGACTTTTTCTTCTTCGCCATTCTTCCTATTATTCTTAAAATAATATTATAGGTGTTGCAATTCTCTTTATTTTCTATTTTATTTTTATCTTAGAGTTCTTACATGATACTAAAAAAATCTCATCCTTTTCCTATGTTATAATGACCCAACTTGCCTTCTTTTGGGAGGAGGATCGGGAGGTGTGATCACCAAGGAGGGAGCAAGAAAGGGTAGTGGCTTATGCTCATATGCGAGTGGAGAGACAAGCTTCTTTTGTTTTAATATTTAATTGGATAATTATGGTTTATTTTAATATTTATATGATTTTGATTTTAGTTTCCCGATAGGTGTGTGAACCTTTGGTTATATTGTATACATGTTGGACAAGAAAATCAATGTGTTTGGTGGAGTTGTTAGCTCAATTTAATGTGTGAAAAGATTGAAAACAGTTTATAAAGAATATTTATAATTTATATATTTCAACAACTGTCATATATCAAATAGTAAAACAATTAATAACATTGTAATTTACTTGAAATGTTGATATTATATTATATAATAGAACAAAGTTTAATAATTTATAATATTGCAGTTCACGTGACATGTTGATATTATATTATTGGGTTGGATGACATTATCTTCTAACATTTACAAATAGTTCGTTTTTTATAAATAAAATTAATTTAATAATTTTAATTTATAATTTTATTTTATATTTAGTTTATAAATTTGATTTTAAATAATAAAATTTACTATATTATTTTAAGTGTAAATGAATAAAGTATAATTGAAACTTTTTATATGTGTACAATCAATAAATTAAATCACTAATAAATGTTTATTATGTTTATGCATAATAATAATAAGTATTAACACACTTTTTCATATATTTCAAATTGTTAAAAAAAAATCATAAATTTTTTCATATATTTTAAATGGTTAAAATTTTTTTTATAAGAATTAATTAAATTATAACTATATTTAAAATAATAAGGGAAATAGTCGAAAAGTAGCAAGTCCTCTTTTTAAATTAGTATTTTTTTATTGGTGTAACCATTTTTCATTAGAGATTAAATAGATTTGCTATGCTAAGTCGTGAATTAACTGAATTATAACTTTATTTTAAAATAAGAATAATAATTATTAATGATAAAAAAAATTATATATAAGTTAAACATATACACATTTTAAAATACCTATGTAACAAAATTCTTAACAATGGACATTTACCCCTACTTTATCATGGAGATTAGTTACAATATCATGAGTCAACACCATGTATGGACAAGTCATTCCATATGAAACTTGCTCATATGACATTATTTTTAATTAATAAATTAAATTAAAATGAAAAAAAATCACAACTATTTTAAAAACAAGTGTAATATGTAGCATTGTTATTAGTATTAGTACATGCCTCTTATGTAAAAAGTAATTGAATATATATATATATATATATATATATATATATGAGAGACATATTTTAATATAATTTGAAATTAATATAATATTAAAAACTAATATAAAAAATTAACATAATAAGAGTTTTTTCATAACCTTTTGCAAGATTAGAATTTTTAGATTAAGATTTTATGTATAAGGTTAGAGATTGTGTATCTATCTGGTCAACAAATGGTAAAATGGGGGTAACTAGTACAACCACATTAAAAATATTAATGTGGTTGATATAGCGGAAGGCTTCATAAATATAATAAAAAATTTATTGCAACACAAAGAATGTCTTACCAATGCACACATTTACCTCATTGACCATGTATGAAAATGTTATGGGTCAACTTTAATTTGAAAAAAGAAAGGAATTACACGTCTTATTGTAAAATGAACCATTTTTCTAAATAAAGTTTGCTTATGTATAAATGAATGTTATAAATAATAATGAGTAACTTATCATGAAAGAACTTATTAGAATTGGAATAATCTCAAATCGCTAGGAAATTGGTGAGCAGGGGGAGCCACTTCAAATATAAGTTTTTAAATTTATTAAAAATAATGGACCATTTTGCTAAATAAAATTTTATTATATATAAATGAATGTTATAAATAATAATGAAGAAACTTATTAGAATTGGAATAATCTCAAATCCCTGGGAAATTTGTGGGCGAGGAAGCCACTTGACACGAATCTAATTTTTAAAATTTATTAGAAATCAATTCAACCTAACAAACTTGTAACGCACTACAACCCTTGATAAGCATTAAGACTAAGCATATGCTGAGCATATTTATATAAAAAAAATTATTGTGAAATGAGTTATGATTTTTGGGCATGTGGTATTGATAAGCCATGGTATTGGTCTACAGTATTATAACAAAGCCTATTTACAAGTTAATAATATCCACGGTTAATAATTGCGAGTGTGAAATTTTGTGATTCATAATGATTATGAACTTTTGTGATTCATAATGATTGTGAACTTTTGTCATTCATAATGATTTTTCACGACCTGTTTCGAACCACTGAGTTTGGTTCATAATCAGGACTTTGAGTGTGGTTCATAATCAAGACTTAGATGTATGATCTGATCAGGACATGCTTCTGGTTCATAATCAAGACTTAGATGTATGATCTGATCAGGACATGCTTCTGGTTCATAATCAAGACTTAGATGTATGATCTGATTAATTCATGTTAATATAATCTTGTTATATTGTAAGTATTAAGTTTTTTATGTGTTTATTAGTTAAATTTAAATATGGTTAAGAAATCACTATTGTAATTTATATAGTAAAATTCACCTTAATTTATAACTATTAGTTATATATTTTAATGTAATATGTATATTATGATTTTCTTTTATCTAAAAAATTGTTCGTAATTTTATTCACTCGTACAACCACATTAAAAATATTAATGTGATTGATATAGCTGAAAGTTTCATAAATAAAACAAAAATAACTATCGCAAGACAAATAATGCTTTACGAATGTACACTTTTACCTAACCATGTATAAAAAGGTTATGGGTCAACTTTAACTTGAGGAAAAAAAAGGAATTACACATCTTATTGTAAAATGAACCATTTTCCTAAATAATTTTTTCATATATATAAATGAATGTTATAAATAATAAGATTGTCTATGATAAGAAGAAGGGAAATAGGATGCATTTTAGCGGCTGGGGGACAGGAGAACGGGTCAAAGAGCTAGGGTTTTCAGGCGTCTGCAGGTGTTGAACTCCATGGAAGGGCACAAAGGAGGGAGCTCCACTCCCTCCTACAGGCAGGCAGTGGCTAGCCGAGGTAAGAAACCAATAGAGAGTGTCAGAGGTCCTTCAGGTGAAGGGATAAGTAACTCGGAAGAGGAACAAGAAGTAAACAAGTCAAGGGAGAATAACAACAATAAAGAAAATGAGGAAGAAGACAAGGAACAGGGAGCGAAAAACAAAGCACAAAAGGGGCCATGTAAACCCAAAGCTGAGGTCACACCCAGAGTAGTTTTAAATGATCCTGCTCTGCAAGCGCACAAGGACCACATGCATACATATGTTATCATTTGTAAATTCATGGGATTATGGCCCACTGAAAAGGCTTTACAGTCATGGATTAAATACAACTGGAAGCCAAAAGGAAGAATTGACCTAGATCTTGGGTCAAAGGGTTTCTTCACTATGGTTTTTACAAATATTGAGGATAAAGACAGGGTGTTTGAAGGCGGGCCCTACTTCTATGCAGCAGCAGGCCTCTACATGCGACCATGGATGATGAATTTTTTCCCGGAGCAAGAAACATTCACTTCGGTCCCGGTATGGGTGAGACTCTACTCTCTACCTCTTGATTACTGGCAAACGGAATCATTATCTGCCATAGGAAATAAATTAGGGTGTTTTTCAAAGCTTCTGAGGCCACCAAAAGGGGAAAGTACACTTCCTTCGCACGAATATGTGTGGAGATGGATCTCTCTGGAGCTCTATCGGATGAGGTCATCTTGGAAGTATTTGATGAAGAATGGGTGCAAACAATAGACTATGAACATATTCCTTTCAGATGTCGAAGGTGCCATGAGCATGGGCACCTATTTAGAGACTGCCCTCTCAGTAAAATAGAGAATAGAAGTAAAGCGACCACAATGAAAGATACTGAAGGCTTTCACAAAGTGGTACATAGAGGAAAAGGGGGCAAGAGGGGGTCAAAGCAACATCATACAGAAGGGCAACAGGCTAATCTAAATAGGTTCCAAGTACTCGAACAAGAAGAAGAGATAAAAAAAGTAGATCAGGTAATGAAGGAAGCCCAGTGGAGAAGGAGAAAGAAGAAGACAGAGTACAAACAGAGGATATTAACAAGCAGAAAGAGACTATGTTGAGTGATGAAGAACTAGAGATGGACCAAGAAATGACCCAGAGTGAGATGGAAATGGAGGATCATGAACTACAGGAGATTCTTGATAAGGAACACCTAGATCTGGAAGGGTTCCTGAAACAAGGGACCATGGGTGGGGCAGACTCATTACCGCAAGAAGAGTTCAATAGAGTATAGCAGCTGTTCCTATGGAAATCTCAGGCTAAAGGGCTGGAAAGGCAAGGAAAAAATGAAAGGCAGGGCAACGAAGGTGTGAAAACTATGAAAATCACACCTGGATTAGCACCCAAAAACCCAGGAAAGAAAAGAGGCAGGAAAAAGAAGAAAGATTTATTTATGGAATGTGGAAAGCTAATGATAGATTCAGGTAAGATGAAAGAAAGATCTAACCAGCTACTCCTTTACGAATCTTTAATAATGAAGTTCACATCTTGGAATATCAAAGGTTTAGGTAGTAAAAGAAAACAAAGAATACTTAGTAACATAATGAAATAAGAAGCTCCAGATATGATCTTTATCCAGTAAACTAAATGTTCTATTCAAAAAATAAAAGAAATTCACAGAAAATGGCTCAATAGATTTGAGTTTCTAGAAGTCAAAGCAGATAACACAGCAGGGGGTATACATACTCTTTGGAACCCCCAAAAGATTGGCATAATAGATGTTGAGGCATCTAGAAATTATTTGTCAGTGGTTATTCAGCCGGTGGCAGATAGGGACACCTATCTGGTCACGAATGTTTATGGCCCTCAAATATTGGATGATAAACTCAGGTTTCTAGATTCTCTTGTGGAGCTTAGAGACAGACATGTAGATGTACCATGGATCTTGTGTGGGGAATTCAACATGATCAAATCACTTTCAAAGAAAAAAGGGGGAACCAAAACTTTAAGTAGAGACTCTTCAGCATTTCAAACTTTTATAATAATATGAAGCTTGTTGATACTGACATGAGTAATGGTCTCTTTACTTGGAACAATAAAAGAGGAGGAGAGTCTCAAGTAGCCTCACAGTTAGACAGATTCATAATCTCAGAGGACCTTGTGCTCACCAACAAGGAAATGGTAGCGAGAATTCTCCCCTTTGGAGTCTCAGACCATTGGCCTGTTCATCTTGAGGTTCAGGGCATTGGTACCACCAAGAACAGACCTTTCAAATTTGAGAATATCTGGCTCACCCACCCAGATTTCATTAGCAACATTACAAAATGGTGGACAAAAGATCTGCATTTTCAGGGTACAAGAATGTACCAGCTACACAAAAGACTAAAGCACATCAAGCTTAGACTTAAAGATTGGAACAAGAATGAATTTGGCAATATTTTTGCAGCAAAAGAAGTTGTTGAAGATAAAATTTGGGAACTCAATCAAACCCTTATCACAGATGGATTTGATAAAGATAGAAATGATCAAGTCACCAAACACCATCAAGATTGGGAGAATTTATGTAAACAAGAGGAAATATTTTGGAGACAAAATCTAGAGTTCAATGGCAGAAGGAAGGAGAGCGTAACACTAGATTTTTCCACAAATCAACCATAGCGAACAGATCTCATAATAGGATCTCTTCGATCAAGGATGAGGAATTTCATCTTCTTAATTTCCATGAAGATATACGAGATGTGTTAGTTTAGCAGTTTCATGGGGTAGCACAGGAAACCATTTCAGACAGAGAGCATTTTATCGGGAATTTAACAAGGCATATTCCTAGACTGGTTACTAGAGAGGATAATTTCAATCTCAATAGGCCAGTGACAAAAGAGGAGGTTAGTGAGATCATCAAAGATATGAAAAATGGGAAAGCACCAGGCTTCGATGGTTTCAATGTGGATTTCCTTAAAGCTTGCTGGAATACTGTTAAACAAGATATTCTGATCGTAGTGGAAGATTCCAGGTTGAATAGAACTATTTTGAAGGTGCTCAATACTTCCTTCATCTCCTTGATCCCCAAATAGGACAATGCTCAGACTCCAGACAGGTTTAGACCCATAGCCTTGTGCAATGTGATTTATAAGATAATATCCAAGGTTGTTGCTAACAGACTCAAACCACTTCTTCCTACTCTAGTTTATGTGAAGCAATCTAGTTATGTGGAGGGCAGACGAATTCTCAATAACATCATTCAAGCGCATGAGGTGGTGCACTCATTGACAAGCAATAGGAAGGCTGGTATGATTATGCAATTGGACCTAGCCAAAGCTTACGATAAGTTGAATTGGACCTATATAAGGAGGTTCCTTATTGCTTTTGGGTTTGATCATAACTAGGTAAGATGGGTCATGGCCCTAGTAACTTCTTCTAGCTTTTAAATTTTGGTTAATGGTTCTCCATCCAAGACTTTTACTCCTTCTAGAGGCCTCAGGCAGGGTGATCCACTCTCTCCCTTTCTCTTCATCCTCATGATGGAAGGACTTGGTCAGTCTATCAAGCATGTGAAAGAAGTTGGTAATCTCAAAGGCCTCCAACTTTCAGAGACTGGTCAGGCTTTGACCCATCAACAATTTGTTGATGATACTATGCTGCAAGGAATCCCCACGGTAAAAAAAGCTCTAGCGTACAAACATATCATGTTTGACTTTTCCATGGCTACATGTATGGAAATTAATATCTCCAAATCTAAGATTTTTTTCTTTAATATCAATATTTATATTCAGAAAAAATATCTCCAGAATTCTAGCCTTTCAAAGGGATGTCCTTCCCTCCAAATATTTTGGAGTTCCTCTTACTGATAAACCTTTGCATAAGAGCATTTGGGAGCCAGTGATTAATAAGATGCAGGATAAAATTAGGAAATGGACCTTTAGATCTTTAAACTTGGCTG
The DNA here is from genome assembly GCA_031772625.1 of Pinus tabuliformis. Taxonomy (NCBI): domain Eukaryota; kingdom Viridiplantae; phylum Streptophyta; class Pinopsida; order Pinales; family Pinaceae; genus Pinus; species Pinus tabuliformis. Next base: position 5,295,976 of record CM062813.1, read on the forward strand.
GTTGGTTAGTGCTAACAAAAGTTGTTCTCCAATCAATCCCCGTCTTCATGCTATCAGCCCTTCCAGCTCCAAAAGGAGTTTTGCAACATTTTAGAACCATTCAAAGAGACTTTCTTTGGGGTAAGGGGGAGGAAAGAAAGAAATGGGCCTTGGTAGCCTGGGAGAAGATTTGAAAACCTAAAAAACATGGGGGCCTTGGACTAGATAATTTGGAAGCACTAAGTAAAGTTTTATGGGCGAAATTATGGTGGCGTTGGGTAAAAGACCCAAAGGTGTCGTGAGCCAGTATCTGGAAAGAAAAATATGCCAGCACTTGGCAAGATAATGATCACATAAGGATGTCTGGCATCATAAAGGGCTCACACATCTGGAATAAGGCCTGGGGGAATAGAGGATTAGTACAAAAAAACAGCTTCTGGGAAATCAGAGATGGTGATCTTGCATTGTTTTGGGAGGACAAATGGCAACAAGAACCTACACTATTAAGGGAGGATCTTCTAGACCTCAAGAAAGAAACAGATACAAAAAGGGTTATTTAAGGTAAAATATTTCTAGGATCAAACCAATAGCAAAGGAAAATGGAGAACCTGGAAAAATATGGATCACAAGGAAGACAAACACTGAAAGCCAAAGCAGAGGCACTTCTGACAATGTTGGAACAAAGGAAAATATTAGTGACAGGGGGGCATGACCAACTTAGATGGGGCAACAATAATGTAGGCACCTTCAATCTTAAGGAGGCAAAACACATACTCCTTGAGTTGGATTCCAATGTACCGGACAGGGTTTGGTAGAACATATGGAGACATCAAGGATGGATGAAGATTAAACTCTTCATGTGGTTGGTTCATCATAAGAAAATTCTGACTTGGGATAACATTCGGAAGAGGGGTGTTCTGGGCCCTTCCAGATGCCAGCTCTGTGAAGCCCAAGAGGAAACAATGGAGCACCTTCTCAATAATTGCATTTTCACCTCTTGGTTGTGGGATACTTTTGCCACTATTTTCTAGCAGACAGACAGGGACAAAGGAAGCATTATCAATACCCTAAAAAATTGGAGATGCAACTTCTCTGATTATGAACTTCTAGGCTCAGCCTAGGCTTTAACGCCAAGCTTCATAATATGGACTGTCTAGAAAGAAAGGAACAACAGAATATTTAAGAATGAAAAAAGTTCCTCCCAACGCCTTTTTGAGCAAATCTTAAGACAACTTAAGGAGATGGTAAGTACCATAGTGCAAACTTCCCCTAAGAATCCACCTTCAGAAGCTGAAACGCAGATACTTCTTAAGTTGGGTATGCAGGGGCTTATTCCTCAGGGCCTGGACAGGAAGGTTTTGAAACTGGATACTAAGCAGGATTATTTACATCCTCCCCCTCAAGGTATTTTGAAATACAACATTGATGGGGCTTCCAAAGATAACCCGGGTATTGCTGGCTTTGGAGGGGTGTTAAAGGATGAAAACGACAGTCTCGTTTTCATTTTCCATTTCCATTTGGAAAGAGCTACTAACAATATGGAAAAATTAATGGCTCTTGGCCAATGTTTATATTTCCTGAATTAGGATAATCTCCAGAATGTTATTGTCGAAGCTGATTCGGAGTTAATCATTAACTCGGTCAAGAGAATCAGCTGTGGCACGGAGCCAGAAAAAGTCTCAAAACAATGGAGGCTGCTCCAGGTCTTTCAACGGATTCAGCTTCATCTTTGAGGCTTACGTACCGTGAGTTTTAACCATGTATGAAGGATAGCAAATAAATTGGTGGACATCTTAGCCAATCAAGGAGTGCTATGTACCAAAAGCAGGGTCACGCTGAGTTGGCCTAAGATGCCTATGAATAGATTAAAGGCGCAATGTCACAACCAGGCAGATGAGGACATAATGGTGTTTCGAAACAAAAATACAGAGGGGGGGTCTAGTCGATTAGGAATCTTTATGCAGTGTTTTTTTCGAAGTAAGAACTTTCTGGGGATGTAGGTCTCTTTCGGCCTCCCCAACCCTCGACAGTACGAACACAGAGGTTTCAGATGGAAGTTGCTGAGAAGACACTGTTCTGTGGATGGTCAGCCGACCATATGGATTTTCATTTTACACTGGTTCATGCGCCCGTGGAGATGGGTTGATGCGTGGGGCTAGAATTCTGGCTTTCCCGATAGCCTTATTACCCCTGTTTTCCTTTCCGTGGTAGTAATACCGCTCGTGGGGTGGTTTACCGTCCATCGCATGCCCTTCAAGCGGTATGTGGTTTTGCGGAGTTGGGAGCAATTCCACTCACCAAGAAACACGTGGCATAGGAAGGGGAAAGAATAGCGCCCTTATCGCGCAGTAATTATCGGTGCGTTAGGCTCGTGCGATATGATCCTTGGCCGTAGGATCATGCAAGATGGATCTACGGTCAGGAACAAGCGAGCATGTTGGTGGTTCCAGGATGGTTATCGCGTGGTTAATCGCCAGGCTACTAGGTCTTACAACATTATCCTCCGTCATTGGATCTGGCGAGGAGGATCGATGGTTAAGGAAAATGGTATTGTTCCAGGGAAGAATATCTTCCGGGATTGTTTCACGTCTTGGTGGGAATCGGTGGCTTTCGCGTGCTCTACATGCTCGAGGGTTATCCCCCCATTCGAACCTGAAATCCTTTTAGTTTGGTCCCTAACTCCTCATAGGGTCCGATTCTAACTTTTAATTGTTTGATTGTTTCTGGCCCATTTTGAGGGCTCTAGCTGTATTTTGTGGATTTTGTAGTTTTTTTGATGGACCGTGGCTTAGAGTTTAAGCCTTTAGCTCGGTGCCCTTGGCAGTACGCGGTTGGTTTTTCTTTTTCCCATAGTTCCTTTGGGACTATTGTATTTTATGTAAGTTGTTTTTAGATTTAATGAAATAGAAGTTACGACTCTTGCTTTAGCAGAAAAAGAATGTCATAAATAATAATGAGGAACTTATCATGGAGGAGTTTATTAAAATTGGAATAATCTCAAATCCCTAGGAAATTGGTGGGTGGGAGCCACTTGGCACGAATCTAAGAAAACAAGAATGGTTTGTCTAATGTACCGCAGAGTAGTCTGCACAGGCAAAACAACAATGATAAACAATACAACACATCCTCACCAATGTAGGTACTGGAATAGCCAAAGTAGTTCAATTATCTTAGTATAGGTTAAGAAAAAATGCATTACAAATGTTTAAAGTGTAGTCTTACAAACATTTACAAAACATGCATGAAAACATGCTAGCCTGAAACAAGCTTCTGAATTAAGCAAAATTCCCAAGACACATCTGTAAATCATACACCACTAGTCCCAGTAGTGGGACATTAGAGCCACTCCTCGCTCCTCAAAGATCAAACTAAAGACTCTCAAGGCTATGTGGGAGGAGATAAGGTGAAAATTCCTTTGCTCATATGATGGGAGGGGTATATATAGCCAAGGGTGATGCTTGACCCTTGTGGCTCTTAGACTACCCTCATGATTGTTCAATGTCCCATGACTTTTCAACTGACATGACTCTTCGACTTCTATGTGCGTCCATTGGACTTCACTTTACATTACATTTAGTTACAACAGATATGGCCCATAATGGTGATGTGCCCGAGACAACTCATGACACAACTCGACATGACACTACTGACATGTACTAGCTAATTGTGGTGTCCATGTCGAGTTGTTGTGTTACTGAGTGATGGCTGTACTCTAGGTATGCTTTGTCTTCTCCTCCTCATGGCACAGTGTTGTGAGGTCTTCGATGGTCATGGTCTTACTTGATGGTTCAATACGTGTGTTCCTTTTGCTTGTTGCTTAATATGCTTGGTATGTCCATCCAACTACAAGAAAGTCTTCTAACATTTGCACTCCTTCTTCATCTCGTTCGTCATCTCACCATGATCTACTAGTGTACCTGTTCCTTCAATTCACTGATGACGGGACGAGATCAAATCCAAAACCTCCTAGTCTACGATGATGCATTGTTCTCGTCGGGGTGATAAGGAGGGAGGAAAACTCACTGAGACGACACAGAGTGTAGCTCAAGCTAGAATGAGGCATTCCAGGAGGACAACCTGCACTGTAAGAAAAAACTGTGCAATGATCACCGGGAGGTAGGATTGCGCAATGAGAATCACCAGTGCCAGCTGCAAGGTGGGACCTTGAGGTGGGGCATCTTATGCGCAATTTTCAAAGGGAAGATAGAGTGGGCTATAGAGGTAATGTTATTCATGACTATGTAACCTCTAGGAACATTGCAAGATAGTCAGCAAGGAAACTTCCAATAATGTCTGCGCAATTTCTAGAGGCAAGGCAGAGCAAGGTAGCAAGGATCATCTGGGCAGCTTAGCATAATTTTTGGGGACAGTGCAGAGGAATGCAATAGATGACCAGTTGGGCATGTATTCGCAAATTTAGGGAACAGTGCCAACCTAGGTCTTAGAGCAATGCAAGCCCTTGGTGGGCAAGGAGGAGGGTTAATGATTGTGCTTGAGAAATGTGTAGCTCAATTGGACAAGGAGACAATTTCTGCGCAATTCTGGGAGGCAGATAGGCTGCTCACCTATGATATTGCGCAGTGCAGCTCACCTTGAGGACAGCCTCAAGGACTGCGTAGTTACGGGTATCAAAGCAGGGTCATTAAGGGTTGAGACTACGCATTACAGCTTAGTCAGGGTCTAGTGGAAGATTTTTTTCCGGTCGGGCAATTTTTCAGGAAAATGGCTAAGTGTCGAAAGCAAGAAAAATTGTGCAGACTGACAATGTGAAGATACACTTAGCATACTTGACGATGAGACAACATAGACCACCATGACATCAAGACAAAACATGCCCTTAGTGAGACTATCTTGGAGTTGAGAGGGGCAAGTGCGACACTTGTGATAAACCCTCGGATGACCGTGATGACACTTGCACGACATTGTTTACAACTTTGTGTGTGAGTACGACAGATGGTTACATAGCGAAGACAACCCAAACACACAAATACAAACCTTCAAACTCACTAGAATTGGATCAAAGACATGGAAAAGTGATCAACATGCCGAAAGACGACCATTGGTCAAATAAGAAAAAAGGTGGAAAGACTTCTCAAGAGCTCATGGGTGATCTCGAGTGTTGGAAACCATCAACAGAAAAACCAAGGAAGGCTCCAAAATTTGGATGCAAGTCAAAACTTTGGAGGGTGTTGTAGCCACTATAACACTTGGTGACACACTGGTTGAATGCCAACTTCTCTGTTTTGGTTCATTTTCAGCGCAGGGCCTTGGCCTTTCGAGAAGTATTGTTTCATTGTGCGGATCACTTCAACTTCCCCACTTACCCCATTGATAGACACAATTCACCTTGTGCCGACTTAGTTGAACACAACACAAAAACTTAGCCAGATCACAGTGTTTCAAAGCGAGAGCAGTAATTTGGCTCGTGATCTTCAGATTTTCACAGTACAAGTTTTTATCCTTGGTGTTGCTCCATTGCCAACATGACTAGACAATACCCTGACAAATTCATGTAGGAACACAAACATTACTCCACTACCAGCGAGCCTAGACAGTATCCCAGTGGAGTTGCTTGCTTCACCTCTCTATGCATGAAGCCTTTCTCTTCTTTTGCCTTTGTTATTTTTTGAAAGAGGACTGTACATAGGCACTTATTTATTTTTGGGGCGAAAGAGGGATCTTGACTTATTGAGAGCATAAGAGGTTGTTCCTTTAGAAAAGCATGTAAGACATCGGATTCAAGTTTTCTCATTTAGATTTTCCTCTTCTCCGTTTCTACTAGTTATATAAGATTGAACACACAGAGTAGAAAACTAAGTATAGGCATGAGGTTCCCTAGACCGGACACAAGTAAATGGTTTGACCAAAAATTTCCTTACAGATGGATCGTATTTTCCATCAAGAATTCATTGGCCAAAAGTTACAACTAAGCATAGAGAAGACAGACACATAATTGGCCAAGCGATGCAATGTCACAAGACTCTTTGAAATTCAGCCACATGTACAATAAGAAGTTAGAACACATATGGGACAACACTTATTTACAAAAAAAACAACTAAAAAACAAAGCAGATCAAATCAACAAAGCAAAGAATAAAACAATAAAGAAAAGTAGAAAAATCAAAGCAAATAACAGAACAACAATGAAAGAACTATGTACACGATGCGGGGCATGACCCCAGATCATTGAAAATAACATTTCAAGTCTCGGGCATTGACAGGGAGAGAGTCAATCTTCTTGTCAAGTGATTGTAAATGATACATGTGTTAGCCAATATTCTCGTGAATTTTGAATGGGCCAATCCACGAGGACTGAAAATTCATATGTTTTCCTTCATCTTCTTGTGGTTTATCCCTCTTCAAGACTAAGTCACCCACAATGAAGCTAGTGTTCCCTATATAATTCTTATCGAACCATCTCTTGATATGGTTCGATGAAGTGTGAACTTTTCTTTTGCTTTCACCCTTTCTTCATGTAGCTTGTGTAATGTATCCATCCTATGCTAAACCAATAGACATGACTTTCCTTAGGATTCTTGGGACAACTCGAGAGCAGACAAGTAGATATTTGGTGGGAGGATGGCTTCTTTTCCGTATACTAGGAAGTAGGGGGAGGTATTTAGAGAGGGTTTGGGTGTGACTCGATCAACCCATAGAGAATTCACTAGAGTGGAATGTCAGTTTCGTTGTTCAGAGTAAATGGTATTTTTTATGATGCAGATAAGATTTTTGTTTGTAGACTTGGCAAGACCATTTCCCTACGAGTAGTAGTTAGCTGAATGCTTTAACACAATACCATTTTGCAATGAAAAGTCATAAAGTTTTAATGAAGAGAAGTATGTTGCATTTTCAAAAAAAAGTGATACAGGAATGCCAAACCTCAAGATGATGTTATGTCTTAGGAAGTTGATGACTTCCTGGTCATTCACTTGTTTCAACATGACTGCTTCTATCCACCACGTGAAGTAATCTGTAGAAATTAAGATGTATCAATGCTACTTTAACGAATGTGGAAAAATCTCCCAAATGATGTCCAAGCCCCATTGTTGGAATGGTTCTTCCACTCCAACAAGCTGCAGTGGGGTTGTTGACCTTCGTTTTCTGCCAGCACATCTCTAATAGACCGGACACTTGCAGGCATAGGCATGTGCATCTTTGAATAATTTAGGCTAGTAGAAACTGGCCCCCATGACCTTGTGTTTTGTTGTCTTTCTCACAAAGTGACCCCTGACTGGTCTGTCATGGAGATTGCATAACACCCTTTCTGAATCCTGTGCTTCTAGGCACCTGAGAAAAATTTCATTGTGATGTTTTCTATAAAGCACTCCATGCACTAACTGGTAAGATAAAGCTTTCAGTCAGAGTGCCCTCTTCTGTCGCATAGAGAAGTGAGAGGAAATGGTTCCATGCTCAAGGTGTTGGTGCATGTACACGTACCAAGAGTTTCCATGCGAAGTGGGGGATGGGGGGGGGGGGAGGGGTTCGCTCAACATTCTACATTTCAATTTCTTGCTCCTTATCGATGAGCTCTTATTTTTTCTCTTGCACATCTACTGCTTCAACTGCTAATCTACAAAGACAATGACCCTTTATGGTGTGAACTATCTTGATGTCAAGATCATACTCTTACAGTCTAGTCATCTAGCTCACCCGCCTCTCACCCAGCTCTTGCTAAAAAAGCAGTGATTTGACTGCTGGGTGTGGCACAAAGACAATGTAGTGACTTTTCAAGATGTAGAGTGTGAAATGTTTAACCATCTTGTATATAGTGTATGCCTTTTTTCCATGGTGGGATAGTTTAGTTCAGGTCGTCGCAATCTCGTGCTCATGAAAGAGATGGGTCATTCATTGTTCAACTTGTCTTTCTGAGTGAGCACAACAACGAGTGAAGTATCGGAAGCAAATGTGTAGAGCAAGAAATATTTGTTGAAGTTTGGGTTGTACAATGTAGGCACCTCTTCTATAGCTTGCTTAATCCAAGCAAACGCTTCCTTTACCTTCTTCCTCCAACTATACATTGCATCCTTCTTGGTCATCTATTTAATGGGTTTGACAATCTGCGCATAATCAGATATGAACTTTCTGAGGAAGTTGATCTTCCCCAGGAAGGATTGCATAGCTTTCTTGTTCACGGGATGAGGAATCTGCATAATGGTTTGGACTCTGTCCGGATCTACCTTGATCCCACTCTTGGAAATGATGTGCCCAAGGAGGTTACCCTCATACATTGCGAAGGCTCTCTTCTTGGTATTCAAGGATATCCCATACTTCCAACATTGATCAAAAATGTTTTTTGAGATGGCGTAGGTGGTCTGATCGATGTCTAGAGAATATTGTCATGTTATCATGGTAGACCATTATGCTCTATCCGATGAGTCCACGAAAATCGATGTCCATTGAACGCTGAAATGTAGTTCCTACGTTTACGAACCCAAACGAAATTCTATGGTAAGTGAACATACCCCACTTGGTACAAAATGTTGTTTTCAGTCTGTCAGGATCTGCTACCAGAACTTGATTATATCCCGAGAAACCATCTAGCAAAGAGAACATATTTACTCCATATATTGTTTATAATATGTGCTCCATAGATGACACTGGGTAGTTATCTTTGTCTAAAGTACAATTCAGATTTCAGAAATCAATGGACAATCGAATCTCCCCAGGCTTATTTTTGACAGGGACTAAATTTGAACCCAACGTGGAATGACGAACCTTGTAAATGATCCGAGCATCCAAAAACTTAGTCAATTCTTTCTAAATGAGGGGCTCAAGTGACAGGTGCACTTTCCTTAGCTTCTGCTAAAAAGGCTTGGACCCTTGTTTGATTGGAATGACATGTTGGATTATTCATGTGTCATATGTTTTTAAGTCATCGTACGTCCACACGAACACATCACAGTACTTTATGAAAAGGCAGACAAAATCTTGCCACTCTTCTAGTGTGCAACATGTACCGAGATTTAGGAACTTCATATCTTTCTCTGTTTCCAAGTTGATTTGCTCATAAAACATTGTGGAACTGTGGGTTTTGGCATTCATTGGCCCCTAAAAGCGGTTCTGCAAGTCATACAGCTTCTCAAGTGATACCACACCATTGGGGATGAGGTTTCCTTTACTATTATCAGCTACACTCAATAGAGACTGCTCTTCATTAGTAGAAAATGATGAAATTAGTGACTAGGTGACTAAAAACATTAGTCACCGCAATTATTTCAAGTGAATGACTACTAAATTTGAGCAATTTTAAGTGATTGAACTAAAAATGACTAACTTAAACAACTAATTTGGTCTAGGGATAAAATATATGACTAGATATTAAGTGACCAAACTAAAAGCAACTAACTTAAATGGCTAATATAGTCTAGGACTAAAATATATGACTAGATAATAAGTGATGAAATTAATAATGATTAAATTAAGTTACTATAGTCCAAGAATAAAAATATGACCAAATAACAAGTACAACAAGTATATGAATTACTCATTTATGTTAGTAATTTTTAATTATGTCACTTTAGAAATGGAAAATTGCAATTTTGATATTGAAGTGTTACATTTTACTATATGGGTCTCTGAATCCATCTGCATTGTTAAAATTTAGAGACAAAGGCGTCTCTAAATCCATCTACAGTGTTAAAATTATGAATACCCTTTTGTCTCTAAATTTTAACACTATGGATGGATTTATAAACCCCCTTCTTTGAATCCATCTATAATGTTAAATTTAGAGAAAAAGGGGTCTTTGAGTCCATCTGCAGCGTTAAAATTTAGAGACCCCTTTAAGAGGGTCTTTAAATCCCTCTGCAATGTTAAGTACATAAAAATGACTTAAAATGAATAAAATTTTCTAGTCATAACAACATTTGACATAAAAATGACTCAAAATGCACATACATTATCTTGAATCCCTTCTAAAAAAACTATTATCCATTGCATTGTGAATAAAATGTGATATGAGATTACTTGTGCTATGAAATGTTTGATTTAAATCATTTACTTATAATAGTTCATGAATATTAATGAAGAGAATTTTCATAAATCCTTTGGCGTTAAGATGTTGTGCATTACCTTCATTTTTAAGGTATTATAGAATATTGGCCTGGTTGAAATATCCCTAAAACATAACATATGATAAAAGAGAAATGTGAGTAAAGAAAGAAAATTGCATACAATTTTTTTCTTTCTTCTATGCTATTGTTTCCTATGCTACCACCTTACAACGTTTACTTTGAAACATGTGGTGCAATTGCTAGTTTTATATGTTTGATGAATAGAGTGTTTAGAGTTTATATAGACTAATTTATTATTTCCTTCTTGGGTGATATTCTTATACACTCCAAGACAAAAGAGGAGCACGAGTGACATTAATTGAGGATGGTGTTATAGGTGTTGCAAGGGAAATAATTGTATGCCAAGTTGAGCAAGTGCACTTTCTATCAAAGGAAAATCCATGATTTGGTTCACAATGGACCCAGGGAAGATTAAATCCATCAAACATTGGCCATCACCAAAGAATATTTTAAAGGTGAGATAGTTTATGGGTTTACCTAGTTACCACATGATATTCATTTGGTTTCTATAATATTGTACATTCAATTATTTCATTGCAACAAAAATGAGTATAAACTGGATGGACTACAAATTGTAAAGATAATTTTCAATAGGTAAAATATTTATTAACCAATGCACCTATTCTAAAGAATGCAGATCCAAATGAGGATATTTTTGTGTGCATAAATGCATGTAAAGGACTTAGTGGACCCCTTATGCAAGATAGGAATGTCATATGAATTGAAGAAAATAAAAGAACATGAAATAAATTATGCTACCCATCACTTGGAGCTTACAACTATTATCCATGCATTGAAAATGTGAAGACATTATCTTAGGGGATGAAATTTTGAGTCGAAAATAGACCATAGCGGTTTGAAATACTCACATAGACAAATTAGATGGTTGGAATGCCCTAGTGAATCTAACTTTGACTTCAACAACATTAAGGGAAAAGAGAATAAAGAGGTTAATGCACTCAACAAGAGGGTGCATGTAATATATGTTATATCTATTAGCATATACAACATAGACTTAAAAAGAATAATTTTGGAAGATTAGGATCAAGCTAACACTTTTTACAAATTAAAGAAGGCTTACAACAAGGTAATTCACACCAAAAATTTAAAGATTGCATGCTAGAAGAGGATGGAATCATCTTGTAAAGGAACACAAGTTTATGTTCCTGATTCTGAAGAAGTGAGAAATTTGGTGATAAGAGAAATGTGAGATTCACCATATGTTGGACACCTAGGGTACGAGAAAACTATTGTAGGTATAAGAATCTAGTATTTTTGACTTAGTATGAAAAAACATGTGGTTGATTACATAGCCAAATGCATGTAATGTTAGAAGGTAAAGGCTAAACATAGACATCCAACATGATTTATATGTCCATTGTCCATTCCTAAATGCAAATGACAAATTGTTACCATAAATTTCATCACCGAGTTATCAAGGATAACAAGGTGAGATGATTCCATCATGGTAGTGATGAAAAAGCTTACGAAAGGAACACATATTATTTCAATTAAGTTGATTGGTAAGGAATCCAATATTTTGGAAATTTATATAAAAATAAAATTGTGAAGTTATATTTTGAGTTGGGATAACCTCTAAAGCGAAGTGATTGTTGGGCTAATATATATTCTAAAAGAGATGGAAAAAAATATGTTAAAGATAAGGAAAAATATAAAGGATATATAGCATAGGTATAAAGTTGTGCAAGAAAAGGAAAAACTCATAGATAATTTAGATTGGTTGGGCATGTGTTTTTCAAAGTTAACACTAAAAAGAGCTCACTAAAATTGGCAAGCTATCCAAAATAGGTAGCACAATATTGTGGGTCATTTGAAATCATAGATAGGATAAGATTGGTTATATACTTTCTTTCATTACTTGCATCCATGAATATTCATAAAAGTGTTTCATGTATCTTTATTGAAAATGTATGTGCCTAATCCTAACCTTGTGATTGATTAGACTATGGTCTAGGTGGAGCACAAACGGTCTTAGACTCGAAATTCAAAGTGCTCTTGTGCAAAGCCATTATCTTGGTAAAGATCTAGTGGACCTACTGCAATCGCGAAGATACCACATGGGAGCATGAAGAGGCTATGTGGGAGGACTACCCATAGATTTTTGGATATTTTGAGGAAATATGAATGTACATTTGTTTATAAATGATTAAAGACTCCATTTTTTATAGATAGAATTAATAAATTCCATAGCTTGGATATTTCATGTCCGACTAGTGGTTGATCCCTCAAAGGTAAGTGGGACAACCTAAAGGATTGTGATGGAGAGAAGGGACTACTCTTCCTTGGATTATGTAGGTTGAGGGGAGTGAGAGTTGGGCATTTGGAATTTCTATAGGAGTTGCTAAATTGTCAAATTATAGAATTCTAAGATGTAAATTTTTTTATGTATCTACATGTAAAACCTATATGGTGATGTGCACGAAAGATAGTAAAAAAATGTAGGGGGCGGAAAATGTAACACCTCGATTTTGATCGGTAGATTAGAGATGTATATTTTTAAATACGATGAATGCATAAATGCCAAGATATGTAATATGTAAAAATGTAGCCAAATATCACTAGCATGATTGGATTTCCATGGTTTCATTATATAGGCTGACGAATGTGCGAAACTCACAATAGTCGGGAGGAGACACCAAAAAACATTATCCATGATAAGGGTTGGTGTGGTCTAGGCCTAGTGTGATCGTCAAGTGATTTTGATTACTTAGATGCCCTAGATTATCATTTCTTAGATCACATGCTAGTCCCACAAGTCATGGATACAATATATATATATATATATATATATATATATATATATATATATATATATATATATATATATATATATATATATATATATATGTAAACATTTATATCGAAAATAATAATATGAAATAGATCACTGGTGATAAAATGGAAAAGAACATATTCATGGAGGACCTATCATTTCATAAAAGAGGGGGATAAAAATGGCTCAAAGGGTAAATGACACATGCCTAAAAGCCCATGTTCTTATAATAAATTAATTGTCATTATCATATAATCAGCATTTGACAAGTTATTAGAAGCAGTCATTGAATGCATTTTTGAGGTGGGTAGAAAAGTCATATCAATTAGTTGTTGAAGCATGGGCTAAGTACACTCATGAGGGGAGTGGTTTTATTGAATGCATGTAAGAGGTGGGTGAGAGAGTAATATCACCTAGAAGTGAGAACATGTGATGATTGAAATTATCTTTTGAATCATCTTAGTCAAAACATGCATAAGAAAAGGAATTTGACCAGAGGAGATAACTAACTTTCAAAAAGCAAGAGGACAAAAAAAAACTATAGTTTTGGTGCATGTTTAAATGTTATTGTGCATGATTAATTCATCTACATTCTTGAATTTTAAAATACAATCACATGAGCCTATATGTCAGACAACATACATTCATTTCTTTCAAAATGGTATTAGAGTTAGATTTATGGTAACATTCCTTAGACTAAGGGTATAGGTATGTCACTCATCATCTTATTTGTATGTTGTCAAAACCTAGAAAATTTTCAAGTAGAAGAATAATTGTGATGAGGTTTAATGATATTTATATCAAACATCCACAAATAAATGCAAAAATATACCTAGAGAATACAAAAAGTAAATCATAAATGAATCCCAAAGAAAAATTATTGGTCCTCATTCATTTGGCAATGGATTTTGTTATAGTTTTACAAAGAGAGCATCAATTGAAGAGTCAATCCTTAAATTGGAATGCATACAAAATAAAGGCTAGAAGAAACAACAAAATATGAAACTAACTAACGAAATAGCATGTAAGATCTAAAAAGGGCTCCTTCATGGGAGGTGAACTACTAGTGATGATGCTCTTTGGTGATCATGGGCTAATGTGTCACATTAGGTCCTCCCAGCTTAGATGGATATTTTCTCAACTTTCTTTTCAACTTAGTGATGGAGCTATGTATGTGTAATTTCTACTAGATAGGTTATCACTAAACTTAAGAGCGCTACTAAACATGATATGATGAGAATGGTTACAATGATGTGCGCAAACATATGAATAAAACCCTACTTAATGTGCAGAAGCAAAAAACCATGCTATGAAAAAAGAAATGAAACATATATTGTTGTTATAAGCTACCAAACACTACTAAAATCATAGTGTACCCATCATAAAATTTTAATATATAAAATGAAACAAAATTATTATCTAAAATATAAAAACTCATTGTCTCAAGTATCTCACTCTTACATCTCAAAATATTTAAGCTCTTAATATATTTTAACCTCCAAAATGATCAACATACATGCTTTTGTGACATTTCACACTGAAGAAAATTTATTTTTTTCCACACCATTTAAAAAAAAACAAAACAAATGTCCACAAAAAATAAATGTCGAAAACTTTCAAATAAATTTAACGTTCTTAAATGTATTTTACGAGATAGTTCCTACCCAAAAAAAGTTTACATGAGCTAATTCCTACCCAAACAAACAAAATAACACCAAATTGAGCGCGCTCTTAAATGTATTTTACCCCAAGCTAATTCCCACCCAAAAAAACAAAATAGCACCTGATTGACATAACAACTACTCCAACTTCTGGCAGAGGGGAAGGCATAATCAATGATGAACAAGTGGAAGATATCCACCAACCATCAATTCAACAACCAGAATATTCCCTTTGAAAGATAGCTGGTACAGAGAGGTTGCGAAGAGCCATCGATGATTGGTCGAGCCCCTCCGGTAAGTCCTCAGGGCCGTATGTAATATGACGAGATCGAATAGAAGGGAGTAACTGCAGGTTTAGCCGGGAAATCAAGAAAGAATGGTCAGTCAAAAAGCCCAGCTCTGTATCACTCAAAGAGGATTCAAGCTCATTCACCTCGTCCAACCCTGGCTTCACTAGTTTGTTAGGGTGAAAGTATATAAAGTGATTAACTTGGACATCAACTGGGCGTTCAACTCGAGGCCAACTGGTGCCTACCATGCTTCCTTCCTTCCTTCGTTAGGATAAGATAAAGACTCGTTGTACTCTCAGTGGCTGGCTGCTAACGGTAAGTTGGTTAACTTAAGCCTTTTTCAGATTAGGGCTATGGCCGCATACACATTTGCTTATTGGCAGTCGTTCCAATCATAAGGTAAGTTAAAGAGTGAATATTGCGCTGTACCCGCCCCGATTCCTGGCTAAAGTGTTGGGTATTTTTCATGGGAAAATACCAAAAACCAAACAAAACTAAACACACTCCACAGAGGCAATGCTCTGTTTCATTTCTTCCAGGACCTTTGCACAGCGAAGCTATTAAGACAAATATATTCATAACAGTTCATTACACAGCCATAAAACATTTCTATTGATTTAAAAACAAAACTGTTACAAACTTCATCCTCTGCGCAGAGAGGGATTCACTGGAGAAACTCTGTCTCCTCATTTCTGGTCTTCCACTGCTGTGGGTATTACAACAACAATTTCTTGCTGCTCCTATGTTTTACAATGGCGAATAAAACCATTACATCCCTGTTTTCTTTAACTTCTCGCACTGCTATGCGTTCAATACATTTCCATGAACAAAAAAATTACAGTCCTGTTCTAGTTGAGCCCTTGCACTGTTGTGCATTCTCCATATAAAGAAAACGGGTTTATCACCGCGCGCAGGCATATATCACAATACATTTCCATAAAAAAATACAACACACCACCTTGCGTAGCCACCATACATATCATTGTTCTCTCTTGCGCATCCCATGGGCAGCCTCAATGCACACCAAAAAGATACAACACGCGCAACCACCACTACACATAAAAACTACCGCACGCGGGCTTCTTTTTCTACAACATATAAAAAACATATATATTAAAAAACATATAAAACCATATGCCCATAACCATATTAAAGGGCCTTCACCAAAAACTACGAACAACACTTAATATTCATTAATTCTTCCATCCAGTGGTCAAACCAAAAACTTACATTCCACGCAAAAAATTGATTTGACGTCATGCCGGTGCCACGTGTTGCCACCACAACGCATCAGACCCGGTCGTTAACTTCCGCGCAGGTTTGTGCAGATCTGCGCCTGCTGAGACGATCCGACGCATTTCGCACAACGTCACGGGCAAACGAATCGACCCTTAACATCCGGGGAGCAGGCAGTTTGGCTGTTGTACAGTGGACGCGTGGCGCCTCCTGATTGTGTCGGGGCCCCTCCTGCTGGTACAGCCTTCTGCCAAAGGCGATGCGGGGAGACCGGGCCGGTTTTCCAAAACCGCTGAGCGGTTGAAATTAATATTCCAACACTCCCCTTTAATTTCAACTGCTGGGCATTAGGACATACCCAAACACTTCCTCTCGTAGAGGGATTCCTCAGTACTGCTGTTACAAAGATATCATCCTCACATAGAGGGATTCACCAACTGCTTCTGATGCAGTTCACAAACAAACAAAGTTGTCTTCCTCTTAATAGAGCGATTAACCTGAAACTGTGCTTAAGAGCACCTTCCTCATGACAGAGGGATTCACCATTACAAAGTGCTGAAGAGCACCTTCCTCATGACAGAGGGATTCACCATGTGACTGTGCTTAAGAGCACCTTCCTCATGACAGAGGGGTTCACCATTACAATGTGCTGAAGAGCACCTTCCTCATAACAGAGGGATTTACCTGTTATAAAAAAACATCTTCCTCTTAACAGAGGGATTTACCAAACAATGCTAAAGAGCATCTTCCTCTCAACAGAGGGATTCACCAAATGACTGCTTCAAATGCAGTTCCAAAACAAAAAATCATTGCACTGCTGTGTGTGCAAACTCATTACAATGTTCTTTTATGCTGATGCATATTCTCTGCTGCACTGTTGTGCCATCTTCTTTACTGTGTCTACCCCACACTGCTGTGTCTACACTTGCACTGCTTGTGCACTTTTCAAAGACAAAATACTCTGTCTTTTCTGGAACAATTACACTGCCCCAACTTACAAATTTACACTGTTGTGTGTAAATATTTCTTACATTCATTACAGTTACATATACTGCTGTAAAGAAAAAAATTTCTTTTACATGTGCTGTTGTCCATTACCTTTCATTTCTTCAACAAAACTTCATGCTGCTGCATTTTCTTATTTGCATTGCTGTGTAAAAACACATTTCTTCATTCTCTCTTAGTTCTGGTTTCATTTTCTACGCACTACTGTGCTTCTCCTTCTTGCCATCACGCTGCTGCCTTCTCTTATGCACTGCTGTCCATACCCATAACCATAGACTCTGTCATCCTTGGATTTTTATTTGCTGCTGTGTTGCCTCTGCAATTTGCACTGTGGCTACCTTTTGTTTCATCATACTGCTGTGTGCCCATACACTAACTCTTTACTCTCCATTACTTGCACATAGAGAGAAATCATCCTCATGCTGTTTTGCGCTGCATTCTCCACACAACAAAAAAAATTAACACGGGTTGTTGCCTTTTCTTTTACACCCTTGCTTCACACAATCTTAGTCTTCATTCATTTTTTTATTTACACAATGCACTGCTGTGCAGTTCCTTTCATTTTTCTGCTGCCACACATTATCATTCACCCATGTGAATTAAAAATCTGTTGTCCCTGTTTTTCTTTATGCATTTCTTTGCATGCTGCATTGCATATGAAGAAAAACATTACATTTTTTTTACTGCTGTGTATTGTACTCACTCTCCTGTGAGTATGTTCTCTCACATTACATAGAAGGAAACTACCTTCCATTGCTATGCATTACAATGCATGTGCTCCATAAAAAAATTCAAGCTGCTGTTTTATGTTCTGTCTTCCCACTGCTGTGAGGGTCTCCATGCTTTGCATACTTTTCTTATTGCGCTGCTGCACTTCACATTTGAGGGCTGCCCCTTTTTCTTCTCTGCTTTTATGGCAGATTTAACTTCATATTTTTCCCTTATAGAAGGTCTTCATCAAAGAGTGACTGTTAAGACAGTTCAGCAACAAAAAATTACAAGCTCCCCTTTAATGTGTGCTTGTCTTCTTTTGGCAGACTCTTCTCAAAATAAATTTAGATCAGTTGGGGAGTTCAAGGGGCTTTCACACTGTATTACCTTCCTTCTCCATACTTGTGTAACTTTCTTCTTTTGCATGGGTCTAGCTTGTGTAAGAGCCCATGTCAAGTTACAATCTCGTGCCATATGCCCAATGTTATGACACTTGAAGCATTCAACTTTATTCATGAATAAGAATTCATGATTTCTTCTTGTGAAATTATTCCTTGGAGATTGTCGGGGACCACAACATCTATCTCCATGAAATGCTCTACAGTCTTTTGCCATATGACCAAAGTTTGAGCAAGAATAACAATAACCATAAAATGAACTTTGGTACCTGTGAGATGGAGGTTTCCTTGATGCACTTCTGAAGCCTTGATGCCTTGAGATCCTTTGATGATAACCATTGCCTCTTGCCTCTTTGACATCAGCTGCCTTTCTTCTTGGAGCTGGTTTTCTGCTTGGAGCAGGATTTCTTCTATTGCAGCCTTCATTTTTCTCCTTGCCTTTGCTGGAACTAGGAGCATCACCATCTCTTTCTGGCTTCTTCACATCTCCTTTGCTTAAAGCATCCTCATCCTTGTTTGAGGGTTCACCTACATACCCAAGTCCTGATTTATCAGATGGAGATCTGTGATAGCTGAGCATGTCATCCAAAGCTTGAGAGCTCTTCATGATCTTGTTCATCCCTTCAACCTTCTTCCTGAGGAGGACAATCTCTTCTTCTAACTTTTCACATTCATTATTTTTCTTTGCTAGTTGTCCCTCAGTTTCTTCCTTGCTACGAGTAGCTTCAGCTGCTACTATTTTGAAGGAGATAATATCTGTCTTCATTTTGGAGATTTCTTCATCTTTTGCTTGACTGCTCTTCATTTTCTTTTCAGCTCCTTGTGCCTGCTTCTTGGCTTCTTGTAGTTCGGACTTAAGGGAGGAGACCTCTACCTTGTACTGTCCAATCTCTTCCACAAGCTTAATCACTCTCTTGTGTCTTTGTTCAAGTTGACTTGTCAAGGCATCTGCCTGCTTCTTTGCTTCATTCAGTTGATTTGTCATGGATATGACTTCTTCATGATGTTTCCTCTTGCATTGATCAAGCTCCTTCTTAAGCTTGACTAGCTCTTCATCCCTTTCTTTTACTTGAAGTTTGATGAGGTCAACCTTCTCACATTCAGCTTCTATGATGGGTTCAGAATTTTCTTCTTGACTCATTGTCATGGTCAGTGCTCCCTTTGCATGAAGGTCATGCAGTCTGTCCCATATATCCTTTGCTGATGTATATTTTCCTAGATTCCTCTTCACAGAATCAGGCAGTCCATCCAAGATAGTCTTTGCTGCTTGTGCATCATACTCCATGGATTCTTTATCCATCTTGCTAACATCAATCACTGATTCCCAGATTTCACTCCCTTGAAACTGTAAGAAAGCCCTCATTTTTATTTCCCATATATCAAAGTTCCCATCGAACCTTGGAACCTCAAATACAATGCTTTCAAATAGATTGCCTTCTAGTTTAGTAGAGGAGGGAGACACATTTTTAGCAGGCTTGGAGGCTTTCTTCTTTGACCTTGCCATTCTTATCTAGGCTTTAAATACTTGACTGTTTTTTTTAATCACTGACTGTTTCTATAACAGTATCACAAAGGAAAGCTTGAGGAATACCTTAATCCTTTTCGCTGAGGCTTCACACTACTGGAGAGGTTTGACTGCTGCAACAACACCTTCCTTCAGCTTCTTTAACTTCTTTAAAGAGCCTAAGCCAGCTCTGATACCACTGTTGGGTATTTTTACATGGGAAAATACCAAAAACCAAACAAAACTAAACACACTCCACAAAGGCAATGCTCTGTTTCATTTCTTCCAGGACCTTTGCACAGCGAAGCTATTAAGACAAATATATTCATAACAGTTCATTACACAGCCATAAAACATTTCTATTGATTTAAAAACAAAACTGTTACAAACTTCATCCTCTGCGCAGAGAGGGATTCACTGGAGAAACTCTGTCTCCTCATTTCTGGTCTTCCACTGCTGTGGGTATTACAACAACAATTTCTTGCTGCTCCTATGTTTTACAATGGCGAATAAAACCATTACATCCCTGTTTTCTTTAACTTCTCGCACTGCTATGCGTTCAATACATTTCCATGAACAAAAAAATTACAGTCCTGTTCTAGTTGAGCCCTTGCACTGTTATGCATTCTCCATATAAAGAAAACGGGTTTATCACCGCGCGCAGGCATATATCACAATACATTTCCATAAAAAAATACAACACACCACCGTGCGTAGCCACCATACATATCACTGTTCTCTCTTGCGCATCCCATGGGCAGCCTCAATGCACACCAAAAAGATACAACACGCGCAGCCACCACTACACATAAAAACTACCGCACGCGGGCTTCTTTTTCTACAACATATAAAAAACATATATATTAAAAAACATATAAAACTATATGCCCATAACCATATTAAAGGGCCTTTACCAAAAACTACGAACAACACTTAATATTCATTAATTCTTCCATCCGGCGGTCAAACCAAAAACTTCCATTCCACGCAAAAAATTGATTTGACGTCATGCCGGTGACACGTGTTGCCACCACAATGCATCAGACCCGGTCGTTAACTTCCGCGCAGGTTTGCGCAGATCTGCGCCCGCTGAGACGATCCGACGCATTTTGCACAACGTCACGGGCAAACGAATCGACCCTTAACATCCGGGGAGCAGGCGGTTTGGCTGTTGTACAGTGGACGCGTGGCGCCTCCTGATTGTGTCGGGGCCCCTCCTTGATCCAGGTGGATATTGGTGGCCACCCGCTAATTCTACTTGGATCCCCTCTAGTGCTTCTTACAATTTTTATCAGTTTCCTTAATTATAGCACAGTTTACTATTTTTAGCAGTTTTTCGGGTCCTAAACTTCCGGAGCCGTTTTGAGGCCCTAAACGACGTTTTTTGGGAAATCCACCGCCAGCGATTTTTGTGATAAAAATCATCTTTTCCGTCGTAGTCCTCGGAGAGATCTTTCCAACGGGCTATCATGCACGTCAAACGGAGATAGTATGACCAATTCGCGACCCCGGGAAGTTGATGTACCAACTTACCCAAAAACGGGGCCCACAATTTGGCGTTTCATCTTCTAGGGATTGGTTTTGGAATGTGAAGGGTTTTCCATTGTTTCTCAACAATAAATAGGCCCTCGAGCCTCATTGTAACACAGTTCAAAACAGTTCAGAGGCATGTAGCCACCACATCTCTTCTCAGAGATAAGCTACCATCGCCCTAGCTGGTTCATTTCCATTTCTGTTTGTAAGCATATTTCAGTATTTTACAGTAATGAATTGAGGTATTATTTCCGCTGCATATCTGTCTTTATGGTTATCTCTGTATTTTATTGCGTTCCTGTTTAAATCCGGATCAGTGGTATCAGAGCGGTCTGCTTTTCTTCTTTGTTTTTCTTTGCATGTCCCCAACAAGGTCGGGATATAAGGAGTTAGGGCTTGAACTGGTCGAACCTTTGCAAGACCAGCCTCGCAAATCCCGACGGCCTCCCATGGCGGATGAAAAGAAATACGAGGGGGCAGGAGATCCTATCAAAATCTTGCTCGAAGAAGCCCTCGAGCGACAAAGGAACGCGATGATGGACAACTTTGCCCAAATCCTTCAGCGGCTACCCAGGGGCGACGCATCGGTTTCCAACAGCAACTTTGGAAACGCCACACCATTTAAGGTACAAGTTAATTTTGAAATCCCCATATTCGAGGGCCAGATAGACGCAGATGCCGTCGATAAATGGTTAAATGTGCTAGAGGGTTATTTTTCTGTTCATGATTTTTCCAGTCGGGAAAAGATTATTTTCGCTCTTCTCAAAGCAGCCCCCCACGTCAAGGATTGGTGGGAAACCTACTGCGAACAGAAAGATGAAAGTACAGGTTCACTATTTTCAGTCACACCGACTTGGGATTCATTCCGAGATGCCATCAAGGAGCAGTACTACCCTGTTGGAAGCTATGAGGATCAATACATAAAGTGGACCACGCTACGGCAGGGAAGGGACCAAGACGTACCAGAGTTCACCAATATTTTCCATACCCTTCGCACAAAGTTGGGTATCAAGGATACAGAGCAGCATTTGGTACTCAAATACCGTGGCTGCCTACACAGATACATCCAGGAAGAGATGGAGTTCTTGAACATCTCCTCACTCGGCACAGCATACCGATACGCTGTCAAAATCGAGCAAAAGTTCAAACAGAAGAAGCGAGACTTTGGATCTGCAAATCCAAAGCCCAAAGGACAAAGCCAAGGCGGGGTGACCCAAGACAACCCGTCGAAGCTACAAGAAAAGAACAACACCACGAAGCCGAAGAAGGACACAAGAAAGTGGTGTGAGTTCCACAAGAGTCCCACTCATAACACAAGTGAGTGTCGGACCAAGCAATCGCTGGTGGCCGAGTTGAAGGCTTCCGAATCAGATGCATGTTCCGACTCTGAGTCAGAACCCGACAAGGGGAATGACAAAGGGAAGCAGATTATTGATGCGGATCCCAGCGCCACTGTTGCTACTGCCAAGATCCAGAAAAATGAGCCCGAAGATCCAGAGGAGGGGGAACGTCTTTTCCACTCACAGATGTGGGTGAAGGGTTCGCCGCTGCAATTCGTTGTCGATAGTGGCAGCCAAAAGAACCTCATTTCAGCAGAGGTCGTGAAGCGGTTGGGCCTACCAACTACACCACACCCACAGCCGTACAGTATCGGTTGGCTTCACGAAGGACGAGATCTCAAAGTTCGCCAGCAGTGCCGCCTTCCCTACAGCATCAAGCCCTTCACAGACGAGGTATTGTGTGATGTTACACCTCTGGATGTTTGTGATGTACTATTAGGCCAGCCATACTTGTGGAGGCGACATGCTGTGTATGAGTCAAGGCCTCGCGCTGTCATCATTTCTTTGGATAATTCATTATACAGGATACCGGAGGTAGCCCCACCTACCGCCACCTCTTTGATCACTGCTAAGAAAGGCAGCGAGCTCATCTCACAGACTAGGAAATTTATTTTCTGTCTGGTTCGTTCCTAATGTAAGGGGAAGATCGTTGCTACATCCATGACCCCCGCGAAGGGTTCCTCCACACAGCAGCAGCAACAGAGGGATACAGTCATGACAGAACACAGGAACAACTTTTCGTTACCTGGAGGGGTACCACACAAGTTTCAGGTGGGCGATAAAGTTTGGTTACATCTGCAGAGGGAGCGCCTTACCAGAACCCATCAGAAACTCAGACCACTTCGACATGGTCCTTACACCATTACCAAAGCTATGGGAGACAATGCATTTGAGCTCAGCATTCCCCCATTCCTTGGCCTGCACCCGGTGTTCAATGTCGACCGCCTTCGGCCATACTTTCCACCATTACTAGACACGTCTGACATTGCAGAACAACTCACACCCACAGAGTTAAATCCAGCTTGCATGAAACAAGTTGCAACTGATCGGATCATGGACACACAGATCAAGCACACTCGCCAGCAGAATATCCAACTGTATCAAGTTGTCAAAGCAGGACAACTCCTTCACCAGGGCAAGTGGCTCACCAGGGACCAAGTGCAGTAGAAGTTCCCTCATCTCATGGAGGAACTCAACACAATGGGGATCATTGCTTCCTAAGGGGGGAGGAATGATCCAGGTGGATATTGGTGGCCACCTGCTAATTCCACTTGGATCCCCTCTAGTGCTTCTTACAGTTTTTATCAGTTTCCTTAATTATAGCACAGTTTACTATTTTTAGCATTTTTTCGGGTCCTAAACTTCCGGAGCCGTTTTGAGGCCCTAAACGACGTTTTTTGGGAAATCCATCGGCCAACGATTTTTGTGATAAAAATCGTCTTTTCCGTCGTAGTCCTCGGAGAGATCTTTCCAACGGGCTATCATGCACGTCAAACGGAGATAGTATGACCAATTCGCGACCCCGGGAAGTTGATGTACCAACTTACCCAAAAACGGGGCCCACAATTTGGCGTTTCATCTTCTAGGGATAGGTTTTGGAATGTGAAGGGTTTTCCATTGTTTCTCAACAATAAATAGGCCCTCGAGCCTCATTGTAACACAGTTCAAAATAGTTCAGAGGCATGTAGCCACACATCTCTTCTCAGAGATAAGCTACCATTGCCCTAGCTGGTTCATTTCCATTTCTGTTTGTAAGCATATTTCAGTATTTTACAGTAATGAATTGAGGTATTATTTCTGTTGCATATCTGTCTTTATGGTTATCTCTGTATTTTATTGCGTTCCTGTTTAAATCCGGATCACTCCTGCTGGTACAGCTTTCTGCCAAAGGCGGTGCGGGGAGACCGGGCCGGTTTTCCAAAACCGCTGAGCGGTTGAAATTAATATTCCAACATAAAGCAATAGGTTAGGTAGTGGTCAGATTCTTGTTCCAGAAACACGCGTATTCTGGGTGGTCACGTAGGTTCGATTTGGCCAAACCTGTAGTGTCGATTCAGGCCATAGAAACATGCATATTTAGGCCTTATGCATTAACCATCATCAACATTTTTATCCTACTCGTTTCTGTTACCCTGTTCCATTCGATCAGGTGAGACACTTTCAATTATCGATTTGAACTTTTAAATAAAGGCACTAAAAGATATTTCTATGACATCTGGCTATATTAAACTGTTTTTTCTCATTTATATTATTGTTTCAGTTTTCATCTGCATTTTGACTGCTTTTTCCCAATATCAATTGAGTTGCATTCTTTTCACCTCGAGTACTGGTTCTGCTGTGCAGTACGCAGGATACAGCTCATTCATAGTTTCACTGCGGGAGCAACTTTACATCTATTAACGATGCCGAGGGATAAAGCAAGCTTTCACCCGCAAAGATGTTTGTTCCTTGGAGATTTACTTGCATCGTCGTGTTATAGTTTAGAACTTTTACTCTCTTTCCTTTCACCGGGGACCAGAGGCCTCTGCTTACGCTCCGTGCAGTATAATCAAATTGCATGAGAGGGTTGTCCGGGAAGTCCCCAGAGAACACTCCTTTCATTCCAAAATGTTGAGCTTGAAGAATTGAAGTAGTTGTTGGGAGGACAAAGGATACGCTATTCATACTCGCCGTAAATCTTGCTCCGTTGGGACCTCCACAAGACTGTCCTAGATAGTTAATCAATCCTAGACCGATGGTGTAGAACAGATTCTGGTCCACACTCTGAGGAATGAAGACAGGGTGGTCGTGTGAGGCCAAGCTTCTGAGAGCATTGGCCAACTTAGTGGTAGTCTGAGTGTCATTATAAGCTGGAAGATTAGGCAAAGTTGGAACTGATGTACTGCTAGAACTTCCCTCGTATTCTAAAATCGCAATGGTAGTGGTGTTATCGAAGGGAACTCCTTGGCCACTGGAATATGCTCGAGCAGCCATGTAATATCTACCTGTAGATTGATCAGCAGTGACAAGTACGTCTGTTGTCTGCCCGGGGCCGAGCATCAGAAAATTCGTCTGGAAAGGCTTGGTTCACAACATTGGGGGCAGCTCCTGTTTGGGTTGCTTGGTTCAACAACATCCATAGGATTCCTATTCCACCATTCTCCTTTGAGTGCAAACAGGGCCTGGCATTAAAATCAAACATAATTGAATATTGCCAACTGCAGATTAAAAAATTAGAACCAGTGGTAGTATACCTAGAAGAATGGGAACCTCGCCATTAGGTGTGGGAAAGGGATAAGTAGCAACCGGGCTTGGGGAGATGATTAAGGCTCCATAGACAGTAGCTCGAAGCCATGAACTGTGCGCATGCCACCATAGAGTCCCTTCTTGACTAGTGATGGTGAATCTATAAGTGTAACTACCCCCGGGCAAATGGGGCACTGGGTTATAAATTCAGGCCCATCGGACCACCTAGTGCGGAATTGGTGCACTCCGTGCCTGCAAATACCATATAATCCTTTTCTCTCTTATTCTCTGTAATTAAAACTGTAAAATGCATCTCTGCGCACTTACCATGACATGACTCTGACTAAAATGCTTTAATATATAAATCTTGTTCTCTCTGATTGAGACATACCAGTGGATTGTAGCGTTATATTCGGCATTGTTGTACACTTTGATCATAAGAGTGTCCCCGTTGGTGACATGGAGAGTTGGACCTGGAAACTGACCATTACCGGTGATTATATTGTGTGTCCCACATAGCCTATTTACTGATGTCGATTGGAGCTGAATGTATAGTTAACCACGTCCACAGCATTAGTCTAATGATCAAAGAAGCGTATTTAATATAAATAAAATAAATCATAATTACATAAAATATTCTTAAAACTCTATACAAAACTTTGAAATTATTTTTAAATTCTTTCTTGAATTCAATTAAGATATATAAATCAAGATACAATCAAGAATCCAACTGAGAAAATGCGTAAGTGAAAAATAATGAAGATAAGAAGGCGTACAACGAATGTCTCAGTCATTAGTTTCGCGGAAGCCATAGCAGTTAATAATGTCAGCCACACGGCCATCAAGACATGTTGATTAACATTTCCATTGCAGTTTGATTCACTTACCCACTAGGTATATCCAATAAATGAGCAAACGGAATAGTTTTATTATATTGCACTATTTCGACTTCAACTTCAAACTTCAGAAACTATGTATTGGCTGCGACTGATTTGAGAGAAGAAAATAGACATGGATAACGAAAGTAAGAAGATCAATTATTTATAAAACCCAATTACCAATTGCAATCAGTTTAGTGATTAGTCTACGTTGAAGTTGATAGAGTTTGTTAGAAAAGGTTGAAGTTGGTAAAGTTAGGCATTGATTTGAGTTCCAGAATGATCAAGATACAAACTTCGTACTGGCATTAAACGATCAAAATACAAAGTACTTGACATCGACGGTGACTGGAGAAGAGGTGATATGCAAGCATTTGAACATCACCCAACTAGCTTATGCAAGGATAATACGTTTTTCAAGTGTCTAATGGTCCCCCTAACATCCATTAATATCATTAGTGAAAGTCGACTAAACACTTTAAAGATTGTAGATTCCATAATAGTAAATGTATCATTGTCTCCACTCCACCATAATAATAACAGCGAAACCTATAAATCATGATTCTCTGCCTTGAAACAAATGTTAAAGTTTTGACAAATAATCCAGGCTACATCGCGATTCTTCCCCAGGTTTTTCCGTTGCGTTAAAATGTAGGCATCATTCCGTCGACTTTGTTTGTCAGTTTAATATTTAATCGAAACACCTATTAATTCAACCCACATTTCCAATCTTTTGTATAAAAAGTACTTGCTTGTGGATGAAGGCTTTGGACTTTCACGCCTTACGCTAAGGATTGGGAAAGATTCGTTACAGTTTCAAGCATGGACACCTATGTTCAATGCCTTTATGTTTATCGCAAGCTTAAACGCGACTTCTTGCAAATGCTTGTTCCACAAGATATCGGTAAGATGATTCACCAGCTATCCCTCGTGATTATTGCAGCTCATGTCAAACGTTGTTGCTGAAACCCATAATTATTAATTTCCGTTGATCTCAAGCAATTTCATTACAGCTGCTGAAACACATTATTATTACGGAGTTGTCTATAACGCGACTTTTTGAAAGTGTTTTCGGCGGATTTTTCCGGTCGAAATCCGGCAGGAATTATTGGAATCGCAAGTTTGATAGCTAGTTTCGAAAGCGTCCCAGGGTTTTTCAGGGTGCTGAATCCAAATATGCAGTTAAAAAACCATTTTAACTGCAAGAAATCAAGATTTGACTTCAATTTCTTCGCCGGATTCCGTGGCCGGAATCTTCAAAAAGTCGCATTATAGACAACTCCTTATTATTACTAGTGATTTCAAGCATAACTACTACAGCCACAAATGACGGCAACCAATAAATCCCAGGCTATCGGGCCATAAATGAACGGCGGCTGTATACGCCGACCGTTCGATTTTGCTCAGGCCGAAATCGAACGGTGGGCGTATACCGCCGCCGTTCATTTATGGCCCGATAGCCTGGGAAATATGGCTCGCCCACAAATGACTACTACAGCCACAAATGTTTTGGAAGTTTGTGCGTGTACGTAGCTTTCTCCAATTGCCTCGTTTTAGATAACATTAAATATCTCACGCATGCAATATTCTCTTGCATATATGAAGTGATATTTATGATCGTTTCTAAGTTATTAATTAGTTGGTATTGGTGTAATTTTTCAAATTTCTCTAATTGGTGTAATTTTTCAAATTTCTCTAGTTCACATTACCCTTGATAAATCTTCTGCCAACTAGTTTTCATGTGTTTTAAAATGTCATTTGCATGATGCAGTAGTAAAGAAGATCCCTCACACTCAGCCGTTGAAACACAGAAGATCCCTCACACTCAGCCGTTGAAACACCTGTGCCTCAGAAGGGGGCACTAAAGACGGAGCCCCACTTCGCTCACATGTAAGTACTCCTAGAAATCCCCTCTCAACTAGATTTTGGTATGAATCTATTTATTTAACTGCACATTCACATTCTAATTATTATAGTAATGGCTTGTGATGATTAACTTTCAGACACATTTTTTTCATTCCTTCATGCGATTAGTCTATTTTAACTAACTTGATTCTATTCTTCTACATACTTGTGTAGGTCTGTTCTCTGTAACAACCGAGATAGATTCGGCAAAAGGTTAGTAGTTCCTTGCTTGTATTTCCTATTTATTTCCGTGGCATGGTTGCATCTTCAAGATGGGTTTCTAAGCAAGATGAGTTCTTCTCAAGCGAGCGTGTTTGAAGATATCTACATGGATCTTTGGACATGGTCTTCAATTCTCTAAATTGGCAATTGGCTCCATGGTATGTTTGCATCTTCAAGATAGGTTTTTGAGCAAGATGAGCTCTTCGTTTCGTCATTTTTCTAGGGGAGCATGAATCATTTCTTGATTGCATATCTGCTTCTAATCAGCGGATATGTCTGAATGTCTTCCTTGCCATTTTTATTGGGCAAGTGACAAGACTTCCCGCCATTGCGAGACACAACCTTCGATTATAAAGTAGAGGGCGCATAAAGTACCTTGGCCTATAATGCAAAAACTCTGATCAGATTGCCACTAGGGGAAATCTTAGGCAGATCCTATTTCCAGAACTGGGTTGTCCAATTTTGTTTCGTCGCAGGACAACGTTGCAGCTTTTGAAGTTGACATTCTTCTTTATGTGTGCCAGCATGAAGCCTCCCAAATGAAGGCGGTCTAAGAAGGCCAGAAAAAGGGTCACTATCATGTCTTTAACTGGTCATCGTCTTTATTTTCTTGTTTTTTCAAATGGAAATGATTGGTTTGCGCAATCAAAACTGTGGAAGACTGTGGAACACTGGCGTTTATATTTGCTACTTCTTTACTTTTGAATGGGGATAATGCTCTGGCATTGCAGGGCTGGGTTTTGTTTTTTGTGGTTCTATTATGGCTCATGAATGGATGTGTTTATGGATTGAAATTTAAGGAAAATATGGGTTTACTGTAGCCTATGAATGGGATGCATCCAAGCATTGAAATTTCAGAAGTTGGATTTATTGTGCATATGAAATGGCATGTGTTCATGCTTTTGAAATTTTACTAAGAGAAAAGAAAAGATGGATTTGGTACTGCATATGAATGAGATGTATTCATGCATTGAAATTTCATTGAGAAGACGTAAAAGTTGGTTATTATAGCATCTGGATGGACTTATTCATGCATTGAATGCTCATTAAGAATCGATAGATTGCAGGCTCGGGCATTGCAGGGCTGGGTTTTGTTTTTTGTGGTTCTATTATGGCTCATGAATAGATGTGTTTATGGATTGAAATTTAAGGAAAATATGGGTTTACTGTTCCTTATGAATGAGATGCATCCAAGCATTGAAATTTCAGAAGTTGGGTTTATTGTGCATATGAAATGGCATGTGTTCATGCTTTTGAAATTTTACTCAGAGAAAAGAAAAGATGGATTTGGTACTGCATATGAATGAGATATATTCATGCATTGAAATTTCATTGAGAAGACTTAAAAGTTGGTTATTATAGCATCTGGATGGACTTATTCATGCATTGAATGCTCATTAAGAATCAATAGATGGCAGGTTTGTGACAAGGTGATGCATTTATAATATGGTATTTACCCTAATTACAATGTGTTTATGCATTGAAATTTCAACAGAAGATGGGTATATGAATGAGATGCATAGATGCTTTGGGAATCTTTTGCTACATTTTCCAATGGATTTGAGTCCTAAATGTGTGCTGAAACGGTAAAGTTATAACTATATTATATATATAAAAATTCTGCCCAAGCAAAGTAGGTTGGCTCCTCGGATATCCACTCTTGTCAATATGTTAAACCCTACAAGCAAGCAAGGAGAGCTATGTTTTTCCTCTCCTCGAAAATATAAAAAAAAATATATGTGTGACTGAGACCTAACTTTATTCGTTGTTTGCCCTAATTTGAAAATTAAATGTTGAGGACCAGAAGTCTGACCAGTTCTGTTTCCTCATCTTCTATTTGGTATTTTCCCTAAGGAAGGCAACCAATTCCTGATCTTCTAATCACTATCATTCATAAGTCATTTCTCGAGGACGACCTGGGGAAAATTTCCAGGGATTGTGGTGTCTTTAATGACTATCCTGGTCACTGGCATATTTTCAACATTGTCGGGATAAATTTATTAATTCAGCTTTACATATCTGGCCTTTGAAAATAATAAAAAAAATGACATTCAGTCTTAAAAACTCAATCAATATATCAGATGTTTGAATAATGCAGTAGATTCCTAACTATAATTGCTTGTTAATTTAAATCTTAGATCTGAACAATAATTTGTAAGAAAGATCAGAGAACTAAAATAAACAATAGATTTATTTGGAAAATTACTTGGAAAAACCACTTTAACTTTTATGTTAAATAAAAATTTACAACGATTTACAATTCTGTCAACTCCAATCTTTTTGTCTTGTCAGGGATACATATAATTTTTAATCAATATTATATATAAATAATTAATAATTTAGTCAAATATTATTAACACAGTAGCATGTGCTATGAACCAGTCTCCAACAAGATCAAAACCATCACTATAAACTCTTCCAAAATTTTCAAGAATACATAATATTATATTATTTTTATTTTATTTATTTATTTTTACACATATTAAACACTAGTAAAAGCTTCAAGGAATAGTTTCTATTGTTAAGTTTCTTTCCAATTGAGGAATTACTAAATCAAATCTTTTAGACATCCTTGAGTTAGGTCTAGACAGATAAATCTGCCCAAAATCTTACCCATCAGAAAATCCAAACAAGATTAGGCATTAGGCCTTTGAATAGGCTACAACTTGTTCAGTAGTTTGTCTACGTTCTACACACGCTACATTTGCTTATTATGTTTTGCCTTTCTGAATGCAATATACAATTATGGTTTTCAATGAAATATATTGGTAGGGGATAATCATGGTGGTTATTGCCTTGGTCACTAGCAAGCTTCGTATATGCTTGGCCATCTATAGAGTTTTCTTGATTTTATGTAATTAACTTAACCTCTTGATTTTGGGTAATTAACTTACTCTAAAATGAAATAAGACATTCAATGCGTTCTTTGTAAGATAGATATCCAGTCCAAGAATACAAGGTTTTCCACAAACCAATTAACTCTTCTAGAAAAACTAAACAATTCCAATTTAATAATCCTATCGGCCTCCTCGGCCTCCCTTTGTACCTTTTGGGACAATCACTAATTATATATATATGAGATATACAATCGCATTGATCAGTCCCAATCCATTGCAAATCCCAACCCTCCCACTGAAGCCCAAGATGTCTCACCCCACAACATCGATCATGCCATCTGCCTTTTTAAGTTCTCGTGTAACTAGGATGGTGTGCACAAATATTGTCAGACAAAGCCACGCTAAATTATTTGCGATTAGAGAATCCAGATGCTTAAAAAATTATAGCGCAGCACCCAGATTATACAAATTTCTGCCAGCGGTTTCCTTTTTCAGGTGTTTTGAAAATTGGGTTTTCAATAATAATGTATACTAATGATTACACAAATTGCCGTCAGGGGTTTTGTTTTTCAGGGGTTTTGAAAATTGGGTTTTCAATAATACTGTGTACCAAGGAATGTTGGAGAGTTGTAAAAATGGAAAGGCCAGAACAATGGTTCGGCACAACTCCACATTAATATCGATCTCCCATCTTCCATGTATCTGCCTTCAATCCAATAAACAATTACTTAATTGATTGAGGGGCATCAAAAAACACCACCGTTGAAGGGCAGATCTTTGAGGCAGATTCCTACTCATCATCCCTTCTTTCCACAAGCCAGGATATCCTCGCCACTGTTTAGAGCGCCAAAATTCCTTCGGGTCTCTATTTGACAGCCCACATCTTTACTCAGCACTCCTCTTACACCTTTCAAATTAATCAACAAGACAGTCACTGGGTAGGTCTGTATTTCTATCCTGTTCCAGATAGTAGCTATGATCTTAAATCTACAATATTTTCTATTACAATAAATCGATTCATTCTCTTGCATATATGGAAACAGGTACAGGCCACTGGATCGATCATTAGAATTTCTAGATCGATTCTTGTTCTTCGAATTGATTGAACTCTGATGCCTTAGTTGCATATTTGTTCTACGTTTTCACAGGAAATGCGGCAGTGATTCACCAACAGTTAGGAATTCAGGGTTGAATTTGGATACATTGATGGATCTCTTCAATAGCTCACCCCTGCTAGCAGAGAAAGAGAAGGATCGACGGATGGAGGAGGATCTCATCAATAGCTCGAGTTGAGACCCTTTCCGACAGAAAACCGCGGATATTGAATTCAAGGAAGAAACCATATGGATTGGCTTAATGACTTCTTCTTCTAATTATTTTATATAAAAAGTCCTTATTGTATTTAAGGAATTGCTAAGAAATCAATATTGAACTTGAAAAGAGGAGGGCACCACCACTAGCAGCCATTGATGTATATTAAGCATCAATTTACTTTGCACCTACTCTCGCACCTCCATCAACACCATCACCAGTAGAACCATCGGTGGAACCCTCAATAGAGCAGGCAGCAACAATGGTAGGGCTAGAGATAGAGGCAACTACAAAAACAGAGACAACGGTAGTGTCGATGGACGAAAATCAAGATTGGGATGAAAGGTCAGGTGGTAGGGCCAAAGATAGAGGCAGCTACAAAAACAGAGACAACGGTAGCGTCGATGGACGCAGATCGAGATTGGGATGAAAGGTCGGGTGTTCAATGGGGATATTATTAAGTTCTGGATCGAAAAGAAGAGCCTATTTTTAGTGGCCGGGATAAAGAGTCGAATGCTTGAGCTGAAGAGCCTGATGCGAGTCTGATGCTCCTAAGTGAGATGAATATTCTTATGCTCGTGTAGAGGGCCAAATTTGGATGTTAGTAATAAAGATTGAGATTCTCCAAAGGAAACGAAAAGCCCTGTTTTGGACTTGCCACGAAACATCGATTTGTTCGATGCTTATTTTGGTGAATAAATAGTGAAAGGAAAGATGAGCAGAGAGCACTGGCCAACGAGATGACCCTACAATATTCTCTACTCATTTCTTTCTTATTTCATTTGATAGACTCATCGAAAACATAATTAATTTTGACTATTATTATTTTTTACTATTCCCGTGACAAAGTACACAGTTACAATGAATTACTCGTGCAGATTCACTGACATAAATTCTTACGGAGCTCCAGATATCAGTGTCATAGATGAATAATTGGAAGTGGGTGCATTGATTTCCATGACACAAATCTACTATATCACCAATTCCTCCTACTCCACTACTGTGTTCATGCCTTTTGACGGGCCAATTTTCATAAAATCCATACATTAGTGCTTAAAGGAGTAATAACTTCTCTCTGGTAAGTTCATAAACTTCTAAGAATTTTCTTTTGGCATTTACGTTTCAAAACTTAATGTATTTTGATTTTATATGAAAGTTATGTTCTTGTTGGAGATAGAGTAGATTAAGGAATATTGACTGGTAAAAGTTTATGCCTATTTACTTGCTTGATACCTTTAAATGACTTCATGGAAGTACCTATTCTTTAATAAATACAATATAAAATTGGTACTCATTGGTCACTGGATTAAAGTTAATTGAAGCATGTTTCTATATGTGGACTACATTCAAATGCCTCCTCCACCATGCTTGGAATATTCCCTTAGAGATGTTTTGGGGAAGTAAAATTGTGCTTAGTCACTTATGATGAAGAAAGTGTTATAAAGGACATATGGGCAAATTTTTGCAATGCGTACGATCTCCTTGGTTCTTGTTTTGTATGAAGCATGTTGACCATCAATCCTAGAATGGATGCAGTAGGCATCAAAAACTACAATGGGAACATAACATATTGTTTTGATAATTGTTGGAGGCCAACTTGCAATCTGAACATTGCATGAATTTAGGCTCCAACAGAAACATCAACCCTACATTCTAATCTATTCCAAGTAGCTAAAGCATTTACAATATTGTCACATTGTAACTCTCTTTAGGCTTATTTTGAAAACCCTAAACTCCTTGAACACATGAGGAGGTTGACCTCGATTATATATTTCAGTGAGAATCTAGAGGGAGAAATTTTTATTCTCCCCAAATTTTGCATTGTTGTGATGGTGGCACAACCTATTTTCCACCCTTGTTTTTTTGTGGCATGACTCGTGCCTTATTGCATAAGTTACATTATTCAATAAGCATATTCAAAAATAAAACTAGTGGCATAAATCATAATTCCAATAGGCCATGTTTTCTGACTACTTATGTATTTACACTGTATTCTCTCTTTCTCCAGATCCAGGTGATAATTGGAAGACAGCCAAAACCCAACTATATGTTGGACAATTTGCCTTTGAAAGAGTAGTGTCATTCTGATAAGAGGAGGGAAACATAATTATTCTTCTAGTTATTTGAAGTTTCTAAATAGAAATAGAAAGTACCAAAGTGAGGCCTGCAAGCAAACCATCAAGTCAATATAGATTCATATTCAAGACTAAGGTTATGATCATCATCATGTCTCAACACGCTTTCTTTGACTACCATTTTTACTTTGGAGGGGATGGGATTGAGATTCCTACAACCTACACATACTTGGGGTTCAAGTCTTAGGAGTCTAGTTTAGATTGAGGCATGCTTTCTATCCCCAAATTAATAAGGAATATGTCTTTCTTGGCTCAAGAGATAGTGTTGTAGGACATCTCGTTCAAGATGTACCACTTTGGACATGATCATCAGAGCCATAACCCTTTATGGCTTCAAGGTGTGGGGACCTAGCCTTCTTTGGGTTAATTGGGTTAGGATAGAGAGATTCTAAACCATTATATTACAATGCTTCATCTCCTAAAAACATGCAATTCCTCAGTCTATCATCTAGGTGGAGTTCATGGTATTTCTTCAATAGACCACCCCCCCCTCCCACTTGGTGTAATTGTTGTGGGCTCTTCTTAATTTCTTCAATTATTGGCCATTTCTATCAATCGATTTGCCCTTTTTAGGTAACCTTTAGACACTCTAGGTGATCTCCTACTATCTAAATAAGACTCAACCTAGGAGATTAGAGAGGATATCTACAAGCTACATCCAAATCACTTGAATTTCCCTACTCGAGGGCATTAGCTTGAATATGTCATTTTATTATTTTGAGTGCTTTATGTAGCTAAGTGACCCTTATTGTTAGGCCTATCTATACTAATAGACATTGGATGCACAACCTTATGATTCCCCTTGGTTCATTCAGAGTGGGCTCCCACTAGCTTTGGTTTGAGATAGCTCACCACACCACACACCTCAAAAGGAATTTTCAGCTATGTCACTTACAAGAGATCAAGTTGGAGGATCACATTGTCTTCAATTGTTCCATCTATTAGGAGATAACGTTGTTACATATTTATTTGATCTATTCTTGACTGATAACACTTGTTGTTTGGTTGTTTTCTCATGATTCACATCTTATTCATCAGTTTTCAAGTTTTGTTTGTTTCCTAGAGTCTATAGCCCAAGGACTAGGCACTAGGTCTTTCTTAGCTTTCCATTTTAAATCTTAAAATACAAAAACAATATCATTGTGCAAATCTATTTTTTTAGCATTTAAAGGACAGTTCTGTAGGCTTCTCAGGGATTCCTCCCTTCTGTTGGAGGAGAGTTGGCCTTAAGTGAGAAGGATGATCACCAAGGTGACAATGGGTGATATCCTCAAGTAACTTTGGGGTTTGTAGTTGATAATTGAACTTATTTTTTGAAGCACAGATTTTAGAGGTAACAATGAAGTGCTTTTCTCCTTGGATTGATGGAATGACTTTAAGCACTTACTCCATTTGTTAACAAACCATACTTTGGTTGATGTTATGGCTCTTTTTATTTTGAGAAAGAAGCTGCCATGAGATATTTGAAATCTTCTCTGGCTACATCAAAGGTTAGATCAGAGGAAGAGAGGGAGCCACCCCTCCTCAGAGAAGTCATGGTTGTCCCTAAGAAAAGATAACTTGAGAGAGAAACCCTAGTTTTACATGATGTCATCTGTATTAATTGTAGGATTTGAACAATCAAATCTAGCTTTAACAAGATATGCCAGATCATTTTCGAACATGCTCAATACTCCCAACTGTAGGTGGGAATTATCTCCTTGAAATGTTGTGGGCCTAATTTTCCAAGGGAAAACAATGGCACACAACTATGATTCCAAGGATTTATATTCACAAGCATTTCCCTTTCTAAAAATGCTTGTTTTTCACCTTAATTTTTTTCCTTAAATTTCATTTTTTTACATCTACTTAGAATTGTGGGTGGGCCCCATGGCATGAAACTGGAAATAATGATAAAAAACAAAACAATTAAGCAACTATATTTTTATTTGAAATAAAACTATCCTAAAAACTATGTTCTACCTTCTTTCCTATCATATCATATACAATTGATTTGTGGTCTTTGATTGAACAAAAAACTATATTTTCCCATTTTTTTTCTGGGAACTGCCATGAACCTTGCCATTGAAGCCACTAAACTCTAATGATAATCTTCATCTGACGTTCTTAAGTCATATGACATATAGATGCAACTATGGCTAATATGTGTGTATACATACACACAATTTCCTTGTTTCTTAGGAATTTGAAAATATATTTTAATTTGTACCTTCTGGGAATCTAGATTGTGCATCATTTCCACATTCTAGGTGGTAGGATTGAATTAACCAATAAGTGGTCTAGTTTTTTATATCTGCTAAATAGCTTATCAACTTCTTAAAAACTCAAATTTAAATCGATTTCAAATTGATGAGTTCTATAACCCTAGAATTCCACTACCATGATTTTGGCCCAATCCTTAGCATGTAACCACTACTTACACATCTTCAAGTGAGCTAGTTCTAACAATAAATATAGCAACCTGATTCCAAAATGTGAAGGTGTCACTTGGGACAATTTTTAACAATATCTTCTCTATTTCTCTTAGCCACCTCAAGATCCTTGTAGATAATTAGTCACTTATCTCCAAAATGAAGAAAATAGTACTCATCATAATATGACATGCTTATGCATATGCCAAAGTACACAAATGCAAGTTGAGTTTGTCCTATCTCTTGACAACTCTCTTCTTGATTTGATTAGTGGGCTATAATATCTGATGATCTATTGAACTCTTTTGAGTATGTTATCGATGTCCTTATAAACATCTCCATACAAGACACATTTGTTTCAAGGAATCAAATCATATCCACTACTTTCTCCTAAAAAGAAAAATGGCAATAACACTCAGCAATAATTGTGTTTGATGGCTTTGATAAAACACAAACCATTTATCCTGAAAAGTCTCGTGTTTGTTGTGACATCAGTCTACCATAGTTAGAAGGTAGTTCCTATCTGACTTTCTCAATATGCTAGATAACAAGTTCTTATTGAAATGCTTTGCAAATTTCTAAAGAAGAATACAAATGAAGAAGATTTGTAGGTTTGACTATAATGATCAAAAATTTATTTCTTTGAGTTGTATGAAAAGGATTTTTATGTAGACGTTTCTTTTCAAAGTTTGTAGCTCACTGCCCAATGAGATTGTGAACTTCAACCATTGTTATAGGATGTTGAATTTTGATGAAACATTTGTATTTTTTATATTCTCATCTTTTGCACATCAGCTGTTAATATAGGGGTCCTATAGATTTTTCTATCATATATGAGAGTTGAATTTAATAGATCTTTTATTATTAAATGATCTTAGATTCTCAGGCTTTAGTTAGCTTTGTACTTGCAGGGGAACTACCCTCGAGATTGTTTTCCTTGGTTGCAGAAGAGGTATTGTTGTTTGAATATATTAGTGCATTCTTTGAGATTGCAACAATGTTTTTTTTCCAAATGTTTGACTATGGCAAGGAAAAGTTTTCATATTTCTATTAAAAAGAAGAACAATTGTGTTCTTTTGTTTAGTCAGCATACAAAGTGTAGTTTTTTTAGGTTGCAAATAATATACTTAAAATCTGTGTATTGCTATTAGGATTCAGGAAATTTACATAAGAATGATTCACAATATATGGTGGAACGCATTACAACACTTGTAAATTAAAGAATTTATAATTATGGTACCTATGATATTTCTCCATTAACAACAGGAGATGTGCTTGCAATGATAGATAGAGGTAAATCTAAATGAGGGCCCCATGGTTGGCACTAGGTTTTAGAACCCATTGAAGGGACAAAGGGGCAACAGAATGTGACAAGAACCTGCAATGTTATTTGTCTAGATTGTAAGTCCTTACCTTTTCTTTTGTAAATGTGGTTGCATCTTTTCTCTTGGTCACCAAACCAACTTTTCTCTTCATGTTTGCCTGCTATTTTTTCCCTTCCTGTCTCTATTTTTTTATGTTGCAAGGAGAAACCTTGTAGTAACTATATGAAATGTTCATACCTTTGTTAGTTGTTATTATTTAAGTTGCACTAATTTCCTATGAATCAATGTCTACTATATGTTTCCTACTTGCATCAACTAATCAACCTACATAGATCCATCGTAACTATGGATTTTTAAGGACTAGGTGGGACCAAAAAGGATTTAAAATGCAAATCTCTTTGTGCTTCAAAGATCTAGAGTTAAGATGGATCTGTGCTAGAATCTATCTCTCTATATATCAGTTTTTAAAAGTAATCCAAAACAACTCAGACTTGGTTAACTTGGATGAGTTGACTGCCGACCATATCAACTTGGCCATATATTTAGTTTGGAGGCCCAGTTGGTGTCGAACCAGTCAAAGCATGGCTCAGCCAGTTTGGAAACAAACTGACCCTAGTCAACCAAGTAAAGGGACCTACCCCACCCATCCATTTGCATCAGACCTCCCTTAATGAGCATGTGGAGTTTTGGAGCAACATTGAAGAGCAGTGATCTGTCCCAGCCAGGTATACCCTAAGTTTCATACTTTCAACCCATTACCAATTTGAACTTTAAATTTTTTAGTATGAAATTTGCATAATTAGAAGTTAAGATAGGGTTTTCAATGTTGCATATTTGAATTTGCAGATTGGAATTTTACCATGCCCCCAACAGTCAAAGACCTTGCATGGATACATGTTGATCTTGCCGATGAGTATTATATTGCAATAAATGCATTGATAGGTGGGGGAGACTAGTTGCAAGAATTCTTGGCTAGTATAAGAGGTTAAGTTTCCCCGAGCATTGCCCCATTAGAGGCGTTTGGACAAATTAGATTGGATCTACAAAATCAACTTGTGAAATTTAATGAAGATAATGCTAGGAAAAAAGAGATGGATGTAGTATGTTTTTTAGATTTTAGAGTCTAGATGGAATTTAGGGCCCCATTCATCAATAATTATGTATTTTTTTGTTGACATATATTTTGCTTAGTGCCATTTTGAAATTTTGTGAGATATTCAAACTCTATATGGTATGTGCATGAGAAAACTTCATATATTTTTTCTCTAATGGCTTAGAATCTTTAAAAATGATTTTTAATCAATACCTAAGTATTTTAAGTACTTTTTAGTAATTAGATCAACTTGAGTCAATTTGAGTCTAAGTGGGAGTCCAAGTTGACCCATGAATGATTCCAAGTCTAAGTCTGAGTTGGAGTCCAAGTTGACACTTGACTGATTCTGAGTTTGAAAACATTGATCTATACACACACATAAATATATTTTTGGTATTTTATTTAAATTTTCTTTTTTACTTTATGAATTTTAATTTTATTTTTGTTTTAATTTACATGTGTTACCCATGGATGTTATAATCTCATACCCACTGGGCTGTAGAATGCACCTAACTTCTCTCAGTGTTATAATTCATTTCTAGTGAAGCTTCTACAATTGGTGTACATTTCTTATTCCAGTTTTTAGTGTACTGCAATATGTGAGCCATTCCACATTTCCAACACTTTTTCATGTTACAGCCTTTTGCAATTTTGATTAATAAGACCAGCCTATTTTTCAGATTTCTTAGAGGAGACCAATTGTAGCTTTGGGTTTATTGGATGAAGGAAAAGTTCTTTTGGGTGTGTTGGCCTGCCCAAATTTTCCCTAGACATCTATTAGCATCAATGCTCACCCTTCAAATTATCCAATTGGTTTTCTTTTTTTTTTGCAAGAAAATGAGCTGGCACTACTGTGAATACATTGGATGGTTATATATAACGTAAAAGGGTGGGTAACACATTCATTTTTAGCCAAGAATAATCTTTTGTTGGGATTGATATTAACACCATAGTTGATATTTTGGCTTTATTTCCATCTGATATTCAAAGTTGATTTAATGTACTTTTTCATAGGTGTATGTTGCACAAAATATTGTCACCATGACATTTTGCAATCAGTGTGAGTCTATCACCACTCATACTTTCCTCCTTTGCAAGTATTAAACCTCAGCTCTTTATGTCGAGCCTTGAAAAATAAGAGAAAGCCCTTAAAAATCTCTAAAACTCTGGTTCCGCACTTTCTCTTAGAATTACTTGCGGTCTCGCACCCCTTGGTCATGTCCCCTGTGGACCTGCCCGCTCTGTTTCTGTGTAATGGGTGCAGACCCCTGTAAAAGTAAAAAAGGTGCAAGTACATTCTTAAAAACTCACTTTGGGTTAATTATGGAAGCTTCTAGAGGGAATCTTGAGGTGGCAAGTTTGCTCCTTTGATGTTCATGCATCCCATAACTAAAGGAGCTAACCCCTTGATGTGAGGAGCTTATCCCTTTGAAGGAGGACTCTATCCCTTCATAGGTGGACCTGTAACTTCCTTCCTCTGCACTATAAAATGAGGCATTGGGCTGGTTACTAAGAAGGTTGAAAGCTGAATATTTTTGAGGGTAAATGCTATTGGAATTTAGACTTCCTAATTGAGCTTGAGAGGAGAGATTACATACCTTTTGACCTCATTGGGAAGAGTGTGAAGCTTGTCAAAGTAGAGGAGATTCTTGCTTGGACCCTGGGAGGAGCTTGTACAACATCAAGGCACCAAGGTTATAAAGTTCTTCTTTGTTTAAAGTTAATACAATCAAGTTTATCTTTCTCAATAAGTCGTCTCTTATGGTTTATTTCATGGATTCCTTGATCACCATGATGAATATGATTTATTATATTGTCTATGCAGGTGTTATTTGATGTGTGCTTGTTTGTGTTTGCAGGTTCTCAAAAGGAAAATCGTTTAGATGGTCGAAGCGTGGCTGCCACAAACTAGTGTTGGACTAAAGGTAGGGTCTAAAACACCTCTTGGTTTTTATTTATAAATCACAATATTTAGAGAAAGGTAGAATTTGCTTGTTTTGCTTGTCGCTAAATCTCTGTAGATACTAGGGAGATCAGTCTTGTCTGCAAGAACGATTTATCTGGCCGACAGTGTATGTAAGTGCCATATAAAAGTCTGAAGAAGCACCTTTCTTTGAATCATACAAGGAAACACATTCAATGCATGACTTGACAACTGCAATAGCGAAGGTATTTTTCCATCAAGTTCAAGATCTTGTGATATTCCTTTTTGCAGTTGGCAAATGGAACTTTGTTAATGAGTTGGGATCTACCTTTTCTTAGAGGCCATGATGAAGAGGTATCTCTTCCATTAAATTCATCCAATACTTGCATC
The DNA here is from genome assembly GCA_031772625.1 of Pinus tabuliformis. Taxonomy (NCBI): domain Eukaryota; kingdom Viridiplantae; phylum Streptophyta; class Pinopsida; order Pinales; family Pinaceae; genus Pinus; species Pinus tabuliformis. Next base: position 5,338,156 of record CM062813.1, read on the forward strand.
TTTCCTCCTTTGTTGAGATAGGCCACAACCATGGGTCATCAAAGTTGCTAGGACTTCCACCCACTTTTGGATGGGGTAGATAACTCCATTGGCCACATTAATTCAGTAACATGTCTTCAGGTAGTTTTGAACCTGGTTTTGTGCACTGAAAGTTCTTTGATTTAACCACTTGACCATAACCCACCTGAGAGGATTTTGAGTAGTTTTCTTCAATTGTTTTAATATAGAGTTTAGCAGTTTATTTACTATATAAAATGTGAGATTCATATGAAAATATCCTTGACAGATCCTAGGTGTAAAAGCACCACGAGTTAGAGTAAATAGTCAGGAGGAAAAATATGGAGCAATGACAAGGGGTGATGGAGAAATATATCTTCACTTTCCTAATCTAGTCTATAGTGAAAAGATTTGGGATCATGCAGTTGGTTGCATTGTAATCCAAGGTGATTCTAGAAATTTTATTCTTTCTAAGCATTTTTTGAATTGTTCCTTTTCAGCTACTTATTCCCATGTGGTACGTTCAAATTGCAACCATGTTTTTTTTCCAAATGTTTGCCTATGGCAAGGAAAAGTTTTCATATTTCTATTAAAAAGAAGAACAATTATGTTCTTTTCTTTAGTCAGCATACAAAATGTAATTTTTTTAAGTTGCAAATAATATACTTAAAATCTGTGTATTTCTATTAGGATTTAGGAGATTTACAGAAGAATGATGCACAAGATATGGTGGAACGCATTACAACACTTGTAAATTAAAAAATTTCTAATGATGGTACCTATGATATTTCTCCATTAACAACAGGAGATGTGCTTGCAATGATAGATATAGGTAAATCTAAAGGAGGGCCCCATGGTTGGCACTAGGTTTTAGACCCCATTGATGGGACAAATGGGTAAGCCATGAGAATGTGATAGGGACCTATAATGTGCTTTATCTAGATTGTAAGTCCTTACCTTTTCTTTTGTAAATGTGGTTGCAAGTTTTCTCTTGGTCACCAAACCAGCTTTTCTCTTTGTGTCTACCTGTTGTATGTTCCCTTCTGTCTCTATTTTTTTTATGTTGCAAGGAGAAACCTTGTAGTCACTATATGAAATATTCATACCTTTGTTAGTTGTTATTATTAAAGTTGCAATAATTTCCTATGAATCAATGTTTAAAATATGTTGCTACTTGCTTCAACTAATAAACCTGCATATATCCATCCTAACTCTAGATTGTTAAGGACTAGGTGGGGCCAAAAATGATTTAAAATGAAAATCTCTTTGTGCTTCAAAGACCTAGAGTTAAGATGGATTTGTGCTAGAATCTATCTCTCTATATATCATTTTTTAAAAGCAGTCCAAGTCAACTCAAACTTGGTTAACTTGGATGAGTTGATTGTCGACCATATCAACTTAGCCATATATTTAGTTTGGAGGCCCAGTTGGTGCCGAACCAGTCAAAGCATGGCTCAACCAGTCTGGCAGAAAACTGACCCTAGTCAACCAAGTAAAGAGACCTTCCCCACCCCTCCATTTGCATCAAACCTCTCTTATTGAGCATGTGGAGTTTTGGAGCAACGTTGAAGAGTAGTGATTTGTCCTAGTCAGGTATACCCTAAGTTTCATACTTTCAACCCATTACCAATTTGAACTTTAAAGTTTTCAGTACGAAATTTGCATAATTAGAAGTTAATATAGGGTTTTCAATGTTACATATTTGAATTTGCATATTGGAATTTTACCATGCCCCCAAGAGTCAAAGACCCTGCATGGATCCATGTTGATCTTGTCGATGAGTATTTTATTGCAATAAATGCATTGGGGGGTGGGGTGGGGGAGACTAGTTGCAAGAATTCTTGGCTAGTATAGGAGGCCAAGTTTCCCCAAGCATAGCCCCATTAGAGGAGACTGAACAAATTATATTGGAACTACAAAATCAACTTGTGAAATTTAAGGAAGACAAGACTAGGAAAACAGAGATGGATGTAGTATGTTTTTCAGATTTTAGAGTATAGAGGGAATTTAGAGCCCCATTCATCAATAATGATGTATTTTGTTGTTGACATGTATTTTGATCAATGCCATTTTGAAATTTTTTGAGATATTCAAACTTTACATGTTATGTGCATGAACAAACTTTATATATTTTTTCTCTAATGGCTTGGAATCTTTAAAAATGATTTTTAATCAGTGCCTAAGTATTTTAAGTATTTTTTAGTAAACCAAGTCAATTAAATCAAATCAGCTTGAGTCAATCTGAGTTTGAGTGGGAGTCCAAGTTGACCCACGACTGGTTCCAAGTCTGAGTCTGAGTTGGAGTCCAAGTTGACACTTGACTGATTATGAGTTTGAAAACATTGATTTATACACACATAAATATATTTTTGGTATTTTATGTAAATTTTCTTTTTGACATTATGAATTTTAATTTTATTTTTTGTTTTAATTTACATGTGTTACCCATGGATGTTATAATCTCATACACACTGGGTTGTAGAATGCACCTAGCTTCTCCTAGTGTTATAATGCATTTCTAGTGAAGCTTTTACAATTGGTCTACATTTCTTATTCCAGTTTCTAGTGTACTGCAATATGTCAGCCATTGCACATTTTCGACACTTTTTCATGTTACAACTTTTGCTATTTTGATTAAGGATACCAACCTATTTTGCAGATTTCTTAGAGGAGACCAATATGTTGTAGCCTTGGGCTTATTGGATGAAGGAAAAGTTATTTTGGGTGTGTTGGCCTGCCCAAATTTTCTCTGGACATCTGTTAGCATCAATTCTCACCCTTCAAATGATCCAATTGGTTTTCTTTTTTATCTACAAGAAAAGGAGATGGCACTACTGTGAAATCATTGGATGGTTCTATACAACCTAAAAGGGTGTGTAACACTTTCATTTTTAGCCAAGAATAATCTTTTGTTGGGACTGATATTAACACCATAGTTGATATTTTAGCTTTATTTCCATCTGATATTCAAAGTTGATTTAATGTACTTTTGCATAGGTGTATGTAAGTGCCATAGAAAAGTTTGGAGAAGCATCTTTCTTTGAATCATACGAGGCAACACATTCCATGCATGACTTAACAACTGCAATAGTGAAGGTATTTTTCCATCAAGTTCAAGATCTTGTGATATTCCTTTTTGCAGTTGGAAAATGACCCTTTGTTAATGAGTTGGGATCTACCTTTTCTTAGAGGCCATGACCAAGGGGCATCTCTTCCATTAAATTCATCCAATACTTGCATCTTTCCTCTTCTGTTGAGTTAGGCCACAACCATGGGCCATCAATGTTGCTAGGACTTCCACCCACATTTGGATGGGGTAGATAACTCCATTCGCCACATTAATTCAGTAACATGTCTTTAGGTAGTTTTGAACCTAGTTTTGTGCACTAAAAGTTCTTTGATTTAACCACATGACCACAACCCGCCTGAGAGGATTTTGAGTCGTTTTCTTCAATTTGTTTTAATATAGAGTTTAGCAGTTTATTTACTAGATAAAATGTGAGATTCCTATGAAAATATCCTTGACAGATCCTGGGTGTAAAAGCACCATCAATTAGAATAGATAGTTAGGAAAAATATGGAGCAATGACAAGGGGTGATGGAGAATTATATCTTCACTTTCCCAATCCAGGCTATAGTGAAAATATTTGGGATCATGTAGTTGGTTGCATTATAATCTAAGGTGATTCTAGAATTTTTATTCTTTCTAGGAATTTTTTGAATTGTTCTTTTTCAACTACTTATTCCCATGTGGTACTTTCATTGAATGATAATTGTGTTCTATGATTTTCTTTATTGCAGCATGATTGGATCAAATTGTTAAAATGATATACATTTCAAGCCAATAAATATGTTATTGTGATGAATGTTTATTGTTATTGTGTAAGGTTAGATGACAAATCTGTTTCATGTAATTATTGATTAATGATGAAATTATTGGGTAGTTCTATCTACCAACTCATAAATTATGTAATCTTTTTAACAATGTGATAGGAATTGATCTTGACATGTGTTTATTGAGATTGTGTTCCATATTATTGTTCCTTGGCCAGGCTACAAGCCCCTATCTACTGTGGTAGTATTGGTAAGTTTTGTGAGAGTGTACTGTGTTTCTCAAGGGGACTAAAAGGCCCTGTGCACCATGTAATATTTCCAAGCTTTATCATTATGTTAGTAGGAGATTTACTTCCTCTAGACCCTAAGGATCATGACATATTGGGGCATGTTACCCACCCACATGTACGGGTAACCATAAGAGATTTTTTCTTTTATGATGCAATTTGCTAGCTAGTTGTCATACATTATTTATTATATGTTGTCTTTTTGTTTCCATATTTTTTCACAAGTTATCTACAACTTGAGTTTTTTAGCATGTAACTTAGTTGGCATGATTGTTCCTAGGCTTTTCTTGAAGGTTGAATATTAATTTCCTAAGGTGTTCTTTTCTATGGTGACATTTTATTTTCTTTTTTTATATAGGTCATTTGGTCACATAGTGGTCACTATTACCCAACTGAAGAAACATGTTCGAATTTCTTGCATTTCTGGGGAAAAATGGCGGACATTGCTGATGTTGAGGTATATTTGTATAAATCCTATATAGTCTACTTCGGTTTATATTTCATCGTTCATCACATTGTATCTTATACTCTCCATTGTATCTTCTTTCATTTTCAGAAGAGGAACTCAGTATTGATGGTAAGCGGGAATTGAAGAAAGAGGAGAACAATAGCACTAGAGTGACAAATATAGAAAGAGAGAGAGAAGAGAACTAGTCTAGTGATACCCTTAAAGCCAATATCCCGCATGAGACACACACATACAAACTGATGGTCAAGTCTTTAGAGTTGGTGAATTCACCTGCAATGCCTTGGCAACATAATGATAATGTTTTGAAGTGATGAAACAATATTTTATGTGTAAATGTTTGTCCAACCAATATTAAGTTGTAAACTCATATTGTAATACTTGACATTTCATATAATATACTTGTGGTTGAAATTATTTATAGTTGTACTTGTAGATATCATTTAGTATTGTAATTAACATATATAACTTTGTGTTTTCATATTAGATGAACATGCACATTGTAGGATTTTTTTTTTTTAATTTAGTCGCAAAATCATACTAATTAATTTATGTTGATTAATAATGAACACATAAAATCAATCTAAAACTACTAAATTAGTAGTTCATATTGATTAATGATGAATACAAATAAAATGAAAATACGACTAAATTAGTCATTTATAATGATTATTAATGAAAGTAAATGGAATGAATATAAACTACTAAATCAGTCATGTATATAATGAATATGAAGCTACCAAGAAAAGATAAATGACTGTTGTGAATGATAAATTTGTGATTACAAATGAAGATTAAATTTTGCATATATATGACTATTAGTGGCTAATTTACAATATCTTATAACATGACTGAAATTTAGTCATATTTCTTTGGTCATTAATTGGTTTCAAACAATGACTAAAATTTGTATATATATTACTATTAGTAGCTAATTTATAGTATCTTATAACACAACTAACATTTTGGTCATATTTCCTTGGTCATTAATTGATTTTCTTGGGTGATCATGTAGTAGTATATTTTGTTGTGTATTTGGTCATTAATTATGACAATTAATGACCAAATCAATGACTAAATTAATGACCAAATTTATGACTAAATATACCACTAAATGATAAAATTGAGACACCGAATTAATGACTAAGCTAAATATGAATAAAAGTTGGTCGCGTTATAAGATACTGTAAATTACCCACTATTGGTCACCGATTAAAAAATGGTTGTTCATATGCAAATTTTAGTCATTTTTTTAGTAACTAATTAGCCATTTTGTACTAGTGTGTGCTCGTCTACATCTATCATTGCATCCTTGAAGACATCAGCATTGACCATGAAATGTAGTATCTATTGATCATCATAAAAAACACGTAAATTAGTGATGTTATCAGGGATAGATGGCTTATACAAAATTTCAACAGAAAATCTATCCCTAAGCGATGTCATCCTAGCAGCTGAATTTGCTAGAGCATTTGTAGTTGCATTACGCATTCTTGGTACAAAAATAATATTGAAGGCTTAGAAGTTAGAGATAAGTCGCCATACATCTTGTTGGTAACTCTTAAGACAGGGTGAAACATGGTGCATGGTGTTACGTACCCACCATACCACGATCTCTTAATCAACTACCACTTTAAACACAACAATGTTGAAGCTGATGACTTTCTGTAAGCCCAAAACAAGTGCTTCATACTTAGCAGTGTTGTTCGTGCACTCAAACTCTAAGCAGCTTGATATTAAGTGTTTCCTTTGCAACAGGTCCGTCAAAACACAACTAGCTCTAGAGCCCTCTTATGTCTTGGATCCATCAAAGTGTAGGGTCCACATATTATCTGTACAAGGACTACTTGTTGTGCTAGTACTACTGTCACTACTATTGTTACTGTTACAATCTATGGTACAAGTTTCATTTTCGCCAGTTGGGCAAGGAAGGAGACCTAACTATGTGTCTGGTGGGGTTGGGTTTGGTTGTGCGAGATAACACCGCAGTTGTGTTTCCAGAAAGAAATTTCCAAACATGACTTCTGCAAAAGACAATGGTTCATTTTGACCATCCAAGGGAGTAATGTTGTGCTTCATGTATCTTTCTGAAAACACCTGGATATGGTTGATTTTTCCCTTGTGCAGAAGCCATAAGTGTGACCAGTCCATAGAAAACTATCCTTGCAACTTGTTGGACCAGTCTTTCCTGAGAAATAAGCCATATGCTTGTGGGATGTCCACAATCACAATGTTAATGCACTAGTGAACTCGTTTGCCAAACAATAACTAGATGATCACATGCCAAAGTTCAAAAATGGTTGTCACACATGTTCTTTCAAGTTGGATGATCTGCACAATTGAACTACTCCATTTAAAATTGATCTCTTTAGCAATAGAGAGTGGCATGACATTGATTGACGGGCTAGAATCAACCAAACAATTGTGAAAATTGAAGTTGAATATTTCAAATGACAACATAAATGGTGGGTAGAGCGAGTTCACTTCCTCCATGCGAAGCACATTGAGCATAGATGCAGGTGAGTTGGGATACTTTCTTGGTCCCTTGCTGGAAGAGGAAACATTATCTGTTGAGGTTTTCCCCAGTGCACGCAAAAGCATATCTCGTTGATCCATGATCTTGGTTAACTCATAAAGAGAGATGTTCGCATGGGTCATTTTCATGTCTTCAATAATGTTTTAATCCATAGCAAGAAGACTCACTGAGATGTCCAGGGGTAGACTTGCGTTCATGTTGTTTGGTGGGCTTCCTTTGTCTTTGTTGCTCATGGATGTACTATTAGTTGTAGTTGTATTTCTGGACTTGCCTTGTGTTTTTTTTGTTGATCTGACCAGTGGATCAACTTTTATGAGAAAATTTTGTCTTAATTTTTATCTCAGTATCTCAAAAATAGTGGTGGCCCCTTGAATCCTCAAACTGTATCAACTATTTTTCTTTGGGGCCAGACGGTCACTTAGAGGCTCCTTCTCGGTGGTCATCTTCTAGGCAGTGTTAGCACATTGATACATGTTGATTACATGTCCAACACTTGGAGCTTCATCAGATGCAACATCCTCCTCTTCATCTTCATATCAGGCTGAGTCTGTTCACTGGCTACAAATTTATCAGTCAACTGTGTAGATAGAGTGCTTGTTTCTTGGTTCCATCCTAGGCAAGTCTTCTTTGAATGTTGTTCGCCATGTAAATTGCAATAATGATCTGTTGTGATTGCATCCAGGCCAAGCACAAGGCTAGAGATGTATGCAGTTTTGGTTGGGTCACTTTTGCTACTGCCTGAAGTTGATTTCTTCTTTTGTGCAAATCAGGGAAGCCTAGTGTTCATGGTTGTCTCGCTCGTCCACTGCTTGAGTTCAGAAACTTTGGTTTTCAAGGACTTGACGAGATGAGTAAGGCTCTTAATTTCACTTGCTTCCTTTTCCTTTGGCTTCCTCACAGTAGTTTGACACCTCCTGCCCATGTCTTTGGATTCCTTAGCTGATTCATCATCTACAATGACTCTAATAGCACTAAGGTCTTTCTCCACAAAAATTGCCTCTTGGAAATTTTACAGAAGTGTTGGTTTTGCAGCTCGCTTGACGAACTGCACAATGTTGGTTGACAGTGTAGACGTTAAGTAGTCCACTGTGATGGATTCGTGAGGTTTGGTGTCTACAGTGAACTTGTTCAAGATATGGTTAAACTTGTGGTTAAAATCATTCACTTTTTCTTTCTGCTCCATATTGACACTGCCCAACTCTTTTAGCAACACGATAGGGTATTTGTCTTTAGCAAACTTTTCAATGAAAATTTCCTTGAACAGCCCCCAGTTTTGAATAGAGTTGACAGGAAGGCTCTAGTACCATACAACTGCTCGACCATCCAAGTTACATGGAAATAGTCTACATGCAACGTTGTCATAACATACCTCGAGTGTTTGTAGATGTAGTTACAACGTGACTAGATGATCCTCCACCTTCATTGCTCTGTCAGGGTCATACTTTGTTAATAGTTTATATGTGTGTCTTGGAACCTTGTGCAAGACACTCGAGAGTGAAAATAGGCCCTATGTCATCCATCCCATATTTTGGTTAGCCATGTTGTCCTCTTCTTCGTCCTCCTCTTCTTCTTCTAAATCTGATGGTTCAACCTTTGAATTTGTTGTTTCGTCTCCGCCTTCGCCTCCTCTACTGGCTTCCCCTCTGCTGCCTCCACCAGAACCTGATCCCAAGAGTAAGAGGTTATCTTCTTCTCCTTCTAATAAAAGTGGAGGTTCCTCTTCATTTTCAACAACTTTTGCCAGCTCTTCAAGAGCGGCGAGGGTTGCTTCTTCAACAGATGAGACTATCACTCCTATGAGAGTAGTCTTTTACTTCCTCTGCGAATAGGGAAGAGTGTGCACTCCTGGAATTAGTCCAACAACTTTAGAAAAATAATGGGTGATGGGACGGACAACATGGATGTGATGATATGAAATTTCTTTTTCGGGTCTGGGAGGTGAGGAATAACCAAATTTAGAGTTGCACGTGGGAGAGAGGCAGTTTGTGTTATTGGCTTGACGAGATGATAGATAAGTGGTGTTGGTAGGGCATTCATCCATAAAATTTTGGCGGCCCTCCTTCTAGTGCTAGAGATTTTGACGTTGTTGGACCCGCCAAAATTCATGGAATCTTGTCGATATGAAGTCCCAACTAGAACTCACACCGTTTGGTGTAGGAGTCCCATCTTGTGCGATGGCCCGGTTCCCATTATCTTAGAAATTTTCCTTAGCTCTTGTTTTTCAGCGCATGAGAGTGTTATGCTTGTATTTTCAAAAAGCGAGGTGATTATTCTTGGTGAGTGCGTAATGTAACTTATGTCCGGGTTCTCTTACTATAAAGGAGAGGGTCTAACCCAGGGAGAGACACACGCGAAACAACAAGGGTCTGACCAGCATCCAACGGGGTAGTCTACAACGGATGCAATAGTTGTTAAAACCAAAGTGCAAGGGAAATCATGTACACAATCCAACAAAGTAGTCCACATGGAGGTGACGGTATTTATAACCAAGAAAACAAGAATGGTATGTTCAATGTCATGCGGAGTAGTCCACACGGATGAGACAACAACGATAAACAATACAACACATCCTCAACCATGTAAGTACTAAAATAACCAAAGTAGTTCAACTATCTTAGTAAAGGTTAAGAAAACGTGCACTACAAATGTTTAAATAGCAGTCTTACAAACATCTACAAAACATGAGTGAAAACGTTCTGGCCTAAAACATGCTTCTGAATTAAGCAAAATTCCCAAGGCACATTTGTACACCATACATCACTAGTCCTAGTAGTGAGACATTAGAGCCACTCCTCACTCCTCAATGAATAGACTACAGACTCTCAAGGCTATGTGGGAGGAGCCAAGGTGAAAAATAATTTTATCATACAATGGGAGGGGTATATATAGCCAAGGGTGATGCTTGACCCTTGTGACTCTTGGACTACCCTTGTGACTATTCAACTTCCCATGAATTTTCAACTGAGATGACTCTTCAAATTTTGTGTGCATCCGCTGGACTTCACTTTAAATAACATTCAATTACAATGTATTGGGACCATAATGGTGATGTGGCCGAGACAACTCATGACACAACTTGACATGACACTTCTAACATGTACCGGTTGATTGTGGTGTCCATGTCAAGCTGCTAAGTGATGGATGTACTCTTGGTGTGCTTTGTCTTCTCCTCTGCCTATAATAGTGCTGTGTGGTCTTCGATGGTCTTGGTCTTGATGGTTCAATACATGTGTTCCTTTTTCTTTTTGCTCGATATGCTTCATACGCCCATCCAGCTGCAAACCAGTCTTCTAGCATGTGCGCTCCTTTTTCATCCTGTTTGTCATCTCACCATGATCAACTAGTGTACCTGTTCTTGGAATTCACTCATGATGAGACAACATCAAATCCAAAATCTCCTTGTCTAGCATGATGCATTGTTCTCATGTTCTGAGTGACAGGGAGGGAGGAAAGCTGACTCAGACAGTGTTGAGCATAGCTCAAGCTAGAATGAGGGATTCTGAGAGGACAACCCATATTGTTGGGAAAAACTATGTTGTGATCACTCGGAGGTAGGATTGCATGGTGAGAGTCACTAGTGTCAGCTGTAAGGTGGGACCCTAAGGGGGGGAAGCTTCTGTACAATTTTCAGAGGGAAGACAGAGTAGGCTACAAAGGGACTGCTAGTCATGACTGCGCAATCTCTGGGAATAGTGTATGACATTCAACAGGGGAGTTTCCAGTCATGTCTGCATAATTTCTAGAGGCAAGGCAGAGCAAGGGTCATCTAGGCAGCTCTACACAATTTTTGGGGAGAGTGTAGAGAAAGGCAGTAGATGACGAACTGGGCATGTCTACGCAAATTTGAGGAATAGTGCAGACCAAGGTCTTAGAGAAGTATAGGCTCCCACTAGGCAAGAAGGAGGGTTAATTATTATGCTTGAGAAATGTGCAGTTTTGTTATATAGGGGGGGAGTTTCTGCGCAATTCTTGGAGGCAGACAAGAATTTCACCTCTAGGATTGTGCAGTGTAGCTGAACTGGAGGACAACCTCAAGCACTGTGCAGTTCCAAGAAGTAGAGCAGATACACTTAGGGATGAGACTGCGCAGTTCAACTCAATCGGGGACCGCTGGAAGAGGGTTGTCTAGTCGGGTAGATTTTCAGGAAAATGGTTAAGTGTTGAAAGCAAGAAAACTTGTGCAGACTGACATTGTGAACATACACTTAGAATACTCAAGAATATGACAACATAGACCACCATGACAATAATACAAAACATGCCCTTAGTGAGACTGTCTTGGAGTGGAGAGCAACAAGTGCGACACTTGTGAAAGATCTTTCGACGACCGTGACGACACTTGCGCGACATTGTTTACAACTTTGTGTGTGAGTACAACAAATGTTTATATAGCGAAGACAACCCAAACACACAAAGACAGAACTTCAAACTCACTATAATTAGATCACAAGCATGGAAAAGTGATCAACATGCCGAAAGACGATCATTGGTCAAACAATAAAAAAGGTGGAAATACTTCACAAGAGCTCATGGGGTGAGCTCGAGTGTTTGCAATCATCAAAGGAAAAATCAAGGAAGGCTCCGAAATTTTGGAGGGTGTTTCAGCTGCTAGAACACTCTCATGGAAATGATCATAGATGAATGACTTACTTAATGTAGTTGAATCACAAAAAAATGATATCTAATTTAATTCTATGATTTTTTTTTATTTTTTTTCCTAGAAAAATAATTCTAAAGGTGTTGTATACAACGAAATAGATGGAATAGGAAGTTACATGCATGGCCATTTGGGTTTTTAAAGATTCATATTATCAGAGGTTTAGATGAAACTATTGAATTTTCGAAAGGAAATATATCATCTTGTTTATCAATACTCTCTACTTCTATCTTTTTTGTGACATTCGAGGAAACATTGGCCTTCTGTTGAATATTGTTACTATTTTTTTTCATGAATGCAACACAATATATTTCATGCCAAAAGTGTTTACATAATACCTATATTTATATATCAAGAAATAATTATAAGGGAGTGGCATTTCTTGATGCATATATTTTATATATTATGTAAATGTCACAAAATAATATAAAGGTGTGAGATTTTGTGATGCAATGAATGGCATCGCAAAATAATTTTTTTATTGAGTGTGTTTTTTCATGAATTACATTAAAAAGAGTTCATGCTTGTGCGGAAGAAGTGTTGTGTGGGATGGAGGTGTGCGGAAGAAGTGTGTAAAGGTAGGAATGTGTGTGGAGGTGCAGAAGGGGAAGTATTGTGTGCCCATAACATGCTTCAAATTCTCTAACGACCCCAAATGTTCAACACCTTGGTTTTTAATTTGTCATATATTTAGTTTTTAGTAATTTAATACAATTCAATTTTCCAAAATAAATTTAATTTTTTATATTTAATAATTTAATTTTGTGTTTTTCTAATGAATTTAATGGTTAAAATGGTGTATTTTTTAAAAATATATATAACCTTAAAAATATATATAACCTTAAAACTATTATTATTATTAATTATCTATTTAAGTAAATAAATTAGACTTAACTTCAAATATAAAAAAGTTTTCATGCATTGTATTACAAAGAATTTTACGTGTGTGCGGAAGAAGTGTTGTGTGGGATGGAGGTGTGCAGATGAAGTGCACGGAGGTGCAGAAGTGGGGATCTGTGCAAAAGGAGAAACATGCCAAAGGGGAAGTGTTGTGTGGCAGTCAGATGTCTTCAACTTCTTCAGTAACCCCAAATGTTCAACACCCCACTTTTTAATTTGTCAAATGTTTACTTTTTAGTAAGTTAATACAATTCAATTTTCAAAAATCAATATATATATATATATATATGTTTAATGATTGAATTTTGTGTTTTCTGAATCAATTCAATTATTAAAATGATGTCTTTCTTACTTAAGAATTAAAAAATTAAATAAGGAAAAATTATATATATCCTTAAAATTATTATAATTAATTATTATCTATTTAAGTAAAATAAACTAGATTTAATTTCAAAACATAAAACATTATCATCTCATAAAAAATAAAGATGAAAAAACAATGTCCTATATTCATTAATTGTAAGTAAGTAGCATACCCACAATGTGGGGAAAGGAAACACCAAAGTTAATCATGGTAATTATGTTATTCAAAGATTAAGGGATTTTGCTTTTGGATGGAAAATAAATGCTTCAAAAGGTATTATAGTAGAGGTAAACATTAATATATATATGATGGTAGGATGTCAATTTAGAGGTTGTGAAATACCAATTCATCACTAAATTAACCTCAATTGGTGATTCTAGTTTCCGAAGGAAAATTGGAATATAAGAAAATGGAGGGCATTTTCATTGGTCATTGTTACAACTCAATTAGAGGTTGGAAACCATTGGTTAAATTGAGATCCATGATCATTTATGTGATGTTACTCCCATGTCACCACCCCATCCTACAATAGAAACATGTGAATTCCCATTATTCACCAGCCTTGACAAAATAACAATGAATATCTTGCAATCCCGCTTTAAAGAACTCTTGAAACTTTTGGGTTTGCTTGTTCAAGATTGTAAAATTTAGTTAACTCAATAGCATATAAATTTGTGTCACGACCTTTGTACTATGCTACAATCAATGATATATTAAGTTTATATAAAGTCTAAACTTGATGGCCAATTTATTTCCATGTATCTATTTGTTTAACTTCACCAATAATCCAAGCCTTCACTATTAAGTTTCTAGAGATTGCAAATGAAGAATAATGCATATAAGAGAACCAATTACATAGATAAAAGGAAGAATGATTGAAAATATTTTGTTTACTAGCTAACTATTTAGAGACAATGCCTAAATACACCTCTTGAATAATTTGAAATTACATCTTTTTTGCTTCAAACATTATCACAATGTGAAGTACCATAGAATCCTTACCATCAAACTTGTCTAGGTCCATTTCCATAGAAAATTAAAAAAGAGTGACTCAATTGAATTAATTATGAGCCTATCACAATAATTATGTGAAGGTCCCACTAATTATTTATGGGGAAGATTTACACATATGTGAGTCGGAAGGAGTTATAAGGTGAAGAACTTTTTGAATTTGGAAGTCTAGCCTCCTCATTCTATTTATGATTTCTAAATATTGTAAGGCCTAAGCTATTACATTGTCTATTCCTTATGTTTGGAGTATAATTCACTTTTAAATGAAGTTAGCCCATGAGGAATAATGGTTTATGGTTACTTTTGGATGTAATGGTCATGTCATGTTGATTAAAGAATTTTTTAATAATTTAATAGTTCAGAGAGCTAGTCTAATTAGTGTTTATGGATTTCACTTAGAGAAATTGAAGCCTTGTTGGCTACCTACATTACAAAGTGTTGACAAAATCAATTTTAGTTGTCATTTCTATGGGCATGCGCCCATGTTGATTAACCCAAAATATACTATTTATATTATGATTGTATATTTACTTTCTCTAAATCTATAAAAAATATTGGAACAAGTGTAGAACACATTAAATGTAATAATCTAATCTTAGGTTTTGATAGGTGATGTGTTCCTTGGTTTTCTATTAGTATATTACTTTTTTCCTTCCTTGTGTTCTTGTTGACAGTGCTAGAAATTCTGCCAACAATAGGGGATCACCTCCGTATAAAGGCTCAATTAGGTTCTACACCCATTGGAGTGGGAGTCCCATCTGGAATGATGGCTCAACTGTCATTTTACTTAATTTATAATGATATGCCTTGAAAAATTCAACAACATATTATAGAACCAAAATCACTTTTGAGACATGCAAGTAATGTTAGCTTTGTGGAATGTGCAAGTATAATGTGCATAAAATAGTTCCGCGAATAAAATAAATAACATGATCCTTTAAAAGAACATTGATAACACTACTCTAATCAAGACGCATATAAGAAAAGAATCGCTAATTGATTGGAAAATAGTTTTCAATCAAACATGAACATGAAAGCGTAATGACATACAATTTCAATTGAGATTTTTATTAAAGACAACAAAATAGTTTGTCCCCTTCAACACATGTGAATACAAACACATACAATAACACTACAAGAAAAGTATTACAATGCATTTGATATAGTCCGACTCAAAGAACTTTTGATGATTATGTAGAAGTATGAAGATGCACAATTACAAAGAGACTTGACTTGATCCAATAGTGGAACATGGAAGCCACTACTTTCTTCTAAAAAGAACAATATCTCTCTCATATGCTAACAAGAGAAGCCAAGGCTAAAGGTCCATTTTCTTTTTTTCCCTAAGGAAAAATTGTAAATTTGTTAGAAAACAAAATTACATGTTGCATATGCTTCAAGAGCCTTCAATCATACCAGTGAATATTGGTGCCCATAAAAATAGTGACATAAAGTATTGAACATAAAATAGTAAAAAATAACATTGGGACTAAGTAAAAATGCTTAGTTACCCTTTTCTACCTTTCTTCTTTTACATGTTATGCCAACCTCCTAGATTAGGAGTGGCATTTACAATTTCTAGTTGGTTTTCTTCTACTACCATCAAGTTTTTCTTGTCTAAGTTAGAGCTCTCAGATATATGAGTTCATTTGTAACCTCCCATATCCTTTTCAATGAGAAAATTCTCCTTCTATATTATTGGGATTGAAATTCTTGCTGCTTCTTGACCGGTCAGAATCAGTACCATTATTCCTTCTTGTTTTCATCCTCTATTTGATATTATTTCTTGTGGATTTTGATTGACCTCGGGTATTGGATTACCCACTTCCCCTTCATACTCTTCTTTTGAGAGTTGTTGCTCTAGAAACTGCCATTCCTTGGGACTTTTTCTTGTTTATTTTTCCTTCTTCAATCTTTCTTTGCTTAGGGGCACGAATCTTGTAAATTACATGTTTGTAGGAAAATTCATTATCTAAATATCATATTCTCAAAATAGAAAAATTGGGCCCAACACTTTTTGTCGTGTGAAAAATGAATGAGATTAGGTAAGATTGTACTAAGGTCTACCCCCACACAAATTCTCTTGAAAGTAAATATTTCCTCTTTGGTTCTTTGTGTATCTCTCTTTATGTACTTTCCCAACTTATTTCCAATTCCTTCTAGTACTTTACGCTGCCAAAAAAGAATAGGGATATTATGCAATGCGACCCACACCGAAATTTTGGATACCGCCATTGTATTAGGATCAAAATACGGGAACCACGGGGTTATAAAAAGACTTGTAGATCCCCAAAACCATGGCCCCTCTCTCGATACAAATTCCTTGTCCTTCAATGTTTCAAATTTTAAAATGAAACAACCCCTGAAACATAGATGAATATCACAATTTACTGTCCAGGTAGTAAAAATCCACTGGAAAAGGTCACTTGGTTTTGGATAGAAGACATTAAATGTACATATAATAACCTAAGATTGGAAATTTTTACTGATAACATTATAAAAGATATATTGCCATTTCCAGGACCTGATTAAGTTGTTCCACAATGTAGGGGCAAAAAATATTAAGAATCTGATATGATTTGACTAGAACTTTAGTCTTTCATTTAAGGGAATTTTTGAATGATGTGGATTCATTAGGTTTATTTGAGTTTAGATTAGATAATCCTCCTCTCAACCTCAAGATCAAAGTAATAGTGGAGGCCTTTCCAACTCCATAATCTTCCGATGGAGATAGGTCTTGAAGCACCTTGTCCTCATATTTGAGTACCTAAAACGTTGTTGGGATACCCATATGGGACTAGATAGAATACTTCAAAATTTCCATAAGATCTCCTTCCAAAATACAATAAATAGAGGATTTTCAATTTATGTTTTTTAATAAAAAATTGAAAATTTTCCTTCCTCTGTTTCCCCATCTTGAGATCTGCCAAATTTGAGGTTATTTTTGTTAGATCTATAGTTGAAAATTTTAGATCTAAGAATTGAAAGCTCCTTTATATATGTTTTATCCCCATATTAGTACCAATGTAGCATATCCGATGTCGAGGGACACCAAACTGACCCTGAAAATGATTTCCTTGATGATTTAACTCCTACATGAGCCACTCCTCCTCTATAAATAGATCCAAAATGGGAGAATGTAGGTATATGCATGTGAAACTAGAACCATAAGAGACTATGAAAGGATAGTTCAAGAGTGTTAGTGCCTTCACGTTCTCCCACACGATATCCATACCCTCTACAACCCGATAAAAAATGACATGCTTTCCATCCAGACATGAGATCTATGTGATATAGTCGAAGACTTTTGATTCTTTAGTGTTAGGGCCATCGTTGGCCATGGAAAGGATCTTGAGCCCCACACATGTCTTACAAACTTCTCATTGACAGACTTCTTGCCATATTTCGACTCCCCATTGGTGCCATTGCCCCGTGTCAAGTCACCACCCTAGCACATGAAACCTGGGATCACGTGATGGCATATTGAAGCCTTATAATGTAGGGGTTGACCAGATCGACATGAACCTTTCATGCCTAAACATAACACACAAAATTTCTTAGCCATATTCAACACAACTAGAGAAGCCCGCACTATCAATCTTCAATCCTACACTTTCTTTCCACTAAAGGTCCATTTTCTTTAGCTATGAGAGTCTATATATAAGAAGTGAGGTGACCCTCCACCTCCCTTGTGACTTTTTGACTCCCCTCATGTGATGCAGGAGCATCCAGCGCAAGAAAACTCATTGTATTCTAGTAGACATAGGGGTATTGTGTTTTCAAGGAAGTTGGGTTCTGTTGTGGCCAGCAACAACCCCCCTCGTTCAATCTAGTATCAGCCACGATACTGAATGAATGGGGACCCTTAGTTAATTTTTAGGAAAAGCAAGGATTTATTTTTGAAGTTACAACCATACGCTCAGAAAAGGTTTCTTGAATGTCCTAAGCCTAAGCCTGTGTTCATGAAAGAAAATCTTTAAAGTCGCACCACATAAGGATAAGAAACACCTTCGTTTCCCTTCTAAAGACCAATATGCGCGCCGCCCCAGTGTTAATAACAACATCGCATCGCAACATACTAGCATCCATAAATAAAAGCTTACAAATCCGCCGATATGCGATATCGCGATCGCGCGATCGCATATCGCAGAAATGAGGCAGGCGAAGTTTGGCAAACATTGAATTATTGCGATCTACGATATTGCGATCGCTGTGATTTGCGATTGAGCGACATGCAAGGGTATGCTAGCAAATCATAAAGCACCTTAGTACGAATCCTTCGGGCACGTCACCCAAAGAAAAGCCACTTACTATAACCTGACTTGAAATTATGCGCTTTTAATGATAGTAATAAATTAGTTGTCAGTTATTAAGTGGAATAAAGACGCGTGCCTTGATGCGGATTTGCTTCACGTAAGGTGGCATATCTGATTATCTCTTGCATTTAAAACTCTCCCATCACCTTTCTGATCAGTCTTTCCATTTCACTCGTAACTTGCAGGAGCAAAGTGCGAAGGCAAATCAGACAGAAGCGCAAGGCGAAATGGGAAAGAAGAACAAAGCTCGAGGCTCCGAAACAAGAGAAAAAACCAAGGAGATGGCGCCCCTGTACACAGATACAGCCTGCAACAGAGATGCAGGTATCTCAACATGGGAAGGCATGTATAAGCTGTTAGAAGAAGAGAACCCTAGAATAATGAAGGTAACTGCTGCTGTCACGGGTGCATCACGTCCTTCGGAGGCATCCCTGGAAGACCTAGCGTGTTCTTTCCTCCATAGAATAGCGGCAAGGCCGAAGATCCTACCATATACAGACATGATCAAGTGGATTCTAGATGATGCGGAGTTGGCAAATAGGCAATTCAAAATCCAGGGACATGGGCTCGTGGGATTGTTTGCTGCTCAAGACCTGAAGCTCATGTATCATCTTCCTGAACTGCAAGCGACCTATAATGAACAGTTTGTTAGGAAGTTCGCAGTAGAAAATCCGGATCTATCAGACACCAGCAAAGAATGGTCAAGAAGAGATGAGCCGTTGAAAAAGGATAAAAACGGTATGTACAGCACTGGTTCCCTTACCTCTCCATATTGTTTTGCTGCAGCCACGCTCTGTAGATTATTTGGTATGCCCGATATCAATAAGTTTTCATCTGAATGGCTACCATTAGTCGACGCCGCGACTAACTCCGAGATAGTAGATTGGGCCAAAATCCTTTCTGATACTCTATACACGGCGGTTGTCAAATACCGTTCTAAGAGATCCTTCTCCCAAAGGGTCTATCCTCATTTTTATTTGTCTGCCTATATAATGGGCTATGTTTGTCTTGTATCAAATTTTCCTACCATGGGTTGGAAATGGACTACCCAAGACCCATTGCCAATCCATGTTTATCATAAAGTCTTATGGGATTGCCAGTTTGCCCCTCATTTTTACCAGATTTGCCATGGGCTCATATTGCCCATACATAGAATAATATATGATAAGGATCCCCCAAGGTGTTCTCCCGAGGCCCAAATTGACATCATCCCCATCGCGAGATGGTTCGGGGAAGAATGGTTTAACTACATTCGAGTTTTTGGAAGCACTGTACCTCCACATGTCCTACCCTTGTATGTCCCTGATAAACTGTTGGCCCGGGAAATCGCTTATCAAACTTGTTCTGAAGGCGGCTTAACCAAGGAACTAAAGGACAAAAAGAAGGCCATTTGGCCTCAATTTCCCGTCACTTGTGGGGCCTTCTCTTTGTTCAATGTGGGACACGCTTTTGACGAGGTGGAGAACGTGACATGTCTTCAATTATTTAAGTTCTCATCAAAACCTTTCGACCCAAATAAAGTGGCCCAGGAATTTACAATCAACGTCAAGATAAGAGTGTTCTCTGGGATGAAAGATCTGTTTGATGATCTCTTTCAGAGTAAAAGCTCGCTCAAAGAGATTTTGCAAGAAGCTCAGTCGAGGTTGTCTCCAGACGACCTCCGGAAATTCACGTTATATAGAGAGAGAAGGCTGGCTAGTATTCCACTAGAAGGGCTGGGAGTAGCTACTAGAGAACCGACTCCGAGCATCAGCCTCAGTGAAAAGTCCGGCACTTCCAGATCTAAGTCCAGCGCCGCAAGAGAAATATCTGAGCATCCTAAAGAGTCTGTGCACGACAAAGAAAAGAATGAAGAAACAACCAAAGACACAACTCAGTCAAGTACGATGGCTCAACAGCAAGTTATCGCCTCACCACCAAGAAACGTTCCCCCTCCTGTCGTCGAAACACCTCTTGTCACAACAGAGTTGGATAAAGAGTGGGAAACCTTCAATGAGTTAATTAATCTTGAAGGGAAAGTCCCGAAGACACCTGTGGGCAATACACAGGTGGTGCAAGAGGTTGTCTTGAACATAGTCAGTAGCACCGCAGAAGCAGAACACCTTCCTATCGCTCCATCCTCAGAACTTCTACTCAACGTAGAAGAAATTCCTCCACTGGACGTATTCTACAGTCCCCAGCATAAAGCAGTTGTAAGGAGACAAAGAAAGAAGAGAAAGCTTGAGAATGCACTGTCTCAAGATGCTGAACATCTAGACGTCTTGTGGAAAGACCCAAATAATAATCCAACCGAGAATCTCACGAAGCTGTCTCAGATTGCAGGAGCATATGCTTCTGCAACTATTGACAAGGCCTCTGAAGTTCAACAACTCCTAAAAGAACATGAAAATAAAATACACCTGCTACAACAACAGTTGCAACAAGCCAGCGCAAACACTGAAGCTTCCAGATAGCTCGAAAAGCTAGAGGAAGACTTTCGCCAGATGCAGGTAAGCTATCAAAGAAGTCTTGAAGAAAAAGAAAGCCAACTGCAGACGGTGCGAGAAATGCATAAAGACGAACCTAAGCTGGCAGAGTTTATTTCAGAGTCCATCGGCTTGAACGAGAAACTATCACAGCAACAGGAAGATATGGTACGTAGAATATCACAGTGGAGGCACTTTTGTGAACTAAGCGACAGGATCACCAGCCAGGTGGTGGAATTGCAGAGCGACTATGATCAGAACAACAAAAGAGTAACAGAATATTTGACTTGGCAAGATGATGAGGAAGGGAAAAGAGCAGGGGCACCCAGGATTAATGAGAATCACAAGGAGCTGCTCTTTAACAAATGGGACGAACAAATCACACAGGTGGAGCAAGCAGCAGAGACAGCGGCGACACAAGCGAGCATTCTTATCGACTGTGTAAATGAAAATTTACACAGAGCCAATTTGATTTTAAAGACCACCCCGGGATACCTACCAAGCAAGTTGCAACTGGAGACAGAATGGAGGCAGAAAGCGCAGGCAAACGGGAAAGCAATCCAGGCATTGGCTATACTAAATTGGGAAAGTTACTGGACATACTTAGTTAAACCGCACAGCCAATGCATGACAGTAAGATGCATCATGAATGCAGCTGAAAAGGTAGCGCCGGCTCTTATGGATGCCGTTTTCGCAGCCCAGCTAAGCACAAAAATCAGCCAGCCTACTCTTCTCAAGCCTATGCTTGACAGCTGCAACTTCAAAGACCAAGTTCACAAGTAATTTCATTTAGAATGTTGTTTTTTCCTTTTTAACTAAATTAGAAAAAGGGCGGTCATTTGAGAACCGTATCCTCAATTTTGTAATAATACTATTATTAGAATTAGGAAGTAGTATTTTAACCCTTCTCATTGCATTGGAGAAGGGTCCAGAAATTTGTCAAAAACTTGTCCTCGGAACATGCACTTCTGCACCCTCAGAGGAGGTTTTGATGAATGGAAGGATCGAGATTTATTTATGTTTGCATTTTAATGTCTGCTACTGATGTTGCACTACTGTACTCTTAGTAGATATTAGAACAAGTAGAGATAAATCGTTATTGCTTGAAGTCTGTGAGTAAAAATTAGTCATAAATGGTACTTTTATCTCTTGACGAATTTCTGCTTATATTCTTAGAGTGATATGCAGCTGATATTGTTTATATGTTAATGTATGAGCATATGGGTTATCATTTGGCACTTTTGTACGGTGGACTCATTTATTTATGCTTGACATGTGAATGATTTATTTGTGCGATATGCTTTTCACAACTGTTTTATTTAACTTCTTATGCAGAATGGTTCACCTTAAATGGTTTATATTCTTGTGATAGCTGAATGATCTTTATTACCAGTTATTATATGAAATATTTCTAAATCGCATAATGGAAAAGATATATCCCGGGTTAGTGTAGATCACATATGTTGTTTTCATTAGATTACTGTAGCTTAGAATCAGTTTGCGAGTTAGATTTAAATTAGTTTTAGAATGCTTCCAGAATCAACATAATCAAACTCTACACACACACACATCCCATGCATCAGGAAGCTGGTCCCGTTACCCCCAGTCGGACCCGCTACATCAAATGGGCAAGGAGCCGCCAACCAGGTTCCGGACAGGGTGGGTATCCCCTTTGTTGTTGACCCGATTTCGGGGCCCTCAACATATTTGGTGCTAGAAGGAGGGCCTGAGCATATTGTCTGTTGGAATATTTTTAAATTAGAAATCTTGAAACAGGATGGCTGCTCATAGAATTCCTATTTGGAGTTGCATCCATGTTCCTGCCTCTTCCAACACTCCACCAGATGTGGTAAGGCTATTGTCTCAGGTAAAATTCAATGGTAAGAATAATTCATTCAAAGAGTTTCGAGTTCTAATACTCAGAAAATTGACGAAGGCGTTTTGTGCAGGATTTTTACTCTTACATTCACAGCGGAAGCTAGAAAATGGTGCAGAAACCTCCCAGTTGCATCAATCCACAGCTGGGACCAATTCGTTAGGACTTTCATCTTGGAATTTGATTGCTATGAATACGACCAGGTCTATGATGAAATCGACTATCTGCGGAAACAAGACGAACCCGTAAGGGATTTCAATATGCGATTTCATCTTAAATGTCTACAATATGACCTCGAGAATGAGCTCACAGATGAAGAATCTTCAGATTGTGACGAGTATTTCCTACCTCCTATATCTGACCAAACAGAGATTAGCCTAGGAGTCTTGCATGCTATAGTACCAGAAAACAAAGACGAAAATACTGAAAGGGAGACTACCTTGGAACCAGAAGATGACTTTGACATAGAGTCAGACAATATCATTTCAAATCAACAAATGCTGATCCCAAGGTTAGATCCACCAACTGTTTCTCTTTCAAAAAATATCGGCACAAAAAGGTATGATCTAAAGCCCGATGCTTATAGTGAATCTGATGAACAAAATTTATTTGATGTTTCTAAATGCATTATTCTAGATTCGCATTTTTCTCTTTACCCCAATGTTTTTAGTGATGACGATTTTTCCCCTCATAATATCAAGCATATCTCAACAGACACAGAGGGTTATTCAAACAAATCATCATTGGGTTTTCAAAATAAAGAGACCACTTTAGCACAGCCTTTGATCAATATCAAACGAGAGCTACCTTACCTCCCTTTTCTGAAAACATATAACGAAAAAGAGGAACCTAGGGAAAACTGTAAAGTCTTTCGGGATAGTTGCTTTGACAATTGTGATGATGTTGGGTTATCACAAGTAACTCATCTAGGGTCAGTTAATAAGGAACATCTTAGATTAGGGATTATTCCATCTAACCCTCATCTCAAAGTAAAAGCTCATTTGAATAATTCTACTATCCAAGACAATACTCCGATCTATGATTCATATCAAGAGGAAAGCTCCATCCCTGTTCGCAATCATGACTTAGTTCCTGATTCACAAAACCTGGCCAGTTCTTGTGAAAAGAAAAAAGTTGCAAGTAACTCCCAGTTGTGCGATAACACTATTTGTATAAATACCCAATCATTTCCTTCTCACTTGCATTCATTTTGTGCAAAATCGGATTTCTTTTTAAATTTTCGAATTTTTGATAGATTATATTTTAGCGATTTATATATGAGAACTTTCACTATCGCTAAAGGCTCAACGTCAACAAGCAACGGGTTACAAGCCATCGAAACTGAAAAACCCTTTTCGCAATTTGACTCGTTATCCCTCCTATTGAAAGATCACCAATTCACATCAGAAATTCACCCTAATTTTTATGATCCAATAGGTACTCAGTTGGAAAAAACTTCTTATGAGAAAAGAAAATCAGACAGAATTCCAATTGAGGTTGTAGGTTCTTATTCCCTAGCCAACAATTTCGATCCAAGGAAAATTCGGTTCTTTTTACTGATGCTTGGAAGATTCATACGGCTAGGAATAATAATGAATCGTTGGTTCCATTGGAAATATCATTTTACTTAGTTATTTCTTGTATATAGTTAGAATAGGAGTAGGAGTAATTTAGCTAGGTTGTTAGTTTTGCTTTCAATAAGTGATAGGCAAAGTTATTTGTATTCTCTACATGACCCTAGGGAATGTTTGCCTCTCTCAAATAATGTTTGTTCTGGCTAAACGACATTTGACGTTTACTAAAGACACCTTGTCTCTGTTAAAGATTTTGGACTTCGGCTCCTATAAACAGCAAATCTTTTGAGAATTTGATCTTTATTATCGATAGAACTTTGACCCAGAAATGATGATAGTTTCAACTCCAAAAAATTAAAAGAAAGCTATCTCAGTGAAGAATTTGTTTTAGGTCAGCACAATGAAAGGTATCAATATTAAAATAAAGATTCTCTGTGAAAGCAGCCATTACCAAAAGCAGCCCTATCATTGTCGTCCAGAACTTTCTTAAGGAAAGAAAATTTGACTTCCTCCCTGCTGAAGGAAAACACAACATTCAGAGGAATGACCTAAAAAAGATGCTATATCTCAAAGAATAAGAGGTCTCATCACGAGCCGACTTATCATGATCACAGATATTATAACTTGCTGACTTTGCCAAGACTGTCTACCAAAACAGGGCAATGACTCAAGATTGTTGCAATCAAAAGACAAGGGGTCTCATCACGAGCCAGCTTGCTCAGCAAAAGTGTAAATCAGGTGAATGACTGTGTCATAATTTGGCCACCAAACCAAGACATTGTTCTTTAGAGAATAAAAAAGGAAAAAGCATCAAGAAAGGGATTCTTTCTGAAAAAGTTGTAAATAACCTGAGGCAGGATAAAGGATCATTCCTGGATAATAGGTAACCCTGTCGAGGCTATGGACGCCTGCTGGCAGCAATGGCTCTACCTGCGACAAAGGAGCATATTTAAGAAGGACTGATACATAGAGAACACTTATTTTTATGTTTTACAAGACCAAGTAATGACTGATTTAAATTCGAATACAATCTGGGGATGCAAGTAATTGAGCTAGAATGGAGCTGAAACAAAACATCATTGACGCTTTGAAGTATCATTTGTTTTTTATCTTTTTATAATAAAGTTCAAATTTCTTGAGAAATTTTTTTTTTAGAAGTTTGAAAACGTCAATAGAAAAAGAGCAGAGATAACTGGTTCTCCCAAGTGAATCGCCAATTGTTGTGGCCAGCAACAACCCCCCTCGTTCAATCTAGTATCAGCCACGATACTGAATGAATGGGGACCCTTAGTTAATTTTTAGGAAAAGCAAGGATTTCTTTTTGAAGTTACAACCATACGCTCAGAAAAGGTTTCTTGAATGTCCTAAGCCTAAGCCTGTGTTCATGAAAGCAAATCTTTAAAGTCGCACCACATAAGGATAAGAAACACCTTCGTTTCCCTTCTAAAGACCAATATGCGCGCCGCCCCAGTGTTAATAACAACATCGCATCGCAACATACTAGCATCCATAAAGAAAAGCTTACAAATCCGCCGATATGCGATATCGCGATCGCGCGATCGCATATCGCAGAAATGAGGCAGGCGAAGTTTGGCAAACATTGAATTATTGCGATCTGCGATATTGCGATCGCTGCGATTTGCGATTGCGCGACATGCAAGGGTACGTTAGCAAATCATAAAGCACCTTAGTACGAATCCTTCGGGCACGTCACCCAAAGAAAAGCCACTTACTATAACCTGACTTGAAATTATGCGCTTTTAATGATAGTAATAAATTAGTTGTCAGTTATTAAGTGGAATAAAGACGCGTGCCTTGATGCGGATTTGCTTCACGTAAGGTGGCATATCTGATTATCTCTTGCATTTAAAACTCTCCCATCACCTTTCTGATCAGTCTTTCCATTTCACTCGTAACCTATAGGAGCAAGGTGCGAAGGAAAATTAGACAGAAGCGCAAGGCGAAATGGGAAAGAAGAACAAAGCTCGAGGCTCTGAAACAAGAGAAAAAACCAAGGAGATGGCGCCCCTGTACACAGATACAGCCTACAACAGAGATGCAGGTATCTCAACATGGGAAGGCATGTATAGGCTGTTAGAAGAAGAGAACCCTAGAATAATGAAGGTAACTGCTGCTGTCGCGGGTGCATCACGTCCTTTGGAGGCATCCCTAAAAGACCTAGCGTGTTCTTTCCTCCATAGAATAGCGGCAAGGCCGAAGATCCTACCATATACAGACATGATCAAGTGGATTCTAGATGATGCGGAGTTGGCAAATAGGCAATTCAAAGTCCAGGGACATGGGCTCGTGGGATCGTTTGCTGCTCAAGACCTGAAGCTCATGTATCATCTTCCTGAACCGCAAGCGACCTATAATGAACAGTTTGTTAGGAAGTTCGCAGTAGAAAATCCGGATCTATCAGACACCACCAAAGAATGGTCAAGAAGAGATGAGCCGTTGAAAAAGGATAAAAACGGTATGTACAACACTGGTTCCCTTACCTCTCCATATTGTTTTGCTGCAGCCATTCTCTGTAGATTATTTGGTATGCCCGATATCAATAAGTTTTCATCTGAATGGATACCATTAGTCGACGCCGCGACTAACTCCGAGATAGTAGATTGGGCCAAAATCCTTTCTGATACTCTATACACGGCGGTTGTCAAATACTGTTCTAAGAGATCCTTCTCCCAAAGGGTCTATCCTCCTTTTTATTTGTCTGCCTATATAATGGACTATGTTTGTCTTGTATCAAATTTTCCTACCATGGGTTGGAAATGGACTACCCAAGACCCATTGCCCATCCATGTTTATCCTAAAGTCTTATGGGATTCCCAGTTTGCCCCTCATTTTTACCAGATTTTCCATGGGCTCATATTGCCCATACATAGAATAATATATGATAAGGATCCCCCAAGGTGTTCTCCCGAGGCCCAAATTGACATCATCCCCATCGCGAGATGGTTCGGGGAAGAATGGTTTACCTACATTCAAGTTTTTGGAAGCACTGTACCTCCACATGTCCTACCCTTGTATGTCCCTGATAAACTGTTGGCCCGGGAAATCGCTTATCAAACTTGTTCTGAAGGCGGCTTAACCAAGGAACTAAAGGACAAAAAGAAGGCCATTTGGCCTCAATTTCCCGTCACTTGTGGGGCCTTCTCTTTGTTCGATGTGGGACACGCTTTTGACGAGGTGGAGAACGTGACATGTCTTCAATTATTTAAGTTCTCATCAAGACCTTTCGACCCAAATAAAGTGGCCCAGGAATTTACAATCAACGTCAAGATAAGAGTGTTCTCTGGGATGAAAGATCTGTTTGATGATCTCTTTCAGAGTAAAAGCTCGCTCAAAGAGATTTTGCAAGAAGCTCAGTCGAGGTTGTCTCCAGACAACCTCCGGAAATTCACGTTATATAGAGAGAGAAGGCTGGCTAGTATTCCACTAGAAGGGCTGGGAGTAGCTACTAGAGAACCGACTCCGAGCATCAGCCTCAGTGAAAAGTCCGGCACTTCCAGATCTAAGTCCAGTGCCGCAAGAGAAATATCTGAGCATCCTGAAGAGTCTGTGCACGACAAAGAAAAGAACGAAGAAACAACCAAAGACACAGCTCAGTCAAGTACGATGGCTCAACAACAAGTTATCGCCTCACCACCAAGAAATGTTCCCCCTCCTGTCGTCAAAACACCTCTTGTCACAACAGAATTGGATAAAGAGTGGGAAACCTTCAATGAGTTAATTAATCTTGAAGGGCAAGTCCCGAAGACACCTGTGGGCAATACACAGGTGGTGCAAGAGGTTGTCTCGAACATAGTCAGTAGCGCCGCAGAAGCAGAACACCTTCCTATCGCTCCATCCTCAGAACTTCTACTCAACGTAGAAGAAATTCCTCCACTGGACGTATTCTACAGTCCCCAACATAAAGCAGTTGTAAGGAGACAAAGAAAGAAGAGAAAGCTTGAGAATGCACTGTCTCAAGATGCTGAACATCTAGACGTCTTGTGGAAAGACCCAAATAATAATCCAACCGAGAATCTCACGAAGCTGTCTCAGATTGCAGGAGCATATTCTTCTGCAACTATCGACAAGGCCTCTGAAGTTCAGCAACTCCTAAAAGAACATGAAAATCAAATACACCTGCTACAACAACAGTTGCAACAAGCCAGTGCAAACACTGAAGCTTCCAGACAGCTCGAAAAGCTAGAGGAAGACTTTCGCCAGATGCAGGTAAGCTATCAAAGAAATCTTGAAGAAAAAGAAAGCCAACTGCAGACGGTGCGAGAAATGCATAAAGACGAACCTAAGTTGGCAGAGTTTATTTCAGAGTCCATCGGCTTGAACGAGCAACTATCACAGCAACAGGATGATATGGTACGTAGAATATCACAGTGGAGGCACTTTTGTGAACTAAGCGACAAGATCACCAGCCAGGTGGTGGAATTGCGGAGCGACTATGATCAGAACAACAAAAGAGTAACAAAATATTTGACTTGGCAAGATGATGAGGAAGGGAAAAGTGCAGGGGCACCCAGGATTAATGAGAATCACAAGGAGATGCTCTTTAACAAATGGGACGAACAAATCACACAGGCGGAGCAAGCAGCAGAGACAGCGGCGACACAAGCGAGCATTCTTATCGACTGTGTAAATGAAAATTTTCACAGAGCCAATTTGATTTCAGAGACCACCCCGGGATACCTACAAAGCAAGTTGCAACTGGAGACAGAATGGAGGCAGAAAGCGCAGGCAAACGGGAAAGCAATCCAGGCATTGGCTAGACTAAATTGGGAAAGTTACTGGACATACTTAGTTAAACCGCACAGCCAATACATGACAGTAAGATGCATCATGAACGCAGCCGAAAAGGTAGTGCCGGCTCTTATGGATGCCGTTTTCGCAGCCCAGCTGTAGAGCCTCTACTTTGCACCTGATTATCCATCATTACCTACAGTTTTCCCTCACTCATTTCTCTCTTTTGCCTCATTTTCCTTGCAAACCTACCCAGATCATTACATTTAATGTCTTTAAGCATGATTTAGTGAACTTTGCTAATGTGTGACTGTTTTGTTTAGAATTTGACATATTTACAGAGATTCCGCAGCTGTCTGGCAATTCCGCAGCCATTCAGCGATTTCGCAGCCATCTGATGATTCCGCAGCCTTTTTGTTAATCTCAAGGTTCCACGTGTCATTTTGCAAAACGAGCCACATGGGCACTTAGGAATAAAGGTGCTCAAGGTTCCTGTGCTATTGGTTCGATCAGCCACATCATCTACACCTCCGGTCAATGAGGGTCAAGCCATGGTCAACAAATGCAGCTTAACGGTGTTGCGTAAGCTGTTGGGTCACGTCAATGCAACTGGTGATTTGTCCGTGTTACGCAGGTTGTGGGAAACATAATCCAACTCTGGATTCAATTCCCATAACGACCAGAACCTCCAGCTCATCCACGAGGCTTATGACGTGTTGTTGAACCTTTATTACGCATGACAGATTAGTTAATTTTCAGTTTCTAGCTTTACGCATTAGGCAATCGTTTAGATGCCTATAAAAACTAGCGTTTGCATACGTTTAATGTTACTTTTTAGTTGCTGTGTTTTATGAACCTGTTATAATTTTAGTGCATTTCAAGACTCTGTTTTGATAGTGCTGTTCTAGCACTCTTGACTGTAATTTTCTGCATATGGAGTAATAGAAGCAGTGCTGTTCTGACGTTTTCAATTCCTTGAGTCTTCTTTGGGTTGTATGAATGGAGGGCCCCTGTTCATGACTGCCCTTGTATAGTATTTTATGTTCATATTCTTGCTATTTCCTTATTTTCTATTCAACATTTCCTTTTCTTTGAAACATGTACAGCTTGATTTATTTTCATTGTCATTTCATTTGCAGCATTCACTTAAACTGATCAGTATTGTTCTTTTGCAGGTTTTTAACCCGGGATTGTTTTTGTCTTTATGTATTTGCTTTATATCTGATGGCATTTTCAGTTGACAGATTCAAAGTTGATGCCTTTACTTTATTTTCATAGCTGATTTCTAGTTTAGTTTCTCAAAGTTGTCTGCTAACATATTGATGGTCTCTTTATCACAAATTGTTCATCTTTTAGAGATCAGAATACTAATAAATTACAGCTGGCTTTGAGTACTTTTTAGACTAATCTTTAACTACTTTCTAATCGTGCTTTACATAGTACCATATGTTAGAAGCAGAGAGTTAGAAAGAGCTGAACATTATAACTAGTCTTTAAAGTAGATTTTTCTCATTTTTGATCACTTTTTAAACTCATCTTTAGCTACTTCCTAATCGTGTTTTACACAGTACTATGTGTTAGAAGCAGAGAGTTAGGAAGAGATAAACATTATCATTGGTTTCTAAAGTGATTTTCTTACCTTTTATTTGCAGCAGCATGAATGGTGTCTAGTGCCATTAGAAAGTGGTTCTTTGCTTTCAGTTTATTTCAAGTTATTTATTTCTTTTAAGCTTTTCCTTTTCAGCAAGTAGTTAGAAATCACCTTACACACACACTCACTCATCTGTTTATAAAAACTCCATTCCATCTTAGGAAGATAAATTGCCCATAAACAACACCCCCAAAACAACAAAAAGCTCTAAGAGGTTGCTTAAGTACATATAGTACACCTTCACTTCATCAGCTTACGAGCCCCGGGTTGACAATTAATGACATCAATTTAGGAACACTAAATTGACTAAACATTTTGGCGCCGTTGCCGGGGAAGTGAAATTAAGTAGCCATATTCTTAGAAAAAAAAACATAAAATTTCAAGGAAAGAAGTTGATAACCTATCAAAGTATGCTCTCCTCTTGCACTGCAAGGTGATCTGGAGGATCAGAAAAGAGAAAGTTATTGATTTGGTAGTTTCTTGAGTATGCTCTCTTCTTGCACCTAGAGTGAACTGGAAGATCAGAAAAAGAACTATTGACTTGACTTGAAGAAAATTATAAAAAATGACATGCATAGAGCTAGAGATTCTAGAGGAAGGTTTTTAGCTAGAGCTCGAAGTTCAATTTTTACAAGTCCATCTGCTTCAAGGGATAGAAAAGAGACACCCCCCTTATCTCCAACCGACACTCCTAGTCCTAGAATTCCTGGAATTCAAGAGCCAAGAGTTGACTCTCCTACACCTTCTATTGAATTTGAACCAGGAAGAGACCCTTCTCTTTCTCCTACAGAAAGACCAATTGTAATTGAGGAAGTGGAATCATCTGAAGAAGAAGGAGAAATCTCTTCTCATTCACCTTTTGTAGAGGAACCAGAAGATTTTGAAATCCCTAGGAGAATCATCATGGCAGAAGAAGAAGGAGGTGGTAGGGGTAGAGGTAGAGGTAGAGGAGGAGGAGGAAACAACAATAACAATAATGGAGGTAGAGGTCCCCTTGGAGGAGGAAATAGAGATGGGGATAATTCATTTGGGTTCCCCATTGTTAATGAGGATTCCCGAGCCACTATGAAAAACATATCACCATCTGTCCTCCCAAATTTCCATGGGTTAAGGACTGAGGACCCTGAAAAATTCTTATTTGAGTTTGAAGTGGTGTGTCGAACTTATGACTACCTGGATGATTCTCAGAAACTCAAATTGTTCCCTTCAACACTGAAGGATCAAGCCTTGAAATGGTTCATGGGGTTACTCACTCAATCCATTAGGACTTGGGATGAAATGAAACAGACATTTTTGGATAGGTATTTGGACTATTGTATGCCTACTAATCACAAGGAAGAGGTTTTTAAAATGATACAAAAAGAAGATGAGAGCTTAGAAGATTTACTTGAAAGATTTCAATATAACTTGAAAAGAGCAAAAATGAGTACCTTGGATGAAGAGACCTTAAAAGCCCTCTTATTAAAAGCCATTAGGGATGAATGGATAGATATCTTAAACATGATGGGGAAAGGGGATATTTCTCAACTTTCACTCAATGATATAGCAGAACTTTGTATCCATCTCTCAAGAGGCAAATCAAAAACTCAAAAAGGGCCTAGAGATCCTTCTCTCCTTAGGGCAAATAAATCTGCAACAGGATTAGTAAGTAGGGATGAAATCGGCAATATGCTTGATGAATTTAAAACTGACATCTTAGGGAGTCTTAGTGAACAACTAGATACCCTTAAGATTCACAATAAACAAAAAGCAGAAGCTGAGGCTTTGGCTATCTTTTGCCCGAAATGTAGAAAGAAACATGCTTTAAGGGAATGTCCCTTAGATGCACACGCTGTAGAAACATGTGTAATTTGCTCAGAAACTCATGAGACCAAGGATTGTCCTTCAATTCCTGGCCTCAAAGCAGTCTTTCAAGAGGATCCAGATACACTTGAATCTCTCTGTTTTATTGCAAGGAGACCTTGGCAAGGACAACAGAATCAAGGGTTTAACAACTCTATGAATTCTCAATCCCAACCAAACTGGAATCCTTGGCAACAACCTTGGCCTCAACCTCAAAATGCTTTTCAAGCATGGATGCAAAGCATGCAAAATCCTTATGGGAGATTTGCTCAATTCTATCAATATCCTCCATCATTTCAGAATCAGCAGGCTCCACAACTTCCAAATCAAGGTCAACAACTATCATTGCCATATCCTCAACAACAACAACCTCCTCCACAAAATCAAAATTCTCAATTATCGCTTCAATCCCAGCAGAAATCAAATCAACTTCCCTCTCAGCCATTACCAAATCCAAATAATAGGAACCCTCAAAATGCTTACATGATGGAAGGTCAACCATTCCCTACCTATATGGTTGTTCCTCTCAATGAAGTACAACTCAGATTAGGTAGAATCTTAGATCAACCTTCTACAAGTGTTCAACAACCAAGCATTTCTGAGGAAGAATCTCTCAAAGTCAATAAAGGTTCTGAAGTATCACTTCAAAACCAAAATATCCAAAAAGGAAAAGAAAAAGAATCAACCTCCACAACTCCCATAGTTGAGCAACCTACACCTTTAGCTACACCTCCTTTTCCTGAAAGATTACAAATTGACAAAGGAGTGGAAAAGCAAATATGGGTGCCTGACTATAGTTTTCTAGATGAATTGAAGAATGTCTGTATCAAGATCCCCTTGTTACAAGCCATTAAAGAAATTCCCATTCTAGCGAAGACAATAAAGGAGTTGAGTTTGAAGAAAACAGGAAAGAGAACCAGAGATACCAAAAGGATACATCTAGTTGGAAAAATTGCAGACATAATGATGGGTAAGATTACCATGCAAAAGTATGTGGATCCCGGTAGCCCTATTTTCAAAACTCATATTAATGGGGTTGAAATCCCAAATACTTTGATTGACTTAGGAGCCGCGATCAACATCATGAGTAGACAGACCATGGATCAGTTAAAGCTTCCTAACCTTCTCTTTACACCTACTTTACTGCAACTTGCAGATAGATCAATCATTAAACCTGATGGTGTATTGGAAGACATTCCAGTCTCCCTAGACTCTTGGGAATATCCAGTTGATTTTATGATTTTAACTCCCAAGAACAATCTAGGAGGACATCCTCTTATTTTAGGAAGACCTTGGCTGGCCACAGCTGATGCTTTCATAAGTTGTAGGTCTGGGGACATGTATATATCAGATGGTAATTCCACCAAGAAATTCAACTTGTATCCTCCAGCAAAGGCAATAACAGAAATAGGAGAAGATGAGTGGGTTGATGATGAGGATACTATTCAACCTGTTCTAACCATCTCTGAAATCAGTGAGGATAGTCAAATTCTAAATACATTAGAAAATTTTGAAATACCTTTAGAATATGACTCTACACAGTTTCAGTTAGATGCAGACATTGAATATCTCTCCTCTAGACAGATGTCTCTCTTCTCAATGGAAGAGTTTGGTAGTTCTACAGTTGAAATCCTTCCAGGAAAGACATTGAACATTAACAAAAACTTGGAAAGACCACAACAAGAAGAATTAACTAAACTGTTGCAAAAACATTCCACTGCCTTTGCATGGGAATACACTGACATGAAAGGAATCGATCCTAAGACTTGTATTCATCACATCTATATTGAAGAAAACAGCAGACCTATTAGGCAACCACAAAGAAGGATGAATCCAAACCTTAGGGAAATCGTGAAAGAAGAACTCCAGAAATTGCTCAAGGTAAACTTCATTTACCCCATTTCAGATAGCCAATGGGTTTCTCCCTTGGTTATAGTTCCCAAAAAGAATGGTAAATGGAGAGTTTGCATTGATTATCGAGAATTGAACAAGGCAACCTTAAAGGATCATTTCCCTCTACCTTTTATTGATCAAGTACTAGACACTTTAGCAGGTAAAAAGTATTTCTCATTCTTGGATGGTTTTAGTGGGTATAATCAAATTCAGGTAGCACCTGAAGATCAAGACAAAACCACATTTACTTGTCCTTGGGGAACTTTTGCCTACCGAGTACTCCCTTTTGGATTGTGCAATGCACCCGCTACATTTCAAAGGGCTGTACTAGGAATCTTTTCAGATCTGATTCATGATTGTGTAGAGGTATACATGGACGATTTCACAGTTTATGGTAACACATTTGAAGAAACTTTGGAAAATTTGGAAAAAGTACTGGTAAGATGTAAGGAAACAAATCTTTCTTTAAGTCATGAAAAGTGTTTTATGATGTTTACTGAAGGGATTGTTTTAGGACATCATATTTCAGGAGATGGGATTAAGGTTGATAGATCCAAAGTTGAAGTCATCTCTAAGTTACCTATTCCAAATTGCCAGAAGGATGTTAGAAGTTTTCTTGGGTTTACTGGGTATTACAGAAGGTTTATTGAAAACTTCACTAAGATAGCATCCCCTCTTTTCAAATTGCTTACCAAGGACTGTGAGTTCAAATGGGATCCTGAGTGTCAATCTGCCTTTGAAGCTTTAAAGACTAGAATATCTGAAGCACCCATCTTAAGGGGGCCAAACTGGAAACTCCCTTTCCACATTTCTACTGATGCTTCAGATACAGCTCTAGGAGCTGTTTTGGGACAAAAGGATTTGATCCCTTATGCCATTTATTACACAAGTAAGAATTTGACTCCCACTGAGTTAAATTATACTGTTACAGAAAAAGAGTTCTTAGCTGTGGTACATGCGATTAATAAGTTTAGACACTACATAACCAGCTATGAAACCTTTGTCCATACTGATCACTCTGCCATAAGATATTTAATGAACAAACCTGTCACTAATGGTAGAGTTACAAGATGGCTTTTGCTTTTACAAGAATTCAACATTACTGTGTTAGATAGACCTGGAAAACAAAACACAGTAGCTGATTTCTTGTCTAGAATCCAAAACACTAATGAAGATTCTCCAGTAGAAGATAAGTTTCCAGATGAATACTTGTTTGCAGTAACTACCAAGACTCCTTGGTATGCAGATATGGCTAATTATCTAGTTACAGGGAAGCTTCCTCTACACTTATTTCCTAATGAGAAAAGGAAAATCATTCAGGAGAGTTCACATTTTTCTTGGATTTCTAATGAATTGTTCAAAACAGGGCCAGATTGTATAATCAGAAGGTGTGTTCGGGAAGATGAAATGCCTGACATCCTTAAGGCATGTCATGATGAACCATGCGGCGGGCACTTTGCTGACAAGAGGACAGCCTATAAAATCCTTTCTCTGGGATATTATTGGCCTTCTCTCTTTAAGGATGCAAAGCAGTATGTTAGAAGGTGTGACAGCTGCCAAAGAGTTGGGAAACCAACTCCTTCAAATGAAATGCCTCTACAGCCTCAGGTATGCATCGAACCCTTTGAGAAATGGGCTCTAGATTTCGTTGGACCAATTAATCCACCATCAAAGCAAAAGAAGTATATACTGGTTTGTACTGATTATGTTACTAAGTGGGTAGAAGCGAAAGCATTGCCTTCTGCCACTGAAAATTCAGTTGTTCAATTTCTTTTTGAGGATATTTTCACTCGTTTTGGTGTCCCAAGGGAAATTGTAACAGATCAGGGCAGCCAGTTTACATCTAAATTGATGGAGAAGCTGATGGAGGAATATAAGATCAAGCACAGAACATCTACTCCCTACCATCCGCAATCCAATGGCCAAGTAGAATCTACCAATAAAGTTCTTGAAGGCATTATCACCAAGACTGTTCATCTTCATAGAAGAGATTGGGCGGAAAGGCTCCCTGAAGCCTTATGGGCCTATAGAACTACATGGAAGAACACAACAGGACATTCTCCCTATGAACTTGTTTATGGGAAGGAAGTCCTACTCCCCATTGAGTTCCAAATCAAGACCTTCAAGATGGCAGTCCAATTGGGAATGAGCCTCTCAGAAGCCCAAAGACACAGAATGGACCAGCTAAATGAGCTAGATGAAATAAGGCAAGATGCAATTCTAAGGACCGATCTAGTTCAGCACCAAAGATCTAAATGGCATGATCGTCATATCAAAGAAAGAAAGTTTCAGAAAGGAGATTGGGCTCTATTGTTTGATTCAAAGTTCAAAGACTTCAAAGGAAAGTTTCAAACTCATTGGCTTGGGCCATATGAGATTGATGAAGTCTTTAGCAATGGAGCAGTTCGAGTGAAAACTATTGATGAATTTCATACTCCTCTTATTGTGAATGGCCATCGTTTGAAAATCTACCAAAATCCATTCTCAAAAGAAGAGTTTGTCAAGTTGTTTAAAGAAGATTCTGCAATCAGGTTGGTGGAGAAGGATTCTTCTCCTCCATCAGCCTAATCTTTGGTTTTTGAAAAAAAAAAAAAAAGAATAAATGTATGAGCCTGAAAACCAATCTCTGATTGGCAGTCTCATGCAGAAAACCTGAGGTGAAAATCAGGGTCACCTGACACCTCATGTTTTCCAAAAAAAAAATCTCTCTCTCTTCCATCTCATTTCGCCATTCCATTCACTTCATTCACCATCTCATTCATTTAATCACTCTCACTCCACCTCATTTCTTTCCATCCATCCATCCATTCATTACATTTCATTCCATCAATAAAGTTATTTTTTTAGATAACTAAAGTTGTTTTGTGCAGCCGGAGGGTACCAATGCAGTTTCCGCAGCTGTTTGGAAATTCTGCAGCCATTCAGCGATTCCGCAGCCCTCTGCACCTGCATAAAAAACACAGTCTGTTTGAAAAGAAATTTACAGTTCCGAAGTCATCAACAATAAGTGGAAAAGAGTCATGCAACAGCAATAAAACAATGAAGGGTTAGTGGCAAATGATCAAAGGCAATCCAAGCGCGGATATGAGGTATGATCTAAATCCTAAACTTACGGTTATCTCATTTTGCAAAGTTTCCGGGGTTATGTTTCTTGCCATTTAATGTAATGATTACCAGTCTTTCCCATCATGCGACCAAAAATCCACGTATCCCCCATACTTATCGGTCCTGTTCATCACGATTTTGAAACTCAATTGCGGCTGCTCCTCCATTAAAGTTTTTGTACCTAAGTGACGTAGACTACTGTACTACGTCTCTCTACGTCATAATCCCGCAGCCAAGTGTAAATCTATGACCGAAGCCAAAGGACCTAACCGTTCCTACCCATCATTTCATAACCCTCCTACGCTCGTATCATTCCATTCACGCTGTTTCATTTCCACAGTTTCCTTATTCCGCTGTGCTCACTACGCTGCTACCTTAGCCATACTCTGTTTTACTTCTTCCTCTCTGCTAATTCTGATTATCAGTGAAAGTATGTTACGGCTGTTACATTAGAGCCGTAAATTTACTGTGTTAAGGCCACTGTTGAAGCCGTGTAACCTTTTTCCCAAAAGTTTTAGAACAGAGCCGTAGAGCCAATGGGTAAACTCTTAAGAGCAGAACCAGAGGGTTCAAAATTTCTGGAGGGATATCCTCAAGTTAAAGAGGCTTTGCAGAAAGCAAACTGGCTCCAATGCATCCAGAAATTCAGAGGTTACCACAAAGAGGTTACGAAGGCCTTTGCACGTTCCTTCAGAGACAAAGACAATCAAGTGGAGATAGGGGACCTAAAGTTTACAGTCACTGAGAGCAGTATAGCACAGGCCACTTCACTCCCACAAACTGGAGAAAGATGGTTCAAAAACAGATCAGTACAAGACCAACAGTGGAAGCAAATCTTAAAGAATCCAGGTATGGATACCAGCATTTTTACAAAAGGGATTCCTGTTACTTATGTCAAGGAAGAATGGACAACTTTACTTTTATTAGTGCAAAAATTCTTTACTTGTGAGGGAAGGTTTGGAGTTTTATATGTTTACCATGCCAAAGTCATGATGCATTTCTTAGGAGATGATATTAACCTTCCATATTTTCTACTCTCAAGTCTTAGAAAAATGTGTTCAATTGTCCAAAGGAACCCAAGAAACATTGAACCGCATCTATATCATCATGGTCTTGTTAAGATGCTAGTTGAGGAACAGTTGAAAGCAAAAAGAGATACCTGGGAGAGATTTCTTGTGAGAAACCATTTTGAAGAAGCAGGAGAAACCTCTGTGCCTAGAAAGAGTAGAAGAAAAAGAGAAGAGGCTACCCCTGAAACTGTTGTCCAAGAGGAAACTGCCCAAGAACAGATTGAAGAAGAAACTGATGTACATCATTCTGAACATGAAATTGACCCTGAACCTGCTGTGGACATTGATCAAACAGCCCAAAGAATCATCACAGAAACCCTTTCAGAACTTGCCCAAGAAGTTGCTCAAAAGAGAAAAGAGAGTAGGAAGAAACAAAAGAAAGATAAAGGCAAAGCTGCAGCCCAAGAAACTTACCTTACTCCTGAGAATTCTAGTGAAGAAGATACTCAGCCCTTAGCACAAAGGTTGGCCCAACTCCATGAAACTGCCCTTTCCAAGAAGGTGGAAAAAAAAAAGCAAAAAGCACAAAAAGAAAAGCAGAACATCACCACCGTGAGAAGGAGCAGAAGGATACAAGACAAAGTGGGGGCCACAAAGGGTAAAAAGTCACTCATCATTGACTTGAGCACACCTGAAAAGGTTGCTACAAGACCTGACTTTGAGAAAATCCCTCCACACGCTGAGTATGTTGAGACCAGTCCTCCACGTGAGGAAAGTCCTTTTGAGCATGAGCCTGAATTTGAACATGAACCTGAATTTGAGCATGAGCCTAGCCCAAAGAGGTCACCAGAGGTTGACCCAGATCAGCAGAAAGTTTATAATTACCTGGAAACGTTGGAACAAGCAGCTGCTAGTCCAAGCACTGTTCAACCTTTGGAGCAGCAAGTTCAATCACTGAAGCAAGAAGTATTTGAGCTGGAGGTACTAAATCGCCACATCAAACAAGAAAATGAAAGACTGAAGGAACAGAGCAATGTGGACAAGATGGTCCAAGATAACACCATGCTTCATATGGGCCTTTGGAAAAAGGAAAACAAAAAGCTCAAGAAGAGATGCAGGAAGTTAAACAGAGCTTTGATCAATCTAAAATTCAGATGTTTGATGAAAAGACCAAGAGTCAATGTGGCCACACAGAGGAAGAAGAGAATGCTAGATGTCTTAGCAGAGGCATCTCAGTGGGTGGATTGAACAATGTTTTCGTTGCATGAGGACATGCAACACCCTCGTAGTGGGGGTATGTAGAGCCTCTACTTTGCACCTGATTATCCATCATTACCTACAGTTTTCCCTCACTCATTTCTCTCTTTTGCCTCATTTTCCTTGCAAACCTACCCAGATCATTACATTTAATGTCTTTAAGCATGATTTAGTGAACTTTGCTAATGTGTGACTGTTTTGTTTAGATTTTGACATATTTACAGAGATTCCGCAGCTGTCTGGCAATTCCGCAGCCATTCAGCGATTCCGCAGCCATCTGATGATTCCGCAGCCTTTTTGTTAATCTCAAGGTTCCACGTGTCATTTTGCAAAACGAGCCACATGGGCACTTAGGAATAAAGGTGCTCAAGGTTCCTGTGCTATTGGTTCGATCAGCCACATCATCTACACCTCCGGTCAACGAGGGTCAAGCCACGGTCAACAAAGGCAGCTTAACGGTGTTGCGTAAGCTGTTGGGTCACGTCAATGCAACTGGTGATTTGTCCGTGTTACGCAGGTTGTGGGAAACATAATCCAACTCTGGATTCAATTCCCATAACGACCAGAACCTCCAGCTCATCCACGAGGCTTATGACGTGTTGCTGAACCTTTATTACGCATGACAGATTAGTTAATTTTCAGTTTCTAGCTTTACGCATTAGGCAATCGTTTAGATGCCTATAAAAACTAGCGTTTGCATACGCTTAATGTTACTTTTTAGTTGCTGTGTTTTATGAACCTGTTATAATTTTAGTGCATTTCAAGACTCTGTTTTGATAGTGCTGTTCTAGCACTCTTGACTGTAATTTTCTGCATATGGAGTAATAGAAGCAGTGCTGTTCTGACGTTTTCAATTCCTTGAGTCTTCTTTGGGTTGTATGAATGGAGGGCCCCTGTTCATGACTGCCCTTGTATAGTATTTTATGTTCATATTCTTGCTATTTCCTTATTTTCTATTCAGCATTTCCTTTTCTTTGAAACATGTACAGCTTGATTTATTTTCATTGTCATTTCATTTGCAGCATTCACTTAAACTGATCAGTATTGTTCTTTTGCAGGTTTTTAACCCGGGATTGTTTTTGTCTTTATGTATTTGCTTTATATCTGATGGCATTTTCAGTTGACAGATTCAAAGTTGCTGCCTTTACTTTATTTTCATAGCTGATTTCTAGTTTAGTTTCTCAAAGTTGTCTGCTAACATATTGATGGTCTCTTTATCACAAATTGTTCATCTTTTAGAGATCAGAATACTAATAAATTACAGCTGGCTTTGAGTACTTTTTAGACTAATCTTTAACTACTTTCTAATCGTGCTTTACATAGTACCATATGTTAGAAGCAGAGAGTTAGAAAGAGCTGAACATTATAACTAGTCTTTAAAGTAGATTTTTCTCATTTTTGATCACTTTTTAAACTCATCTTTAGCTACTTCCTAATCGTGTTTTACACAGTACTATGTGTTAGAAGCAGAGAGTTAGGAAGAGATAAACATTATCATTGGTTTCTAAAGTGATTTTCTTACCTTTTATTTGCAGCAGCATGAATGGTGTCTAGTGCCATTAGAAAGTGGTTCTTTGCTTTCAGTTTATTTCAAGTTATTTATTTCTTTTAAGCTTTTCCTTTTCAGCAAGTAGTTAGAAATCACCTTACACACACACTCACTCATCTGTTTATAAAAACTCCATTCCATCTTAGGAAGATAAATTGCCCATAAACAACACCCCCAAAACAACAAAAAGCTCTAAGAGGTTGCTTAAGTACATATAGTACACCTTCACTTCATCAGCTTATGAGCCCCGGGTTGACAATTAATGACATCAATTTAGGAACACTAAATTGACTAAACACCAGCTAAGCACAGAAATCAGCCAGCCTACTCTTCTCAAGCCTATGCTTGACAGCTGCAACTTCAAAGACCAAGTTCACAAGTAATTTCATTTAGAATGTTGTTTTTTCCTTTTTAACTAAATTAGAAAAAGGGCAGTCATTTGAGAACCGTATCCTCAATTTTGTAATAATACTATTATTAGAATTAGGAAGTAGTATTTTAACCCTTCTCATTGCATTGGAGAAGGGTCCAAAAATTTGTCAAAAACTTGTCCTCGGAACATGCACTTCTGCACCCTCAGAGGAGGTTTTGATGAATGGAAGGATCGAGATTTATTTATGTTTGCATTTTAATGTCTGCTACTGATGTTGCACTACTGTACTCTTAGTAGATATTAGAACAAGTAGAGATAAATCGTTATTGCTTGAAGTCTGTGAGTAAAAATCAGTCATAAATGGTACTTTTATCTCTTGACGAATTTCTGCTTATATTCTTAGAGTGATATGCAGTTGATATTGTTTATATGTTAATGTATGAGCATATGGGTTATCATTTGGCACTTTTGTACGGTGGACTCATTTATTTATGCTTGACATGTGAATGATTTATTTATGCGATATGCTTTTCACAACTGTTTTGTTTAACTTCTTATGCAGAATGGTTCATCTTAAATGGTTTATATTCTTGTGATGGCTGAATGATCTTTATTACCAGTTATTATATGAAATCTTTCTAAATCGCATAATGGAAAAGATATATCCCGGGTTAGTGTAGATCACATATGTTGTTTTCATTAGATTACTGTAGCTTAGAATCAGTTTGCGAGTTAGATTTAAACTAGTTTTAGAATGCTTCCAGAATCAACATAATCAAACTCTACACACACACACATCCCATGCATCGGGAAGCTGGTCCCCTTACCCCCAGTCGGACCCGCTACATCAAACGGGCAAGGAGCCGCCAACCAGGTTCCGGACCGGGTGGGTATCCCCTTTGTTGTTGACCCAATTTCGGGGCCCTCAACAGGTTCCTAAGAGTGAATTAAATGTAATTATTAATGTTTTGAGTGATTTTAATGAGAGAAGCTAGAGTAGGGAATTAATTGAATATTGTGAGGCTTTATTGTAAATGTTATCGAATGTAGGAGAACATGAGATATTTAGGATAGTTGAGAGATTGAGGGATTGAGAATTGATTGTAAATCCTAGATTAGGAGTCAGTTCATGATTTTAGGGTTAGAGAGGTTAGAGAGGTTAGATATTTGGAGTGATTGTAAGCCTACGGGAAGAGTTGGAATAGAGGCCATTGATATTAGAAAATCAGGCCAGAGAGACAGAGATCTCATTCTGTAATTAATTGTTTGTATTTATATATATACGAAGATTGATTAAATCTGTATAAATGCGTGATTGAGTGTTGAATGATAGATTGCATGCATCATAGAATTGCATATGTATATTTATTGATACAGGTGGATGTTGGTGGCCACCCACCTATCCCATTTGGACCCCCATAACTGTCTCCTTCAGTTTTTTCAGTTTCCTAAATTGTAGCACAGTTTACTATTTTTAGCGGTTTTTTGGGTCCTGAACTTCCGGAGCCGTTTTGAGGCCCTAAAAGACGTTTTTTTGGGAATATGGGGCAACATGGGTCCATGGACCGATGTTGCCTCCCAAAGTGGTAGTACTCGGATAGATCTTTCTAACGAGCTATCGTACGCGTCAAACGGAGATCGTATGCCAAATTTACGACCCCGGGAAATTGATGTACCAATTTACCCAAACGGGGCCCACAATTTGGAGGTTCATCTTCTAGGGCTAGGTTTCGGGATGTGAAGGGTTTTCCATTGTTTCTCAACAATAAATAGGCCTTCGAGCCTCATTGTAACACAGTTCAGAACAGTTCAAAGGAATGTAGCCGCCACATCTCTTCTCAGAGATAAGCTACCATCGCCCTAGCTGGTTTATTTCCATTTCTGGTTGTAAGCATATTTCAGTATTTTCCATTAATGAAATGAAGTATTATTTTCGCTGCATCTCTGTATTTATGGTTATCGCATCTCTG
Source organism: Pinus tabuliformis (assembly GCA_031772625.1). Lineage (NCBI taxonomy): Eukaryota > Viridiplantae > Streptophyta > Pinopsida > Pinales > Pinaceae > Pinus > Pinus tabuliformis. Next base: position 5,381,838 of record CM062813.1, read on the forward strand.
TATTTATGGTTATCTCTGTAATTTATTGCGTTCTGCTTAAATCCGAATCAGTGGTATCAGAGCGGTCTGCTTTTTCTCTGTTTTTCTTTGCATGTTCCCAACGAGGTCGGGATATAAGGAGTTAGGGCTTGAACTGGTCGAACCTTTGCAAGACCAGCCTCGCAAATCCTGACGGCCTCCCATGGCGGATGAGAAGAAAGACGAGGGGGCAGGAGATCCTATGAAAATCTTTCTCGAAGAAGCGCTCGAGCAGCAAAGGAACGCGATGATGGATAGCTTTGCGCAGATCCTTCAGCGGCTACCCAGAGGCGACGCATCGGCTTCCAACAGCGACTCTGGAAACGACACACCATTTAAGGTACAAGTTAATTTTGAAATTCCCATCTTCGAGGGTCAAATAGACGCAGATGCTGTAGATAAATGGTTAAATCTGCTAGATGGGTATTTTTTTGTTCATGAATTTTCAAGTTGGGAAAAGATTGTTTTCGCTCTTCTCAAAGCAGCCCCCCACGTCAAGGACTGGTGGGAAACCTACTGCGAGCAGAAGGATGAAAGTACAGGCTCACTATTTTCAGCCGCACCCACTTGGAATGACTTCCGGGATGCCATCAAGGAGCAGTACTACCCTGTCGGAAGCTATGAGGACAAATACATCAAATGGACCACACTGCGGCAGGGACGAGACCAAGATGTGCCGGAGTTCACAAACATTTTTCATACCCTTCGCACACAGTTGGGTATCAAATATTCTGAGCTACATCTAGTACTCAAATACCGTGGTTGCCTGCACAAATACATCCAGGAAGAGATGGTATTCTTGAAAATCTCCTCACTCGGCACAACATACCGATACGCTGTCAAAATCGAGCAAAAGTTCAAACAGAAGAAGCGAGACTTTGGATCTGCAAATTCGAAGCCCAAAGGACAAAGCCAAGGCGGGGTGACCCAAGACAACCCATCGAAGCAGCAAGAAAAGAACAACACCACGAAGCCGAAGAAGGACACAGGAAAGTGGTGTGAGTTCCACAAGAGTCCCACTCATAACACAAGTGAGTGTCGGACCAAGCAGTCGCTGGTGGCCGAGTTGAAGGCTTCTGAATCAGATGCATGTTCCGATCCTGAGCCAGAACCCGACAAGGGGAATGGAAAAGGGAAGCAGATCATTGATGCGGATCCCAGCGCCATTGTTGCCACCGCCAAGATCCAGAAAGATCAGCCCGAAAATCCAGAAGAGGGGGAGCGTCTTTTCCACTCACAGATGTGGGTGAAGGGTTCGCCGCTGCAATTCATTGTCGACAGTGGCAGCCAAAAGAACCTTATTTCAGCTGAGGTCGTGAAGCGGTTGGGCCTATCGACTACACCACACCCACAGCCGTACAGTATCAGGTGGCTTCATGAAGGACGAGATCTCAAAGTTTGCCAGCAGTGCCGTCTTCCCTACAGCATCATGCCCTTCACAGACGAGGTATTGTGTGATGTTACACCTCTGGATGTTTGTGATGTATTACTAGGCCAACCATACTTGTGGAGGCGACATGCTTTGTATGAGTCAAGGCCTCGTGCTGTCATTATTTCTTTGAATAATTCATTATACAGGATACCAGAGGTAGCCCCACCTACCGCCACATCTTTGATCACTACTAAGAAAGGCAGCAAGCTCATCTCCCAGACCAGGAAATTCATCTGTCTGGTTCACTCCCAAAGTAAGGGGAAGATCGTTGCTACATCCATGACCCCTGTAAAGGGTTCCTCCACGCAGCAGCAGCAGCAAAGGGATACGGTCATGACAAAACACAGGAACAACTTCTCCTCACCCATAGGGGTACCACAAAAGTTTCAGGTGGGCAACAAAGTTTGGTTACATCTGCAGAAAGAACGCCTTACAAGAGCCCATCAGAAGCTCCGACCACTTCGACATGGTCCTTACACAAGTACCAAGGCTACGGGAAACAATGATTTGAAGCACAACATTCCTCCATTCCTTCACTTGCACCGAGTGTTCAATGTGGACCATCGCCGACCATACTTCCCACCATTTCTGGCCATAGCAGAGATTGCAGAACAGCTCACCAAAGACCTAGCTCAGCAGAAGCTTCCTCATTTCAGGGAGGAACTCAATGCAATGGGGACCATTGCTTCCTAAGGGGGGAGGAATGATCCAGGTGGATTTTGGTGGCCACCCACCTATCCCATTTGGACCCCCACAACTGTCTCCTTCAGCTTTTTCAGTTTCCTAAATTGTAGCACAGTTTACTATTTTTAGCAGTTTTTCGGGTCCTGAACTTCCGGAGCCATTTTGAGGCCCTAAACGACGTTTTTTTGGGAATCTGGGGCAACATGGGTCCATGGACTGATGTTGCCTCCCAAAGAGGCAGTACTCGGATAGATCTTTCTAACGAGCTATCGTACGCGTCAAACGGAGATCGTATGCCAAAGTTATGACCCCGGGAAATTGATGTACCAATTTACCCAAATGGGGCCCACAATTTGGCGGTTCATCTTCTAGGGCTAGGTTTCGGGATGTGAAGGGTTTTCCATTGTTTCTCAACAATAAATAGGCCTTCGAGCCTCATTGTAACACAGTTCAGAATAGTTCAGAGCCATGTAGCCACCACATCTCTTCTCAGAGATAAGCTACCATTGCCCTAGCTGGTTTATTTCCATTTCTGGTTGTAAGCATATTTCAGTATTTACCATTAATGAAATGAAGTATTATTTTCGCTGCATCTCTATATTTATGGTTATCGCATCTCTGTATTTATTGTTATCTCCATAATTTGTTGCGTTCCTGCTTAAATCCGGATCATTTATGCAAGGGGAACGCAGTGAACAAAGAGAGGTGGAATTCAACGAATGCACAGAGAAGAAGAGAGAAATACAGGGTTTGAAATGGGCCATTGAACCATTCAAAGGACCAATTGGAGGCCAAAGAGGTTAGTGAGAAAAGAAATCATGAAATTAGAGCTCAAGCAGAAGCAAACTGAGGGCGAAAATAAAACCTTAAGAAAGCTCGAGAACCACAGAAACTCTAAAGAAATGTGAAAAAAACTAAGTAAAGGAGAAGAGCGGAAGAAATGGAGTATGGGTGAATTGTAGCCGTTGGATCTTTAATGATCAACGATCAAGATTAAATTGCATCGACGATTGGAGAGATATCGCCATCAGACAGTCATCAGGTGCCAAAGTGATTGAAGTTTAATTGAGAAGCTAGACCTAAAATGTATTAGGTTGGGGTTTTATAATTCCATCGGGTTCGAAAGAAGTGTTAAGTGTCGGGCTTGTTACCAACCCGAAATGATTATGGACCATTGGATCTGCTAGGCACAGATCAATGGTAGAGAACCATTAGAGCGACTTTGGAGATTGAGAGCGTTAATGATCGTTGGATCAAGAAAAGGATCAACAGTGGAGATGTGATCGGATCACAATGTTTTATAGACAGTGGCTTTAATACATGCATATGCGATTGTGCGAAGGGCCGATAGGAGCGGACCCGATAGTGAAATGAAGCATGGTTGACGACATTTGAAATCCGGAAGGTTATATGATTGCATATTGGAGGAGACAGGGGAACATGTATTAATGTGACTATGGAGGATGCGATTGCCGATAGAAATAAAGGTAAACCTCGGGAATCATGTAGTAGTTGTACCAAAGGCAGAAAGGTATGTTTTATGGTTGATTTCCTTTGTAAATGGGTTTAGAAGGAAAATAGCGTTGATAATGCATTTCATGCAATATAACATATATAAACCAAGGTTTTGGAAAGGGAAAGGTTATATATGTGGGTTTGTTTATTAAGTGTGGGTTTAATATTTAATGAAGAGTATTAAGGGTTTAACTTTTCATGCGATATACAGCTAGACCCGAAAACTTATTAAACATAACACAAAACCCTATAGTCCTGATAATGAATGGTTGAAGGTTTAGAAGGGTTATAATATCTCGATAGGAAGGAATTGAGAGAAGGCCTTTAATAAAGTCCAAATTGAAGGCTTAAAGGGGTGATTTAAATTCTGATAAGTGGATATTTCCTAAGAGTTAGGCATTGATGGGTTAGTAATGAATTATTCCGCAGAGTTTGAGAAAGGGGCCTTAAAACTTAGAATTGATGATTTAACTCCTTAGTGAGTTAAAAATTCTTGGGACAGATAGCTATATGCATAATCCATGCATATTGTGGGTAAAGCAGGGGTTACCTTGCGTCATTTGGTATCAGAGCCTAATTATTACTGAAACAATTGATAGCAGAACAAAATAAAGGAATTCTGTAGAAAAGGATTTAGAACATAGTTGTGTTTTAAGATGTGTATGCAGGCAAGGAAGGATTAGATTTTAATATGAGAAATAGTAGGCACACAGAGATGATGTGGAACAGAACTTGCAGATGCAAGAAATGGAGGACAATCCATTCAAAGTATAGGTAAATGGTGGAATAAGATCATGCAGAGATCTTGAAGGTGAGATGATATGTTTTGTTCTGATTTTAATATTGGAGAATGTGTGCTTTTTATATTGATGCACAAGTAACAGAATAAGGAGGTGAGAATATTGCAGCAATAGTCTAAGAGAAAGGAGTGCTCAAATGATTCCAAAGGAAAGAACCAGAGAGATGCTAACAGACTGAGCTCAGAGGAGAGAAGCTTAGTGAAGCATATGTAGCAAGGAGGATACTTGTTACTACAGAGATATTGTTGCAGATCACAAAGGTAATTCCACAAAGGATGTGGGTATAATTTCCAAGGTAATGAAGGAAGCTGGTAAGACTTTCTAATTGAAAGAAGAAGTGGTCAAAACCAAGTATTTCATAGTGATTGAGATACAAGAGGATAGTTGTGTTCTTGAGGAGGTACAAATGAGTTGAAGCCTAAAGGAGTAGAGGAGAGTGCTCAAAGAAGGTTCCAGAGATAGAGAACCAATTGCTTGCCAAAAGACTGAGTGAGGAGAGCTTGGTGAGGTAAGTTGCAACAAGGAGGACTTGTTGTTGCAGAGGCTTTAGTGAAACACATAGTGAATGAGTGAGGAACTCATAGAAAGAGGAAGATGGCTACTGATAGTCATAGTAGAGGTTCTGAGGAAGACCACAATAGAATGGAGGTGAAGGAAGAGGATGCCAAGGAAAATGGCAAGAGGATGAGTCAAGAGGAGCTTGAAAAAGAGATGGCAGAAATGAAAGAACAACTCAATGTATTGATGATGATACTTGAGGAAAGTCAGAGACAAGGTTGGGTATTAAAGAAGAAGCCAGTGAGGTGGCATAAATTACAGAGAAGGCTACAAAAGAAGAGAAGTCAGCAGGTGAATATGCAATTAGTAGAAGAGTTGATGAAGCTTGAACAGGTACTGGGTGGTCAATTGAGGTCTGAAGAACTCATAGAAGCTGAATTGGAAATGGAAGTATCCATTTGTGAACCAGAGCAGGGTGAAGTTTTGGGTGAAGATGAAGACTTGAAGACTGAAACTTCAAGTGAGGGCCAAAGGTCTGAAGATTTTAAATCTGATAATTTGTGTATGTTTACAGGTGAAACATGGAGAGAAGGACAATTTGCTGGTATTGTCATAAAGAGGGAAGAAGACAGGCAGAATCTAAATTCTGTTTTAAAAGAGGAAGTAGGAAAGGATATCAAGCAATCAAGCAAAGGACTTGATGAGATTGAGGAGAAGACCATCGAAATATTTGTAAATCATATAAAGGGCTTGGAACAGCAAGAGGAATTGGTTATTGAATCATCAAATGAGGTCATGATGTCTTGTGGTTTTACAACTGATAGGTTGTGTATGAATGTAGGTATTGCAGAAGATAAACCATTTTATGGAAATGACTTGAATGAAGTTGAAAATTGCTAGGTAAAGTATGATGATGATTATCTTTCAAATGAAGATCAAGTTGAGTTATTACAGCAAAAGGATTTCATAAATTCTATGCTTAATGGAGGAAATATCTTCAGTAGGGATGAGACAGTTGTGTCCTATGATAAGAAGTTTGCTATTGAATAAAATAATGAGGAATTGATTTTTTTAAATGATCAAAGGGAGAGTGATGAATAGACATCTGAAACTATCAAAGGGATAGAGGATCATAATTTTATTCTAATCGAGAATGAAGAAATAGTGTCAATAAGTTATGCTTGTGACAAAGGAGAAGATAGTGAGGATTGTACAGAGCTTTTGGGACAAATTCCAAGTGAGAAGGAAAATTTGTGGTAGGAGTTAAGTCTTTTGGAAAAAAGGCTAGAAGACCAAAAGGTAAGTGTTCAGGTTGTAAAGTCAGAATTGAACGAGAAGGAAGGAGTTCACTACAGTGGACAAAGGTAGAAAGACATCATAGAAGAAGATGGTGTGGAGGAGAGACTAGTTGATAGTCTCATGAATTCTGCTGAGAATTTAAATCAGCATACTAATGTGCTAATAGAGGAGGAGAAAATAGAACAGAAAACTAAATTTTTGCCAAAGGCAGATAAGGCACAAAAGCCTTAGGATTTTTATTTTAACAAGTGTTTTATGAATGCATGTTTAGTTGCAGATGCTGGAGGAATTTTGGTACAGATGGACAACCAAATAAAAATGGAAGAAGAAGACTCTATGGAAGAATTCAATCCATGGAATAGAGGTGTTCAATTGCTGGAGAGAATGCTGGACAATCATGATTCAATGCAGAAAAAGATGATCATGAAAGAGGGTAAGGATGTAAGGGTGGCAGTAAGGAACCAGCAACTACACGGTGGAAGTAACCAACAACAGTTTGAATAATTGGTGGATAGCAACAACAACCTAGGGCAGAAGGAAACAAATAGTAGTAAGTGGCAAAGTATGAACCAGTCCAAGGATGTGTTGGACACAGAAATTGAAGAAATGTGGCAGCTAATGATGAAATAGGCCATAGGGAGGAAAATGATAGCAGCAGGAAGGATGATCAATCAGAGTATGAACCTGATTGACAAGGAGAGGAAGATAGAGCAGAAAACAGCAGACATACAACAACAACAAAGGAGAAAAGCATTTGGGTAGCTACAAACTAAAGTTTGGGACCCTAGAGGGTTTATATCAACATATGAAGAACATGATCAGGAGATCATGGAAATTTTCTACTTTGGGAGTCTGATGCAGGAGCATCCAGCCCAAGAAAACTCATTGTATTCTAGTAGACATAGGGGTATTGTGTTTTCAAGGAAGTTGGGTTCCTAAGAGTGAATTAAATGTAATTATTAATGTTTTGAGTGATTTTAATGAGAGAAGCTAGAGTAGGGAATTAATTGAATATTGTGAGGCTTTATTGTAAATGTTCTCGAATGTAGGAGAACATGAGAGATTTAGGATAGTTGAGAGATTGAGGGATTGAGAATTGATTGTAAATCCTAGATTAGGAGTCAATTCATGATTTTAGGGTTAGAGAGGTTAGATATTTGGATTGATTGTAAGCCTACGGATAGAGTTGGAATAGAGGCCACTGATATTAGAAAATCAGGCCAAAGAGATAGAGATCTCATTTTGTAATTAATTGTTTGTATTTATGTATAAACGGAGATTAATTAAATCTATATAAATGCATGATTGAGTGTTGAATGATAGATTGCATGCATCAGAGAATTGCATATGTATATTTATGCAGGTGAAGCGCAGTGAACGCAGAGAGGCAGAATTCAATGAATGCACAGAGAAGAAGAGAGTAATACAGAGGTTTGAAATGGGCCATTGAACCATTCGAAGGACCAATTGGAGGCCAAAGAGGACAGTGATAAAAGAAATCACGAGGTTAGAGCTCAAGCGGAAGTGAACTGAAGGTGAAAGGAAAACCTTTAGAAAACCCGAAAACACAAAAACTCTAAAGAAATGCGCAAAAATCTAAGTAAAGGAGAAGGGTGGAAGAAATGGAGTACGGGCGAATCGTAGTCGTTGGATCTTTAATGATCAATGGTCGGGATTAAATCGCATTGGCGATTGGAGAGATCTCGCCATTGGACGGTCATTAGGTGCCAAAGTGATCGAAGTTTAATTGAGAAGCCGAACCCAAAATGTATTAGGTTGGGGTTTTATAATTCCATCAGGTCCGAAAGAAGTGTTAAGTGTCGGGCTTGTTACCAACCCGAAATGATTATGGACCATTGGATCTGCTAGGCACAGATCAATGGTAGAGAACCATCAGAGCGACTTTGGAGATCGGGAGCGTTAATGACCATTGGATCAAGAAAAGGATCAACGGTGGAGATGTGATCGGATCACAATGTTTTATAGACTGTGGCTTTAATACATGCGATATGCGATTGTGCGAAGGGCCGATAGGAGCAGACCCGATAGTGAAATGAAGCATGGTTAACGACATTTGAAGTCCGGAAGGTTATATGATCGCATATTGGCGGAGATAGGGGAACATGTGTTAATGTGACTGTGGAGGATGTGATTGCCGATAGCGATAAAGGTAAACCTCGGGAATCGTGCAGTAGCTGTACCAAAGGCAGAAAGGTATGTTTTATGGTTGATTTCCTTTGTAAATGGGTTTAGAAGGAAAATAGCACCGATAATGCATTTCATGCAATATAACATATATGAACCAAGGTTTTGGAAAGGGAAAGGTTATATATGTGGGTTTGGTTATTAAGTGCAGGATTAATATTTAATGAAGAGTATTAAGGGTTTAACTTTTCATGCAATATATAGTCGGACCCGAAAACTTATTAAACATAACACAGAACCCTATAGTCCCGATAATGAATGGTTGAAGGTTTAGAAGGGTTATAATATCCCAATAGGAAGGAATTAAGAGAAGGCCTTTAATAAAGTCCAAATTGAAGGCTTAAAGGGGTGATTTACATTCCGATAAGTGGATATTTCCTAGGAGTTAGGCATTGATGGGTTAGTAATGAATTATTCTGCAGAGTTTGAGAAAGGGGCCTTAAACCTTAGAATTGATGATTTAACTCCTTAGTGAGTTAAAAATTCCTGGGACAGATAGCTATATGCATAATCCATGCATACTGTGGGTAAAGCAGGGGTTACCTTGCGTCATCATGACTCTTCGCCTTCCATGTGACCTTTGGACTTCCTTGTGACTTTTCAACTTCTACATTTATTTCCATTTTCTTCCTTTTTCATAATTACAAAATTTATCTTTTTACAAAATTGTGGCCAAAATTATGAAAATAAAATAAAACACATTTATGTACAAATTTGAGTAATTCACGATTTTGACACTATGACATGGAGCTCCTTTGTAATGTACTTGTACCAAGCCTTGTATTCTACTTCTACGTCTTTCATCTTTTGTGATATCTCTCGCTCAAACCTAATTCTTCCCTCCAAAGCATTTGCCAATATTGTCGTTTTCTGCCCTCCAAAGCATTTGCCAATATTGCCTTTGAGACCACTTGTATATTGTTCTAGAGCATAGTCAGATTCATGTGCAACTTGATTGGTTCAATGACATATTAAAGAATAGTCTCCTTAGTTGCTTGTATATCTTCTTGAACTGCAGCACATCTTATGACCTCTAAGGCCTCCTTTAATTCTATCTTGAGGACATGTCTTGGCTTCACCTCTCCAAGTACACCAACTCAGGTACCGTATGTACTTGGACCAAAGCTTCCAATCCATTATATAACTTCATATAGGATGAAATACTATTAATTATGTTGTTTTTTAGCTTGTCATTGGTTTGCACAAGTATCTTCATTTATGTTCTTTCTATATGTTGCCAGGAAATGTGGGTTCAGGGACGGTGACGGGGACGAGGACGACATTTTTGGAAACAGGGTGCGCGGGTTTGTCGAGTAATATAATAATATTAAATTTTAATAATTAAATTTTATAAATTATAATTAATAATATATATGAAATTTTAATTTGTATATTTTTTCAACTTTAAACAAGAAAACTTTAATCATTTAAACATGCACATCATTGAACATTCAACATTGACATTGAAATTTCAAAATTTATCACCAAAAAACTATTCATTGTTTACATATTAATAAGAATCATGAATCATGATATATGTCCATTGTCGTACTACATTCAAAATTTGCCTTAAGGCATCTTCAAACATGAACTAGGAATTTTAAAATACTAAAATAAAAATACTAAATAGCTAAAGCCTAAGGAACAATGGCTTCCTCAAAGACCAAAAAACTGGAAAATACAAGTTATTTGACCTCCAATATTATTGCATCCCTTTTTATTAAAAAAGAACTAATAGGTATAAGAACCAAGGCTGCCTGGAAGTGGGAGCCAGAGTGGGGGACACAATTTTTAGAAGGTTCCAGATTGAGAGCGTTTTTTATACTATATATATTTTGAATCATTACATATAAATTTTGTGGTTTTTTTTTCCAGGCGTGTGGCTACATTAAAGTATAAATTATGGCTGCTGGCAGCATATATTTCACTGTTGTCCCACCAAAAACACAAGGTAGCCCAATAAAATAAAGTTTAAAATGTTGAGTCTTTGAGAACTCAGAATACTTTAGGATTTTTTAGTGTACTCCTAAGTTTGTAGGAAACCTGGCTAGTGTATCTCAGTCAGCTGTGTGTGACAAAATCTGTCCCAAGTTTCACCAAAATAGCTGAGTCTAGAATTTACTTAAGTTAAGTAAATGTTGGACTCGCTGCTTTGGCATTAGACTTCTTAGTATCTTACAATGTTACATGTAAATTCTTATTTTATGTTTGAATTTTTGAAATAAATTATAAAGTTATAAGTAGCATAAACATGTCATTCATGCATGCCGTATCCTAGTATGTATTTTCAAAATATAGTTTTTTCAATATAGTTTTTTTTATGAAGAACCCAAAGAACCTGAAGAACCCAAAGAACCCAACCCGAAGAACCCAAAGAACCCAACCCGAAGAACCCAAAGAACCCAAGAACCCATTAAAGGAAAAGAACCCAATTTTTTTGTTTGAAGAACCCGATTCTTCTGGGAAGAACCTGTACCTGAATCTGGTACTTAGGTGCGAGAACCCATGCAACATAGCTCTTTCTACTTCAGCCTCCATTCTACCTTTCTTAGCATGGAAAATTTTAGGGGCTAATATTTGCAGGTGGGCTAGTTTTCCAGGATTTTTTCACAAAAAAGATTCGCCAATTTCCATTTTTTATAAAAATGATTCGCCCAAATTTTAAAATATAAAATTGTTTTACCTTAAAAATTGCCAAAATTATATAGGGAATATATATAAAACCATTATAAATTTGAATAATTTATAAATATATAAATAAACATTTTATAGTTTGCATATTAGGGACTAGTGAGATTCGTCAATGTTTTAAAACTTAAAGATAATTTTCCATCCTTAAAATGTTCCTTGTTTCTTAGGTAACTCTATAGGTGCGCTAGATTTTTTTTTTCCTATTCTTGCATGATGTTTATAGCCATGTGTGCAAGTTTCAGGATTTTCAACCTTTCCTGCAACTCCTTTTGTATGTCAAGTGAGGTGCTACTACTTTGTGCAATGTATTCATATATTCATATACATGCATTATAATATCTTCTAACTCCTTTAATTCTCAAGGATTGCATGTTGTAAACCTTCTCTACCGGAACCTATGGAAGACATTCTTTGATTCTCCATAGGAGTTACTCGTTCTGTTGCTTTTCTTCAGTTGGTTCTTTATTCAATCATGCAATCTTGAGAGTGAGATAATCAATGTTATTTTCAGTGGATGTGGCAAAGGCTTCACCCACCAAAGCGATTTATTTTGGATTGTTCTTTGTGTTCGTAACAATTTATCTTTCCATATTGATGGAAATTTGTTGATCTATCTCATTCAAAAGTATTTCCTTCTCTCTTGAATAAATTTTTGCTTGAGCCAATCAATCATGAAATTGGAAAAATACAAGATTTTGTCTTTTCTTGGAGGTGGGATACCGATTTCACTGAGAGTAATATGCCCTACTGTGATAGGAGATGGAGGTCGGATGTTTAGGGTGGCTATAATCAACTCAACTTCTTTTGACTTGTTCTCCTTTGTTATCTCATCATCTAGCTCTTTGGTTACTAGTTCATATTCCAATTTCATTTCCATTTCTCCTTCCTCTTGATTTTTCCTCTTCTCTTCTTCAAGCTACATCTTTCTGTAGGAATTTACAGGGTAATTTACTTAGATAGAACACCCAAGGACACTGCTCACAAATAGATCACATATCAGTACACCAGTATTCTTAATGTGGTTAAAACCATCAAAGAAGGAAACAATCCACAGCCTGAGCCAACACAGGAAATTTATTAATGTAAAAGAAAGAAAAATTACATAAGCTTCTCTCATGAATAGTCACCTAAAAAATGACCCTCCATGCTCTTTAAATAGAGATCATGGACTAGTCGGATGTTAAGCCACAAATCAAGTGTTGTAATACTGAGGAGAGAATGAACCGTCAGATCACTTCATGTCTAGAACATATCATGACTGTCAGATTATAGGTTACAAAAAGTACATACTAAAGAAATACACTTTACCTAACTATACACTAGACCAAGTTGTACTTAATTATTTCCTATGTGTTGGAATATCCTAACATCCCCCCTTAAGAACAACTTGGGAAAGGATTGAAGGATGTACAAATGTGACATAATAGGAGAAGGAAGGAGGCATTAGATTCTATCCCCCCTTAGTGACAACTTCCTGAACTCCAACCATAAATAGAAGTTTAGTAAACTTTGCCTCTGTGAGAGCCTTTGTAAATATGTCTGCAACTTGATCATCGGTTGAATAATATTGCGCTTCAAGAACATGTTCATGAATGCGATTTTTGATGAACTGCATGTGTAGTTCAATGTGTTTGTTGCGCTAATGTTGGACTGGATCTTTTCATAGTTGAATGGAAATTTGATTGTCATAGCAAAGTGTATTCGGATGCTTCTACTGAAAACCAAAATCTGACAGGATCTGATGAAGCCACGGGGATTCCTTACTAGCTTCAATGACACCACTATACTCTGTGTCTGCTGAAGAAAGAGAAATGACACTTTTTTTCTTGCAAACCCATGTAATAGGTCCAAAACTAAGAGTGAATACATAACCTGCAGTAGACTTCCAATCATCAGTCTTACCAACCTAATCAGAAGCAGTGAAACCAACCAATAGAGGAGATGAGTCTATAATATAATGAATCCCAAACTAAAATATACCTCAAACATAAAAAAGTATTCTTTTAGCTGCTTTCCAATGACTTTCATGTGGGTTTTTCATAAACCGAGCAATAAGTTCAACAACAAAGGAAATTTCAAGATAGGTATGGGTCAGATACAAAAGTTTTCCAACAAGTTGATGGTATAAGTTTGCATCAACTTCAAGGGATGTACAAGTGACTGAAAATTTCGCTGAAGGGGATGGATTACAGTATTCCATGTGAAAAGTCATAGAAGATCACATACACACTTGGATTGGGAAAGGGAAATACCTTCTTTGGATTACAAGACTTGAAGACCAAGAAACTAATGCAAGTGTCCTAAGTTTGTCATTTCAAACTGCTTTTTAAGGCTAAAATTCACATGGTTTATAAGGTTGGGATCATTACCAGTAAGGATAAGATCATCAACATAAATAACAAGAATGATAAGATACTTACCCACTTTCCTGGTGTAGATAGTATTGTTAGAATGACACCTAGAAAATCCAGCATCTCAAAGAAATCCATTTTGGCATACCAAGCCTGAGGGGATTGCTTAAGACCATAAAGGGATTTCTTAAGCCAACATACAAGGCTGGAGTCTATTTGTATAAATCCAGGATGTTGTTCCATATATATTTCTTTATGCAAGTCCCCATGCAGGAAGGCAGATTTAACATCCATCTGATGGAATTCCCATTTGAAAGAGGTAGCAAGGGAAAGAACAAGGCAGATAGAGTTCATTTTAGAAATAGGGGAGAAGGTTTCAATATAATCAATGCCTTCAACTTGTGAAAAACCCTTAGCTTTATGTTTATCAACTTTTCCATCTGGTCCAAACTTGGTTCTGTAAACCCATTTGCATCTAACAATTTTTTGTCCCTTTGGAAGAGGAACAAGGTAATAATGAACAATATTATTCATTCATAGTTGCATCCCAATCTGGATGGCCTGAAGTTTCTATAAAGGTGTCACGATCATAATTCGCTGGAGCTTGAGCCAGTAAATAAGAGGCTCTATCGAATTGAGAATGTGTACAACGTTGATCTGTAGGATCACGTGAAAGAGAACCTGCTGCATCCCGAGTAGTGCGGACCCATTTTGGAAGATGAGGAGATGAAGGAGGATCTCGAGAAGGTGGGAGAGGATTTTCATCCTCGCTCTCATCATCTGAAGAAGGAATATTTTTAGAAGTAGAAGGGATAGAGAGAGGTGGCACATCTAGCCGAACTAGGCGTGTAGGCTGATATATTTTTTAGCAAACTTTACATCTCTTCTAATGATGACATTTTTGGATTTAGGTTAAAGAAGTCTATATCCTTTGACATCTTCAGAATATCGAACAAAAATACATTTTTCACTCTTAGGTTCTAAGGCTTTATGTTTCTCATTTGGAATATGGGCCCATGCTTCACTTCCATAAACACGAAAGTGACTTACATCCAGTTTAATTGAGCTCCATGCTTCTTCTGGAGTGATATTATTTAAAAACTTAGTAGGAGTGCGATTTACTATGTAAGTTTCACAATTAACTTCTTCTACCAAAAATTAAGACTAAGTCCTTTAGATTGAAGCATACAATTAGCCATTTCCTTTAAGGTGTGATTCTTCCTTTTAGCTACACCATTTTTTTGTGGAGTATATGTAACAGTATGTTGCAATTGAATTCCATGCTCAGTGCAAAAGTTGATGAATTTGTTTTTAACATATTATTTGTCATTATCAGATCTTAGCTTAAGAATTTGATGTCCAAATTATTTCTAAACAAAGGCCTTAAATGCCAAGAATGTGTTAAAGACTTCACTCTTGAGTTTTCAGAAGTATACCCAAGTGCGTCTGGAGAAATAATCTATGAAAGTTAAGAAATACGTGTGGCCATAGAATGAAACAACTGGAAATGGATCACATAAATCACTATGCAGAAGTTTTAAAGGGGCTGAGGCGTGCCAAGAGGCATGTTTTTCAAAACTATCTCCATGATTTTTTCCGAGTACACATCCAGAACAAACACCATCTCTGCAAGATACTGTAGGAAGACATGTAACCATATTTTATTTACATAGATTTTGAAGGGAGCGATAGTTTAAGTGACCAAATCGCTCATGCAAAAGTTTGCTCACTTTATCATTATGAGCAACAAATACCGAGGGAAGGTTTGATGACCCAAATTTGTTAAATTTATACAACCTTGTAGAATCATCATCAATTCTAGTAGCTAAAACCTGTCTAGGATCTCTTAGGTCCTTAATTACAACATCATGAGGTTAAAATTCAATGGTTTTACAGTCACCTGAATGAGTTATCTGATATACAGATAGAAGGTTGCAGGATAAGGTAGGAACACATAATACATCATTAAATTGACCATTGTCTAGATGAATAATTCATGCCCTTAAAACAGTAAGAGATCTATCATCACCAACATATATATTTTTGGTGTTACAATCATTTAAATAAGAAAACATGGTTTTTTTTTGGCCATGTGATAAGTAGCTCCATAATCAATGAGCCACTCATGAGAATGAGAAGAAGAAGATACATTTAATGCATAACCAGACTGAGATGTTTGATAACTAGATGCAGAAAGTGTTATTCCTGAAGATGAAGTTGAAGTTGAAGAGTGCTCCAAATGGATGTTATGCTTCTTCATTTCTACTTCCAAGGCTTTCATCTTCTTAAATAATTTTTATTCTAAGTGGCTATCACGATTACAAAAGTTGCAATGTCTATTAGTCTTCTTCCCTTTGTTTTAGTTTCCTTCTCATTCTATTGAGTTGATTTTTCATTTTGAGACTAAAATGGCTTAGGACCCTTACATGGTTTAGAACCATTATTTTTATGATGTTTCTTCTTAGGATTCTTTGAACTTGGTTGTTGTTGGGCTGCTAAGGATTTCTTAGAAGAGTTTACATTATTAAGAAGACCAAGATGTAACAATTTTTCTTGTTATTTTATTAAAGAATCATAGAAGGCATCAAAGGAGGAGGACTTGTAGTCTTGTCCTTGAGAAATAAAGTCTTCTCTAATAAAATGGAAGGTGGAAACAAACACAGAGTAGGTTGGTCCCAAATTAGTAAGAATGGAATAGATAAGGCTACGATCTTCTTTCTTAACCTTAACACCTTCCAAGAGAAGTGTAAGGGTCTTGAACTTAGACAAAAAATATTCAATGGAAGAAAAACTATTGGGGTCCAATGTAAGAAACTCATTTTCGAGTTGATGAGCTCTAATTTCATTTTTAATTCCAAAAGCTTTATTGAGCTTTTTCATTGCTTTACTGGGGGTATCAATTTCTGTGATATGGAATCTAAGTTCTGGAGAAATAGACATCCCTATCAATCCACATGCTTAATCTTGCTTATTTTCCTATTTGGATTGCTAATCTTCATCTCAAGGTTTAGACTCTTGGCCTAAGGTTATTCTATAAAGAACTCTACTTCTAAGTAAATCCACCATGTAGGATAACCATTGTAAGTAGTTGGTGCTGTCAAGAATAACTAGGCATAGAATTTCCATTTTAAAAGAAACTGAAGTTGTAGATGTTGAAACTTAGTGTTCCAATGGAAAGATCTTGAAAACTTAGGCCAATTAAAAAAAATCAGCTCTAAAAATGGCTTCTAAATGAAGAAGTTTTGTTGAAGATGCTGGCAAACCACGTGAATGTTGGGAAGTGAATGATAATGTTATATTTAAAAAAAAATCCCCCCCTTTCCAAAATTAATCTAATTAGCTTGCTTTAAAAAAAAATTACTTTATGTGACCCACTTTTATAAATAAGTGAAAGTCACTTTTACAATAGTATTTTATGAACTATCCACTAAATTGTAACTTAAATAAAAGATAAAGTGACTTTAGAATTATAAGTGACTTACTTTTTATAATGGGTGACAACAATTTTACATAAATTAACTTTAAAACATAAGTTACATGTGCATTTTGAAAAAGTAACTCAACAAAAAGAAAAACTTGAACCCAAGACCTCTATTCTCATAAAGTAATTTTAGACCAAGTGAGCTAGTTTAAAAGATTAGTAATTTTTGGAAAGGACGAAGGGGTTTTTTTTTTTGCTCACTGAAGCTTTGGAGTGTGTGCTTACTTGAAAAACCTTTTTTTGCCTACAAAAAAAAAAACAATCACACAAACCAAACGAACAAGCAAATTAATCCAAGCCTTATGACTTAAAGTTAAATTTGGCCAGAAACTAAATATTTTCCTCAATGTTTCTGATTTTCCAAGATCACACTAAGGTGTAGCGGAAAAGCGCATACACATGAGAAAAATCATTTCTTTTTGTTTCCGTTTTTCCCAAATCGCACAAAGTCACGAGGCAAAGAGCATACACATAAATGAAAGGTATAGATCTAGCAATAAAAAAATTAGAGGATTATAAACCGAAAAAAATAAAGAGATAAATAACTATAACTGCAAATAAAGACTATATACCTCCAGATCTTACAAATGACGTACCTAGGGCTACCAAAAACCTTTTCACATGAAACAAAAGGGGATTCTCACTGGAATAGATGCTCCTAACACAATAGAGCATTACTCTTGGCCCGAAAGTAGTTATAAATAATAGATCTATGAAATGACAATCAGATGTAGTTGTATCGGCTTTGGATTTGGATCACCAATGGATGTAGCCTTGAATAAATTTGATACAATGTAGGATTTTACAGGGTAAGTTCCTTAAATAGAACACCAAAGGACACTACTCACAAACAGATCACAAATTAGTACACCAGTATTATTGACGTGGTTAAAACCCTCAAAGGGGGAAACAGTGCATGGTCTTAGCCAACACGGCCACTTCAGGAATTTTATTAATGTAAAAGAAAGAAAATTTGCATAAGCTTCTCTCATGAATGACCACCTAACAAATGACTCTCCATGCTCTTTAAATAGATATCATGGACCAATCAGGTGTGAAGCCACGGATCAAGTGTCAGTAATACCGAGGAGAGAATGAACCGTTGGATCACTTCATGTCTAGAGCATATCGTGACCCTTAGATTGTAAGTTACAAAATGTACTTACTAAAGAAATACACTTTACCTAACTATACGCTAAACCAAGTTGTACTTAATTATTTCCTATGTGTCAAAATATCCTAATACCTTCTCTGTTCTTTCTCCTCGTTCTCCTTCAAGGCTTCCTCTTCTCTCTTTTTCCTCATTTCTTCTTTTTTCTTCCTTATCTCCTTTTGCTTATTATTTTCTTGTTCCTCCTTTTGTATTTCCTCTTCTTCTTGTTTTTTCATTTTATTTTCCTCACACTCTTTCTTCTTCTTTTCCTCGTCAGCTTCCCCTTTAGTATCTTTATCAACTTTAAAATTTTTACTTCTTTCTTGTGCAACTTCATGTTCTTATTTTCTCTTCAATTCAAAACTATCTTGAATGTCCATCTCCTCCTTGTCTCCTTCTGGCTCATTTGGAACATTTTCTAGGTTTGAAGGACCTACTTCTTCATTTATTCCAATTTCTTTGGATACATTATATGATTCTTGATTTTCTCCTCGTCTTTCCAATAGACTGAGTCATATTTCCATATGTATCTTAATTTTGCACAATGTTGCGTAGCTATGCCATTCAGATCATCCCAATGATCTCCCATTTCACTGAAGTTGAGGAATTTTAAATAATTCATTTCTTCTTTTGCTACCTTCAATATTTTGAAGTTGTATGATCCAATATGTAGAGGGAATATGGGCCATGGGTACTTCCTTGATTTCTGCAATGATCCAGACAACTCTATAGAAAGCTGATAGCTGATTTCATGTAAGCAAACTTTGTATGTCATAAATAATGACATAATATGTGGGCTTTTGTATGCTCTAAAGACTGATAAATGTCCCTTGGGGTAATGCAAGTGAATTTGTGATGTATGTTAGAGATTCCCTTGAATTATCTGACATGCATGATGCTTCAATTCCAAATAAAATGTGGTAGAGTATTGAGAAGAAGAGCTTAGTTATTCTTGCACATACTCCCTTATAACTCATCTCCCATAATATTTTTCAATATATGTGCACTGACAATATCTCTTTTGCATGGGCTCGTTTCCATTCTAACCTTGGTAATTCATTCTTCACACATATACCATCTAGAAAATATGAAAATATGTAGAATTATGGTTGCTCACCTTTTGCTACATTTTATTCTTTTGCAACGCACTTTTGCAATGACTGCACTATGAGATCATACTAATTGAAAATAGTTCCTTTGGTAGCATATGAGTGCACCATATAGACCCATTTTTCTTCAAAGAATTTGGTGTTTTTGTGTCCATATAACCTGCAACAATGGCCATTAAGTATTGGTACAATTTATTCAACATCTTGGTTTTGCATATTTTGTCAAGCTTTTGACTAAATTTACTTGGCCCCTACCACCAATATTTGAGGATCTCCTAATTAGTCAATTGTCCAAAACTAGCATAGAATCTGGTATTGAGGTATTCTTCTAGCTTGGGGAACTTGTAGTACATATGGACATCATGAGAATAATATGTGGCCAATAATTCTTCGTTTGAACTTTTGATGACCATATTTTTAGGGTCAATGTGTTGTAGGATCCATCTTATTGTCTCTGCACAAGGAAAAACAAGATATTGATAACCAAGTCTATGAAATATAGAATTCTTAATGTTAAGGTACACCTCTTTGTCTTCTTCATCTTCTACAATCAGTTTCATAGAAAAGTATTTGAATATGTTTGGCCAAGATAAAGTCATCGAATTATCGATGAAACAACCAGTTGTGTCCTTTAGCAATGGCACTTTGGGATTCAAACTATTCACTAACCCTCAATGCTACTTTCCATTGTTTCCCTTACAACTCCTTTTCTCGTAACCAAAGGAATTCTTTCTGAAGAGGATGACACACTAATACGTTGACGATATTTTTCACCTAGAAACTCAAACTCATTCATGGCAAGATACATAATTAGTCCAATAAAATTCCTATTCTATCTTTGTTTTTTGTGTGACATTCTCACTATAAAATTACAGTGCACCAAGGAAAATGTTGGCGCATTGGACAAAGGCAGTAATTGGCCAATTAGGGTATGGAGATGCATGGTGAGCTAACAAAGGTTTAGAGAACATATTCTCAGTGTAGGCGGGATTTAGAGAGATAATGGGTCAAGGATTCACTCAGGAGATGTACTAGCACAAGTCAAGCTATAACATTGTTGCGCTTTTGATAGCTAGGATTCTTGATGTTGTGACTATGTCATATGTTGGTGTGCCAAGTCAAGAGGAAAGTGTTGGCATTATGATGTATGTGTTGTATTTGATGGCAACCCACTTGTAGCAGAACAACTCTCTTGTATATGGTAACTAGATGAATCTACAGAATACATATCAGATGTGACAGAATGCATAACAATAACGTTTATAGATGTGATGATTTATAGTTTAGGATACACAAAATGAAGAAAGAAGGGTATATGCAAGTTCTGCATTGACCAAGCCGCGTATACATGTGGGTTAGAAGACCAAAAGGCGCGTATAGTGTACACATGCACTTTCTTTTGCTAAAGCAAGAGACTTTCCTTCTATTTCAAAAACCCAAAAGTAAAGTTACAATAAGTACAAAAGGCCTGAAAAACTCAAGGCCTACGAAACCGAGGAGACCGAATAATCGAGGAAGTGACCCTCAAAACCAAGAAAGGAACGAACTAACCGATCAAAATGTCCCTGCGATTACAGAATAACCCAAAGTCAAAGTTCGAAAAACCCCCCAACCAAAACTGTCAAGGATTGAGCAAGCTCGCTTCCCGCTCAAAGAATGAACAAGCCTAACCAAATCTAACCGTTGGTTCCCCCTGCTAAAAAGGACAGCACGTAGTGAAATCGGAGTGCCAAGATGCAAGGTAATTAAGTCGCGATGAAGGGTGGTAAGGCAACCCACCCTGCCATGTGTTGAGAGCTGAGTGGAATCGCTCTCAATGGGCCAAAACCACTTATCGTTAGAGAGCCTAGCGATCAAAAGAATACCGCTTGACCCCGACCAGATCCGACCGTTGGTTGCCCCCGCCAAAAAGGACGACGCGGAGAGATATCAGAGCACCAAGATGAAAGGTATTTAAGTCATGATGAAGGGTGGTAAGGCAACCCCCCCTGCCACGTGTTGAGAGGTGAGTGGAATCGCTCTCAACGGGCCAAAACCACTTACCATTTGTGAGCCTAGCGATCAAAAGAAAACCACTTAACACCTCGTTTTCCTTTGGGGGATCACTCCAGCCTTTCAAACTACTGACCCTGATAACAGAGCTCACTGCTGAGGCATTCTAAAACTGTACATCTAACCTTGAGTCGCCATACTCGTCACAAAGGAGATAAGTTCCCTTACCCCAAAGGAAGTTATCGCCAAGCAGAGAAATCCCTGTTTCAAAGAACCTGCCATCGAAAAGAGAAAGAACCGTCATAAGAGAGCTTTAAACATGGCCTGCCTCTCGTGCCAAAAAGTTAAAAATTTCCTTTTCCTCTACGCCTTGAGCATCGCAGAGAAATTTTAGCCTGCTTGGAGGCATATCCCATGAATTCAATTCGATTCTACAGTCTGGATTAATCACTCCCAGGTTGGCCAGTAGATCTACAAGTTTTTTGGCCTTCCGCTAAACATGATTGAAGTTGACTGTTCGAAGACTTTGGAGATGTTTTTGGATTCTCTGGTAAACTTGTATAAGTCTCCAATGTTTTGAGACCCTTTCAGGCGTTGTTCCAAAGCTGATTTTCTTAACTGCATTTATAGAAATCTCAGAGTCTTCTTCGATGAGAACATTTGAGTTGTGATTGAGTTTAAGAAGCTCCAAGCATTGTTCCAAAGCCATTAATTCAGCCATGTTGTTGGTAGCTTTGCCTAAGTGACAGTGGAAAATGAAAATTATTTTTCCTTCTTCATTTCTTAACACCCCTCCATAACCTGCAGTCCCCGGGTTGCTTTTTGAAGCCCCGCCAATGTTGCATTTCATAAAACCTTTTGGTGGGGGATGCCAGAACTCCTTTTCCCTTTCTAACACTCTTTCTTTTTTACTAAGACCCTTGAGGATGATCTCATGCATACCCACCTGCTTGAGAGTTCTCAATTCGAGCGTAGTAGGAGGATTTGAGGGATAGTTGTGCATCATGGTGGAGACGGTTTCCTTAATTTGCCTTAAGATCAATTCCATCAGGACAAGAGGAGTAGTTTTTCCATCCTTGAAAGTTCTCTTATTCCTTTCCTTCCAAACATATCAGATAATGAAGCTCGGTGTCAAGGTCCAGGCTAAATTAAGGATCTCATGCTCTTAAAAGTTTTTTCTCCACTTGTTCAGGGCGTTAATGATGCTTCCTTTGTCTCTGTCAGTTTGTTGAAAAATGATGTTGAAAGAATCCCATAACCAGGTGGTATAGGTGCAGCTATTGAGAATATGCTCCATTGTCTCCTCTTGAGCCTCACATAATTGACATCTAGAAGGCCGGTTCACCCCCCTCTTCTGAATGTTCTCCCAAGTTAATATTTTCTTGTGAAGAACTAACCACATAAACAGTTTGATCTTCATGCATCCTTGGTGGCTCCAAAGTTTATGCCAGTACTTAGCCAGAACGCAGGGTTCTAGGTTAAGGGTAATTCTTTTTTCTTCTTTGATATTAAAGATGCCTTCATTGTTTTGGCCCCATCTTAATTGATCCTACCCCTCTGTAGCCAAGATATTCCTTTGTTCTAGTATTTTCATGAGTTCTTCTGTTTTTGTTTTTATGGGGCCGTCCCCTCTGCATTCTATTTTCCTCCAGCTTCTCCATTTCTCAGTATCATGGGGGAGATTCCAAAAATCCCTAACTTTTATTAAACCATGGAAATCAGTTTCCTGCTTGATACTCATAAAGTCCTCCTTTAACAATATTGGTTCTTGTTTCCATTTATCTTCCCAGAAGAGAACTTGTTCTCCTGCTCTGATTTCCTAGAAGCTATTATTTTGTACTAGGCTCCTCTTACCCCGGGCTTTATTCTAGATGTGAGAGCCTCTTATGTTTCCTGACATTTTGATAAGATCACTCGTTTGCCAGGAGCTTGCATATTTTTATTTCTAGGTTTTAGTCCAATGTTCCCCTGGTTCTTTAACCCATCTCCACCAGAGTTTGGCTCCTAAAAAATTACTTAGAATCTCCTGATTGTGTAAGCCTAGGCCTCCATGACTTTTGGGCATACAAATTTTATCCCAAGAAACCAAGGCCCATTTATTTCTGGTTTCCTCCTTGCCCCAGAGAAAGTCTCTCTAAATGTTCTTGAATTTTTGTAAGACCCCTTTGGGAGATGGCAGGGCTGATAAAAATAAAATGGGGATAGATTGAAGAATTGCCTTCATCAAAATCAGTCTACCAGCAAGGTTCAACGCTCTAAAGGTCCATCTTTTGATCTTGTCTTGCATCTTGTTGATCACTGGTTCCTAGATACTTTTTTTCATTGGTTTATCTGTAAGGGGGATTCCCAAATACTTAGAAGGGAGGACCTCCCTTTGGAAGCCCAGAATTCTGGAGATGTTCCTTTGAATAGCAATGTAAGTGTTAAAGAAAAGAAATTTTGATTTGGAGAGATTGACTTCCATACTTGAAATCGAGGCAAAGTCATTTAAGATTTTTTTGTATGCTGTAGCTTCCTTGACTATAGGGATACCCTGCAGCATGGTGTCATCCACAAATTGTTGATGTGTCAAGGTTTGACCGTTCTTTGTTAGTTGAAGGCCCTTGATCTTTCCTGAGACTTTAGCATTTTTAATGGTTCAACCCAATCCTTCCATCATGAGTATAAACAGAAAGAGAGAGAGTGGGTCTCGCTGCCTGAGGCCTCTGGAAGGAGTGAAGATCTCTGAGGGTGAGCCATTCACCAGAATTGAAAAGCTGGTTGAAGTAACCAAACCCATAACCCGTCTGATCCAGTCATGGTTAAACCCAAAAGCAGAAAGGACCTTTTTGATATAGATCCAGTTCACCTTGTCATATGCTTTTGCAATGTCTAATTGCATGATCATGTCGGCCTACTTTTTGCTAGTGAGAGAGTGAACAACCTCGTGGGCCTGAATAATATTATCCAAGATTTGTCTCCCTTCCACATAACCAGACTGTTCCCTAGAAATCAGAGAAGGAAGAAGAGGTTTGAGTCTGTTGGCCAAGATCTTAGAAACAATTTTTTAAACAACATTGCATAAAGCAATGGGTTTGAACTTATCAAGAGTCAGGGCCGATTCCTGTTTGGGGATCGGGGAGATGAAGGAGGTGTTGAGGGCTTTCAGAATGGATCTACTTCTTCTAGAGTCCTCTACCACCTCCAAAATGTCCTGTTTGACCACATTCTAGCAGGCTTTGAAAAAGTCCACATTAAAACCATATGGACCAGGGGCTTTGCCATTCTGCATGTCTTTGATCACCGTGCTGACCTCTTCTTCAGTTATTGGTTTGTTCAGATTAAAGTTGTCTTCTCTAGACACCATCCTTGGAATATTCTTTGTAATCTCCTTGATGTATTGATCTCTATCTAGATTATTTTCATTTGTGATGTCTCTGAAATTGAACCATCACAACTTCAATATTCTTGTGAGTGGTCTAAAGCTCCCCGTCTTCATTCAATATTGAGGAGATTCTATTATGTGTCCTATTGGCTATGGTGGAACGGTGGAAAAAACGAGTGTTTCGTTCACCTTATTTAAGCCATTGAACTCTAGACTTTTGTCTCCAGAATATTTCCTCATGTTTGCATAAATTCTCCCAATCAAGGTTGTATCTTTCAGCTTGCTCACTTTTTGTTTTGTCAAAACCATCTGTGATCATTGTTTGATTGAGTTCCTGCATTTTGATCTCTACTGATTTTTTGTTTACAAAAATGTTACCAAAATCCTTCTTGTTCCATTCTTTGAGCTTTATTTTTATGTGCTTTAGTCCCTTGTGGAGGAGGAACATTTTGGAGCCCCGAACCTGTAGATCTTCAGACCACCATTTTTCAATATTGCTGATGAAATTTGGGTGGGAGAGCCAGATATTCTCAAATCTGAAGGGTCTGTTTCTGGGAGCATCAATTCCCTTGATTTCTAATTGAATCGGCCAGTGGTCAGAGCCTCCAAAAGGGAGAACACTAGCAGATATTTCTGTGTTTGTGAGCATCAACTTCTCAGAGATTAAAAATCGGTCTAACTTGGAGGCAACCTGAGCATTACCTCCTCTTTTGTTGTTCCAAGTGAAAAGACCATTATGCATTTCAGAGTCCACCATTTTCATGTCTTCAGTGAAAGAATGGAATTCAACTGAATCTCTACTAAGGATTCTGGTGCCTCCTTTTTTCTCTGAAAGAGATTTAATCATGTTAAAGTCTCCTCCAATAACCCATGGGATTTCTTTGTGTCTGCTTCTGAGATCTACTAGAGAGTTCATAAATCTAATCTTCTCATCTATTCTCTGAGGACCATAGACATTCGTAACCAGGAAGGACTCAAACATCCCCATTGGTTGAATGATAGATGATAAGTAATTTCTCGTTGCCTCCGCATCTACAATGCTGACTTTTTGGGGGTTCCAAAGGGTTAGAATGCCACCTGCTGTATTCTTTGCTTTGACTTCTAGAAACTCAAATTTACTGAGCCATTTGTTATGGATTTGTTTTATTTTCTAAATGGAGCATTTTGTTTCTTGAATGAAGATTATGTCCGACATTGCTAGTTTCATTCTGTTACTTAGCAATCTTTGTTTTATTTAACTACTTAGACCTCTGATATTCCAGGATATAAACTTCATAATTAATGATTTGTAAATGAGTAACTGGCTAGATCTTTCATCTTACCCGAATCTATCATTATCTTTCCACACTCCATCAGGAGCTCATTTTACTTTTTTCTGCCTCTCTTCTCTCCTGGATTTCTGGTGGCTAATCCTGGAGTTAATTTCATTGTTTTCACGCCTCTGTGCTCCTGTTTGTGGATGCTTTTACCTTTCTCCATTCCTCATTCCTGTGTTTTCCATAAAAACAAATGTTGTATTCTGTTGCACTCTACTTGAGGTAGAGAATCTATTCCTCCTTTGGTTCCTTGCATAAGAAATCCTTCCAGATCCAAGTTTTCCTTGTCGAGTATTTCTTGTAGTTCGTGGTCTTCGAGATCTGTTTCGCTTTGGATCATTTCCTGGTCCATTTCCATTTCTATTTCACTTCTCATGGTTTCTTTTTGGGAGTCAATGTCCGGGGAAAACTCTGTGTCCTCTTTTTTTCCTTTTTCTTTAGCATCTACCTCCTGATCTTGACTCTCTCTTGTGACTTCTTCTGGCTCTTCTAGAACTTGAAACTTGTTTTGAATACCCTTTTGCCCCTCAGTATGTTGTGGCTTTGATCCCTTTTTTCCTCCCCTTCCTCTGCTAGCTACTTTCTGAAAGCTTTCTGAATCCTTCGTAGTATTAAGTTTTTCTTTGTTGCTTTCTTTGCTGAGAGGTCAGTCTCTTAACAGATGCCCATGTTCGTGGCACTTTCGGAATCTAAAGGGGATATGTTCATAGTCTACCGTCTGCACCCACTCCGCATCAAACACTTCCAGGATGATTTCATCTAGAAGTGCTCTTGATAGATCCATTTCTACATAGATCCTAGCAAAGGAGGTATATTTTCCCCTTCTTGTGGCTTCTAAAGCTTTGACATAGCGCCCTAGTTTATTGCCAATAGTGGCCAACAATTCAGTTTTCCAATAATCAAGAGGTAGAGAATAGAGCCTTACCCACACAGGAATCGAAGAGAAGGTCTCCCTCTCGAGGACAAAGTTCATTCTCCAAGGCCTCATATAGAGACCAGCAATAGCAAAAAAATAGGGTCCTCTTTCGAATATTCTGTCTTTATCTTTGATGTTAGAGAACACTACTGTGAAGAATCCTTTTGACCAAAGATGTAGGTCAATGCTTCCTTTAGGCTTTTAATGATACTTGATCCACGTCTGTAAAGCCTTTTTAGTGGACCATAGTCCCATGAATTTACAGATAATAGCGTAGGTTCCCATATGTTCCCTATGTTCCTACAGAGTAGGATCATTTAATATTACTCGAGGAGTGATATCTGCTTTTGGTTTGCAAGGTCCTTTTTGTTTTTTGTCTCTTGACCCCAGAATTTTGTCTTCTTCCTCTTTGTCCTTTGTGCTGTTGTTCTCATTTGTTCTGGTCCCATCCGTTTCCTTTTCATTGTCCCTATTTCTGTAGTTCATACCATCTTTAATATTTCCAGTTGGTGATTTACTTCTGTTGGACACTACATCTTTGTAGGAAGGAGCCGAGCTCCCTCCCCTGCCTCTCTCCATTAGGATCGAACTCTTCTCGCTATGTAAACCCTAGCCACTACGTTTCTCCTTCCATTGCCCCGCTCTCTGAAAAACGGTCGTGATAAACATCGTGTACACACCCACTTTCATGAAAGGAAAGGTGCGTACATTTTGGAAAACTTGGTTTTGGACCATTGTATTGTGATCCATGGTATTGGTCCAAGGTATCTTGTCCGACGTGTTGACCCCAGGTATTTGGTCCAAGGTATTGATTCTAAGTGGTTTTGGACCATGGTATTGAGTAAGGCCTAAGACTATAAAAGGAGGAGAAGATCATTAGGCAAAGTCTCTCAAGCATTGTATATCTAATGAAGAGAAAGATCTAGTATACAGGTTATTTGGTTATGGTGCATAGCTGGATTTGAACCAAGGATGAACCTTAGTGCTTGATGGAGGATAAGATCTAATGATGGATCAGGATCTTAATGCTTGGAATGAATAATCTTTATATGTTTTGATCATGTTTATTCTAGATCTGTATACTGATGCATGTGTTGATCTCTAAATATTATGATCTGGTTATAACTGAAGTCTGGAATAGTTGCTAAATTATGAATGAATATTTATAGATGTATACATTGGTTGACCTTGGTAAAAGCGCGTATACACGCAGGTTCAACACATCGAAGTAGCGTATACTTTGTGAACCATGACTTTTTGAAGTTGCATTTGGTTTTGGCTGTTGATGCAAAGATCTGGGTTTTTCATTGTGTTATGGTGATTGTTTTTTTCTGGTGACAGTATTCTGCATATTCAGATTAGTTGATTGAGATTAGCTTCAGTGTTGATGGATGAAATCTAATGATGGATCAGGATCATAATGAATTATCATTATGTGATCTGATAATAGATGGGCTAGATCTGATCACCAACACATGTTTTATCCTCAATGTGTAATTATGTCTGAAGTCTAGAAGTGCAACAAAGTGTTTGCAGATCTACACGCTGGTTTGCTTCAAGGAAGCTGTGTATACACGCAGGTTGGATTCTGCCAAATAGCGTATACACTTTGAAGTTTGGTTTTGAGTTTACAACAAATTCTGAATGATGATGCAATGTTCTAGAGATTGATGATGCAGGTGTAGTTGATGGTTGTATTGCAGTAGTGATTGATTTGTGCTTCAATGTTGTTGATGGGCCGAGTATGAAAATTGGATGAAACATGGCCTTTAGATTATGATGTTGTGTTCCAGGAGTATCCATTATGAAAATTTATGAAATGTGGTCCCTGGAAGAAAAGAGAAGGTTGTAGCCTTCTGTAGGTCAACACCTACGTACTAGTACATCAATTAGTATAAGAGCTAGGGGGTTGTATCTCCCTTCTAGGAGAAGCTAGAGAATGAGAGAAGGTTGTAGCCTTCTACAGGTAGAAGCCTACGTACCGGCATGAGACTGCACCAATACAAAATATTGTAAAAAGAAGTTTCTTATTAAAAGAAAGATAGAGACGTTTGTAGCAGGTGGTTTTCACCCACATTGGGTTTCCACCTTATATCTTGTGTTCATGTGTGTGACTATCTGTTTTGTTTTTACTGCTCCTAGTTACCGTTTATATGGTTATGACGCATAGATTAAAGATCAACATATGAAGAATTAACTAAATTATAAGTTTACAGGGTATAAGCTATTTGCCTTATATACAGTGGCGTATACACGCAAGTTTCATTAACTGAAGTAGCGTATATGAATCAGAAAATGGAAATGAAATATTATTGAATTGCTAATACTGATTCACCCCAACCACGCCCCCCCCCCCCCCCCTTCAGTATTATTTCCAACAATTGGTATCAGAGGAGTAGGTCCTTTGGTAGAAGCTTGATCACTTGAAGGAGATTTGTAGAACAATGGGAAAGAAGCTAAAGAAGAAAGTGCCTCAGAAGAAGAAGACATATCAAAGGAAATATGATAGTAGGATTTGGGGAATATGTGGAAGCAACTCTTCATATCCAGAATCACCTCAGAATGAAGATGAACAAGCAAAAGAACTATCAGGTATGAATTCTGGTGATGCATTTCTCCATCCATTTGAAGATGATGAAAGTGATAGTGAAACAAATGAATTTTCTCTTATGGGTGAGGAAGAAAGATATCAAATAGAGGAAGAATTTAAAAGGCTTACAGACAAAATTAGAGATCAACAAGATCTATTGGACAAAAGGGAATGTGCCTTCAAAGAAGAAGCTACCAAAATAAAAGCTCAACTAGAGGAAGGAAACAAGGCAAGGAAGCAATTCAAGGAAAAGGAAGATCAATGTCAAAAGCTACAGGATGAAGTGACATCATTAAGAAATGAAGTAAATGAAAGGAGCACAACAATCAAGAAACTCAGAGATAGATCCAGTTACTATGAAAGTCTTGAAGCTAAGATCCTCTAGCTAAAAGAAGATCTTGAAGAATCAAATAAGCAGAATAAAGAACTACTCCAAGCCCTTGAAAAAAAAGAAAACGGAGTTCTTGAATTAAGACATCAGCTGGACGAAGGAAGAAAAGCTGAAGGAATCATGAAGAAGCAGTATCTTGAAAAGGAAGAGCAACATCAGGTTGAGGTAAATGTTCTAAAACATAAATTAGAAGAAAAGGATAAGCTCTTACGATTTCAAGATAGTACTAAGATATTGGATGATATTCTTAGTAGTCAAAGGTCTCCTGCTATCAAAAATGGTCTGGGTTTTCATGAATATGTTGAAGGTGAATCTAGTAAGACAAGTAATTCTAATACAAAATATGAAATGCTCAACAAGGAGATGAGAGGTCAATCCCATCAACAACCAAGGAAAGAAATTCTTCAAAGAAAATCTCTTACTCCTAACTATGGAAGTGATAGTCGGTTATTTCTTCAAATTAATAATGTTGAATGTTATGTATGTCATAATTTTGGACATGTTACAGCCAGATGCAGAAGTAGAATGGTTCAAGACCGTCACACAAAAATATCATCACATTCCAGGTACTTTAAGGCATATTGTTTTGCTTGCAATATGTTTGGTCACAAAGCCATTCACTGCTATAGAAGGAATATGAAACATATGAGATGTTATGCATGTAACAAGCTTGGACATATAGCTAAGGAATACAGGAACAAAGTACAAGCACCATACTAAAAGGAGAAAACATCATCACACTCGAAGATATGGAAGAAGAAGGATGTACAGTCAGAAATATGTGGCACAACACAATGTACAGACATTACAGACTCAGAGGGAGCTGAAAGTGTGAAACTTCAGTGTTCTAAATCTCATACGCAAGTTTCATGAAGATATGTCACGTATATACATGAGTTATACATTGCACAGTGGCGTATATGTTAGTTTGAGGAAAAGCTATGGGACAGACTCTGGAAAAAGGATCTGATATGGTTCAGTCAATTATTTCTCTGTTTGATGATGGTTACAATCTGTTGATAATGTGTGGAAATATATTGATACTCATAAGATGTTGTTTTTGATCCTCACAAGTTAACTTGATGTATATCTGACTATTGATAATGCCTTAATACTTCTTGCTGATATGTGCATGATCAGATCCGACAGTGAACAAATGGAACAGGTTCAGGGGGAGAACATGATATGCTTCTAATAAAGCATTGTTGGCATTATGTTTAGAAGTCTTCTGTACCTAATCAATGATGATGATGTTTATATGGCTAAATGATACATCTTGCTATGTTACGGTTATCAGTTGCCCATGATAAAATCTCATATGATACTTGGGGGTCACATAGTTGGGTTTCAGATCAGATTCATGGATGGCTATGGATGATTCATTGATGATGCATATAGTCATATATATTTCTTACATAATGATCCTCATAAGGACAAGGAGAAGTACAAATCTTGAGTACACATCTTCATTATTTAATGATGAGCCACTCATTTCTTTCATGCTGCTATCATCATGCCTTCTAAAGATCATATGGTACAATTATGATACAGGATTCCTATGGTTCTTGGTTCTCACATGGTTGAGGATTGTTTCTATTAATGATATCAAGAAATCTTAACAAATGACCATAAGATCATGACTTGATAGATACATATTGATATCTCTTTGATGGATATACAGTATGATGGATACATAGATAATTACTTAACTTGCATATTGTTGGTTGGCCAAGAGAATGGTATAGACATAACTATTCGAAGACATGGCTTACTTAATCACTTAATGATGATGAGTTCTTACCTTATGATGATAGGTTGATACTCACATATGTTGATTATCATGGTTGATGCGTATCAGATGTGGGATGATCTCTAGTGATGATACATGATTGATATATTGAAGGTTCTTGTAGAAAGATCATGCATTTCTTGATAATGATGTTATGATCTGTTAGGATATTCCGACACATAGGAAATAGTTAAGTTCAACTTGGTCTAGTATAGAGTTAGGTATAGAGTTAGGTAAAGTGTGTTTCTTTACCGTTGTACATTTTGTAACTTACAATCTGACGGTCACGATATGTAGTGATCCGATGGTTCACTCTCTGATACCATGTGGAGGTTTGCCGTTACACCAAAACCCGCAGGTGTTGGTAAACATTACAAGCCAGTAACTAGGATCCCCAGGGTGGAAATTACGGATTCTATAGAGGTGCGGTGATTCTTCCAACACCCCCCCTCAAACGCAACTCGAGGGAATCGAGCCTGGGTCCAAGCTTTGATACCATGTGGAGGTTTTCCGTTACACCAAAACCCGCAGGTGTTGGCAAACATTACAAGCCAGTAACTAGGATCCCCAGGGTGGAAATTACGGATTCTATAGAGGTGCGGTGATTCTTCCAACATGATCATGGATGATGACTATGGTATTTTCACATACAGATGATATGATGTGAATGACTTGGTGCTACCGCTTGGAGATATGACATTTGCTTAAGGTTATGAAAACGAAGCAAGTTGATCTTGATGAGATCAATAAGATGAGTTGATATCTATATGAAGACATTCTTTGTCACAGGGAACTAATGATGGACATATATAGGTTGTTGGTTTGGATGTTATTGGCAGATGCTTATGGAGCAGATCATACATGGTGTATGATAGTTGTTGAAGACTATCATGGTTTTGTTTTAGATATTTGGTCTCTATGTCATGTATATCTTTTTAATGTCAAGGTCATGAAACGACCTATTCCCACTATGCATGGGATGGATGATGTAATGTTCTTATTCTGTCATGTATAAACATTTGGTATATCCCCACTTGGTTGGGTGGATGAGTCAATCTTGGTATATCCCCACTTGGTTGGGAGATGGATGTATGTATGAGTCTTTGGTGATAGGAAAGTCATGTATGATGTATAGAGTCATGTTCTTCTTGTAGAACATCTTTTTGCAAACCTTGCTTACAGTCAGGGGGAGCATGGACAATACACTTCAGCATATCAGAGAATTCAGCATGTGCTCAGGGGGAGCATGGATGATACAATACTTCTCAGCATGAATAAAGGGGGAGTTTAATTAGAAAATTCAGTCCTATGCCCTCGATATCAAAGGGGGAGAGTATTGTTATCTCTAACAGTTTCTACATATTGAAGTAATCAACACCAACATGGTTGCCATCAAGTCCAAAGGGGGAGATTGTTGGCATTATGATGTATGTGTTGTACTTGATGGCAACCCACTTGTAGCAGAACAACTCTCTTGTATATGATAACTAGATGAATCTACAGAAGACATATCAGATGTGACAGAATGCATAATAATAGCGTTTATGGATGTGATTATTTACAGTTCAGGTTACACAGAATGAAGAAAGAAGGGTATACGTAGGTTCTGCATTGACCAAGCCGCGTATACACGTGGGTTAGAAGACCAAATGGCACATATAGTGTACACACGCACTTTCACGAAAGGAAAGGCGCATACATGTTGGAAAACTTGGTTTTGAACCGTGGTATTTGGTCCATGGTATTGTGATCCATGGTATTGGTCCAAGGTATCTTGTTCGACGTGTTGACCCCAGATAATTGGTCCAAGGTATTGATTCTAAGTGGTTTTGGACCATAGTATTGAGTAAGGCCTAAGACTATAAAAGGAGGAGAAGATCACTAGGCAAAGGCTCTCAAGCATTGTATATCTAATGAAGAGCAAGATCTAGTATACAGGTTATTGGGTTATGGTGCATAGTTGGATCTGAACCAAGGATGAAACTTAGCGCTTGATGGAGGATAATATCTAATGATGGATCAGGATCTTAATGCTTGGAATGAATAATATTTATATGGTTTGATCATGTTTATTATAGATCTGTATACTGATGCATCTATTGATTTGTAAATATTATGATCTGGTTATAACTGAAGTATGGAATAGTTGCAAAATTATGAATGAATATTTACAGATGTATATGCTGGTTGACCTTGGTAAAAGCGCGTATACACGCAGGTTCAACACATCGAAGTAGCGTATACTTTGTGAACCATGATTTTTTGAAGTTGCATTTGGTTCTGGCTGTTGATGCAGAGATCTGGGTTTTTCATTGTGTTTTAGTGACTGTTTTTTTCTGGTGATAATATTCTGCATATTTAGATTGGTTGATTGAGATTAGCTTCAGTGTTGATGGATGAAATCTAATGATGGATCAGGATCATAATGACTTATCATTATGTGATCTGATAATGGATGGGCTAGATCTGATCATCAACACATGTTTTATCCTCAATGTGTAATTATGTCTGAAGTCTAGAAGTGCAACAAAGTGTCTGCAGATCTACACACTGGTTTGCTTCAGGGAAGCTGTGTATACATGCAGGTTGGATTCTGCCAAATAGCATATACACTCTGAAGTTTGGTTTTGACGTTATAACAGATTTTGAATGATGATGTAGTGTTCTGGAGATTAATTATGTAGGTGTAGTTAATGGTTGTATTGCAGTAGTGATTGATTTGTGCTTCAATGTTGTTGATGGGTCCAGTATGAAAATTGGATGAAACGTGGCCTTTAGATTTTGATATTGTGTTCTAGGAGTATCCAGTATGAAAATTTATGAAACGTGGTCCCTGGAAGGAAAGAGAAGGTTGTAGCCTTCTGTAGGTTAGCACCTACGTACTAGTACATCAGTTAGTACAAGAGCTAGGGGGTTGTATCTCCCTTCCAGGAGAAGCTGGAGAACGGGAGAAGGTTGTAGCCTTCTGCAGGTAGAAGCCTGTGTATTGGTATAAGACTGCACTAGTACAAAATATTGTAAAAATAATTTTCTTATTAAAATAAAGATAGAGACGATTGTAGTAGGTGGTTTTCACCCACATTGGGTTTCCACCTTATATCTTGTGTTCATGTGTGTGACTGTCTGTTTTGTTTTTACTACTCCTGGTTACTGTTTATATGGTTTTGATGCATAGATTAAAGATCAACATATGAAGAATTAACTAAATTATAAGTTTGCAGGGTATACGCTAGTTGCCTTATATACAGTTGCATATACACATAAGTTTCATTAACTGAGGTAGCGTATATGAATCAGAATATGGAAATGAAATATTATTGACTTGGTAATACCAATTCACCCCCCCCGCCCCCCTCTTAGTATTATTTCCAACAGAAAGCCCCATGGGCCTAATCACAGTTCATAGTGACATGGGAATAAGGTTAGTTTTATGTATTATGCAGGCACACCACCAAGAGCCTAGGTAAAGATTCAAGAAAGTATGAAGTTTTACTAATTATATAAGAATTAGGAATGAGTGAGCATAAGAAAATATTTTGAAATGAAATACTTTTGAAAAGATATATGCATGGAAATATTCATATGAATACAAAATGATATGGAATTCAAAGGGACATATGCAAAAAAAAAATAGAGAGCTGAAACGTTAAGCAAACAAGTGCAATCTTAAGGCACGCGATGATGAAGCTTACCCAGATCTAGCACGCGACATAGTCATAGATAGTAAGAGTAGGTAGAGGGATCTTGTGCTCGAAATGTGCGTGGTGTTCCAATGACTAAAATGAGACTATGGAATGAAGATTGGGGGCTAGTTTGCTTATATAGCTTACTCCAAATGTGCGATTGGGCACAAATATATGGGTTAGGTATGTCACTACGAGTTGTGACTATGCTAGTGAAATAAAGTGCATTAGGAATGTGAATAGTAAGTGTGATTTCACTTGGATATTTTCAAGCAAGCTTGCTATGACTCCAAAAATGTAGAAAATCTTAGGAACAAAGTCTTTCAGTAGATTAATAAGGGCTCCAAAATTGGATGAGGTTGAGAAATTTGGAGGGTGGTTGTAGTAGATACAACACTTGGCGATTCATTAGCAGAACCTCAAATTCTCTATTTAGGCCTTACTTATGCTTGAATTCTATTCCTCAGGAAGTATTAATTTATCCTATGAGTTGCCTTAGCTTCGCTACTTAGCCTCGGTTATGGATTTAATCTCTTCTATTCCTCTTATCAGTTCAAACACATTTCAAAAACTAGTCAGACCCCAATTATTTTGATTAGGGAGAAGGGTAGTATGTATTCGCGAGTTAAGAAGTTTAGAGTTTTAATACCATTCCTCAGTGTTTCTCTGCTGCCAATAGGTATGTTCAGTACCCTGGCGGAGTAACTCAAGAAATCACAAGAATTTCTTCACTTCTAGTAGTCCTATTTAGTACTCGACGAAGTTACTTGCATAACCTCTCTACATAGGAATCCTTTCTCTTCTTTCACCCTTTATTTTATTTTGATTTATGCTCATTAGATTTTTTTAGGTGTTTATTTCACCATGGAGGAAGAAGGATCCCAAATTATTTTATGGGAAAGAGAGGTTATTCGCTGTTTTAAAGGGGTTTAAATATTCTTTGAAATGGATTTTCTCGCTTAAGTTTTCTCCTTTCTGTTACACAACATTTTGTCATTGTCCCTCTACTACCCATTCCTTAATCCTGGAGGATCTCTGTAGTGCACCCCGCATGCTTTGCCTTCATGAAGAAAATCCCATTGTGTCCCTCTTCATGAGCAGATCAATTCCCTTTTGCACCATTTTCCCTAAAACTTTTGTTTTGCCCTGTTTACAAGACCAGTGCTAATGGCCTTTATCTCTCCCACGCTGATGTGCAAAGATTAGCACTACTCCTTGTGCTGACTGGAGTGACTGAGCTATGTTTTAGTTGCACCAGTATTGTTATGGAAAGTTTTTAAAAATAGAACTGAATATTCCAGCTCTAGAAGCACTGTAACGGAAGTCTGGTAAATGGTTTGGCCAGATGGGGTCGAGGATGATAGTTTGGGCTCCTTTCCCCTATTATGATGGAACTACCTCAAGGGATAAGGTCTTCTCCCATAAGAAGAGGATCCATCTCCCATCCATATTTCCTATATAAACCTCCCTTCTTCCCAAGCACAAACTAGTGTGAATGTTATAGTCACAGTTGATAGTTTTGGAAAAGTTATTGTTGAGTGTTGATACTATTTTAGAGTAGACAAGCAAGCTACTACTAGTTGTAGCTACCTAGTTGTGGGAGGGAGTAGTGTGTTTTGGTTTGGAGTGAAGCCCAAAGGGAAGA
Organism: Pinus tabuliformis; assembly: GCA_031772625.1. Lineage (NCBI taxonomy): Eukaryota > Viridiplantae > Streptophyta > Pinopsida > Pinales > Pinaceae > Pinus > Pinus tabuliformis. The sequence goes on from CM062813.1 coordinate 5,418,760, forward strand.
GCCTTTAAAATATTGTTGTTCGAAGCCATCATGGAATGCTAGCAGAAGTGTGTGGGAACCCAATCTTAACAGAGGAAGATTGCAGCGTGAAGACGAATGGCTGTAATCTCTCTTTGATATTAATATATGCCACTATCAATTGATTTCCTACATTTTTTGTAATATTACGTAGTATTATCTTAATGCTTCTTGACTCGTTAAGTAGGTTGAATTACAATTTGTCTATTATTATGTTTGTGTGTTGTTGTTGTTTACCTATTTCAGGAGCTTGAAGAAGGAAGCAAGAGACTGCTGGAGCAAGCAAGTGAGGACATCATCAAGCAGGATAAGCGACCAAGTGGTAGGCCCTCTTGACTGATTCTAACCTAAGGAATTCTTCCATAGAATGTATCTGTTGTGGCTAGACCCATTATCAGGCTAAAGGAATTCGTTCGTGTCCATAGTTGTAATTTTACTTCACCACAAATTGGCGACTTTGCTGGGGATCCAAATCCTTTTGTTTGTTCTGGATTTCATAATTTTGTGAGAGCTTTTCTAGTTTTGCGTTTTCCCTTTAGTCATGTTTCTTTTCTCCTACTTACTGGCCTAAGTCTAAAATTCATAGTAGCAGATCTGGTCCCTGTGTTGATTTTTTTTTTCCTTAGTTACCTCGGCCAACAAGCTTAGTCTGCTGACAATCGTGCTGACCAGCACGAATTGCTAAGGAATAGTCACATCAACCATCCTCTGACACTTGTTTTCAATTAGGCAGACACGCCAATGCCTGTAAGCGAAGACTAGGGCTTGACCCTAATCTTGGCCAATGTGTTCTTCTCTTCTGTTTTTGACCCTGCGAGTTTTTTGGACTGTTTTCTCCCTGACTAGAAAGCTACTTTTCATTTGGTTTTGCTTGCTTGTTGGCTTGTCATCTCCCTATTTGATTAATTGAGTCATTGAGTGGCCAATGACACTAGGGCATATAGTTTGTCACCCATTCAGCAGTTTGTGAACTCACCAAGTTGGATTGTAGGTGTGTTTACTCCTTGCGTTTGTCTTTTGGTCCTTTTTATGACTTTGACCTCTTTTTGCACAAGTTTGAAAAAATTTCCATTTACTAGCTTGAACATCTCTTTCTGGCATAGAATACATTGTTGGCCTTGTGCTTGGCAAAGTCAGTGTTTCATTAATCTGAATGAATTTCTCTTTTCATGTTTTCATCTGCTTGAAGAGCTCATTGTCTCGAAAACTTTTTCATTGAAAGATTGTATGCGAAAAGTTTGTTTCGTTGTTTCATGAGAAAGCATGAAATTATAGCATGTTGCATCATTGTGTTATTAAAATTTGCATCTTTTTAAAGACTAGAATTGCATCAACATTTGAAAAAGGAGGAGAATTTTTCATTTTGAAAAGACTAATAGATAAGTGCTTGTCAGGAAATTAGGAATTTGAATGAATTTTTCATTAGTTTATTTTTTGAAAAAGTAAGGTAGTGAGAGATCATTTCTGTTCCAGCTGCTTGATTGTGTGCATTTGATTGAGTAGTTTCTACCCTCTCTAATGTAGGCATTTCATCGAATTGAAGGGTCTTGTCTCATTTAGTTGCATTTTAGGTTTTTCGAGTAGCATCGCTAAGAGCTGAAAACTGAAACTTAACTCAAGATCAACTCTAAAATGAATTCAATCAACCTAAGGTGCATTTGACATTAACGATCATATCTAGAAGGTCTAGGCTAGAGACATGTTCTGGCGTATTTAAACCTAGTAGTTATCGTTAGCTTCGGCATTAGATAGCGCTAGCATGAATTTGTGCTCCCCATACTGATGAGTATATAACGGGAGACCCCACTAGGTTGCAATCCTTTTATCCTTAGGAAGCCGAGTCGGCCGCTTTGCGAATGTGATACACCAAGCACAACATTCGGGGGGATTGCATAGCCGTACTTCTTGGTTCGCCAAGAGGTATTATGCAGTTCATGTTTTCCTGGTAATCCTGTTTACCTAGATCATCCAAAGCTGTCATTTGATCTTTTTGACTCATTAAATTTAAAATATCATTCGAGCACTTGTCCTTTCGAGCTTGTTTCCAATCGAAAGTGATAGAGTCATCTTTGTTTCTTTCTTGACTCTTAAAAAATGAAAGAACATCAGTCTTTTATGCATCTTAATAATTGATTGCCCATGATCCAAAACATCCTATTAGTCTTTTTGACCAAATCATGAGTTCCCTTAAAAGGACATTTTAAAGCCTTGAAGTTATTTGTTCTATCGACTAAGACAAGGTTATCGTGTTTGAGAGAGATTTTTCGGCGAAAATCACATGGGATACCATTTGTCGACGCGTTTCGAACCAACCAGTGTGGTTCATCGTCAGGACAAGTTGAAGAAACAGATCCACACGATGAACCTAAGTAGATCTGTTTCTTCAACTTGTCCTGACGATGAACCACACTGGTTGGTTCGAAACGCGTCGACAAATGGTATCCCATGTGATTTTCGCCGAAAAATCTCTCTCAAACTTGATATGGATCACAAAAGCCTGAACTCTATAAGGTTATCGTGGTTGAACCATCTGGTTCACCCAATTTCTCTTCCTCTCCTCCATCTGAAAGATTGTCTGAGGAGCTGTTTCCTGAGTTATTAGAGTCACTTGAGGACCAAAATTTTGAACTCGCAATTGTTTTGAGTGTTCAACCTTTGTCATCTTGTCCTTCGACTACTTTCGATTCAAGGTCATCTACTAATCCTGGCCCAGAATCTCCGGAAAATCTCGTTTGAACTCAAGAGAACTCGCTGACCACTGACAGTCAGCTTGGACTGGTTATTTATCCTTCGAACCCTCTGTTTGATGTTGTTGAGATATCACCGCACCGTCCTTACAGTTCGTACGACTAGCTAGGTGTTCCTCTAGAACTATCCCCCAGTACACGTTCGGCCATTCGTCGTCTTTTTTTTTTTAAAACATGGAACCTAAAGGCGATGCTCCAGTCACATCTACAGATGAGTCCGAAGTTTCTACTCCACACACTGTTGAGGAGGAATAATTTCAATTGTAGTTCCCTCCCAAGGGTTTCCCTTATTCGGAAGGTATTCTCGCCAGTTTTCCACCCAGCTATGTGTCTTTGGGGCACTTAGTTTCAGGAACACCTAGTGCCTCATCACTCTACCATAATCCTGTATGGGCGTTAGGCGTTAGGCCTACGTCAGGTCCATTCATCACAAACACGACTTCCCAACGGGCTGTCACTTCAGTCCCGGTGCAACCCACCATTCTGAATACCCTTGTATCATTGATCCCAGTTACACGTCAGTCACAACTGGAAGTTTCAAAGATCGCCTCTATCAGTTCCTCTGTCCCATTAGTTAGTGGCTAGATTGTGCAACCGTCACGGGGGCAGAACCTGAATGTCTCTATGGTGTTAGGTGCTCTAATGTGAGCAGCTCACAAGCTCACATGCTTGGTATAAACCAAACCTCTTTTGGTATTATTTATAACCCCACTGACCCTACTGGATCAAGCAATGTCCAGTACCAACAGGTTCAGAATCTCATTGGTTCGTTTGGATCGAGAAATGTTCAGTATCAGTAGCCCTATGGGGCTTAGGTCCAATACCAAAATCCTTACATTCCATATGGTTCTCAAGGATTGGTTAATCAACCTTACACCCTCGAAGCTGTGCAGTACATCCAGCCTGGCTACGGCCAGATTCAGTTCGGTATTTTCCCGGGAACTGTTCAAGTACCCTTGCAACATCAAGGAAAACCTTTACAACAACCAGGGAAGCCTTTGTTACTGCAAGGGCAATCTTTGTTGCAACAAGGGCTCTCTGTGTAATAGCAAGGACAAATTATCCCGCAACAAGGTCTCCTGCAACAACCGCAAGGTCAATCCTTGCAATAGTTGTAGCAAGCCACGTAGCAGTAGATGCAATATGCTCTATGTACCTCTCAACCCATACCCTCATAGGGCCAACCTCTACAAACCCAGGGACAAATTTTGCAACCGTAAGGTTAGCCCTTGCAACAACAAAACCAACCAGGGTAGCAGAAACCCTTATATATATACCAACTAGGTCAACCCTTGTAGGGGTAGGGTCAAGGTCAAGTCCTGCAGTAGCAAGACCAAAGTCCTCTTGCCTTAGGCCAACAAATTCAGAATCCTACCAGCGCAGGGCATCAGGTACAAAACCCCTACATCCAAGGGCAATAAGCATATCAACCTTATGCCCAAGGACTGCAGGTCTAGAACCCCCTTGTTCTGGGACAATAGGTTCATCAGCCCTAAGTTGCAGGACAACAGGTCCCATATCCATCTATCCAAGGTCAATAGGCTCAACATCCTTTTGACCCATATGTTGCCTTCAACAAGCTATGCCTGGACAGTTTCAAGGTATTCAAGGTCAGAATCCTCCCTATGGTCAAGGTAATCCATAATGGGGGCAGCCTTAGATGCCATATGGCCAAAATCCCCCACTGTGGGGATAAATCCTTAATAGAAGGGATGGGCTCCTCCTTATGGGCCTGCCTATCGACTTCCCATGCCTTTTAACACTTAATTACCTTTCTTGGCTACACTCGAGTTGTCAGATGTATCGCGCCTTACAAATGATCTGATTCTTCATTTGCCATACTGGCCTCCGGTGTCATCCAAGATACCAAGTGATTGAACAAAGTTTGATGGAAAGGTAAAGAAGATCCTCAGGCCCATGTGATGACATATCACCTCTGGTGCTCATCGAACTCGTACGTGGACTATTCCATTCATCTTCGTCTTTTCCAACAAACCCTCATGGGTGTCGCATCGAAATGGTACATCAAGCTACCTTGAAGCACTTACCATGACTTTAATTCATTAGACATGGATTTCCTCACGCATTTTCAGTTGTCAGTTCGCTATGAAACTAAGACTTATTTACTCACATCGGTTAAGCAAGACACTACGACACACATCTCTAATCATATCCACGAATGGAGACGTAGACGTCGCCTGATCAAATTCGAGATAGTTGATCAGTTGCTCACTGAATGGTTTACCAAATCATTCGTAGCCCCAATTGATCATGATATAGCTATGGGTGGATGCATCACTAAAGAGCAAGCCATCACTCGTGCCTAGTACTTAGATCTAGTTTACTCTCAGTCTAGCACTTTATATGAGTTGTTACCCAATGCTCTGAGACCATCATCTAATCTCATAGCATCGAAGTCACCAGTTGTTCCTGCTATTGATGGAGTTATTGGTTCAGTATCCCAGACCCCTGCTAAAACTTCTTCCAAACAGAATTCTGCCTTGAATGCTGCTCCTAATAGTTCATCTCAGAATCCACCTGGCCCTGGTAAAACCTCAAAGGTCCACGTTGTCCAATCTACCGTAGTAGATAAATACTTGAAAGGAAAGAAGAAAGGCAAAGGAAAAGCTAAATTCGATGCCCTGAAACAGGGTCCTCCCAAATCGTCTGCTGGTGAATCCTCGCAACAGAAACCCAAGTATCCTTGCCTCATTTGCGATGAGGATCACTACACTAAGGATTGTCCTTAACGATATGAAGTTAGTCGCCTGCTCAAAGGGACCCCTGCTGTCCTTAAAGAGCCATTTCTGTCTCAGAAGACCTAAATGGTAGACCAACCCCGATCTGCTTCCTCCAGATCTCAAGTGTTCATGATGAGCACACCTATTAATGTGGCTACCTGATTGAAAGATTAACAAACTTTAGCTCCGATAGCTAGGAAAGAAAAAGAAGCTGCACCTTCTTCTTCTTCTATCCCGAGTTCTAGCCCTCTGCAAATCGAGTGCCCTAACCTTGATTCCACTACATGGCCACCCTCTCAAGGTGTGCTATGGAAATCCTCGTATAATCCAAACGCCCGAGCCGCTCAACACTACAATATTGTTGAGGATTTGGCTAAGGCACCATCAGCCATATCGGCTCTCGAGGTACTCCAAAGCTGCCCATCGCAATGGAAATATTTTCTCTCAGCTATCGGGGGCATCGATCCCACCAATTCTAATTTGATATGTTTTGATTTGGAGAACCATGTTCCACGGCTCCCTCATTAGATTGCCTTTCTTATTCAGGTAATCATTAATGAGAAGACCATCCACCGCACTGTCATGGATGAAGGTGCTTCCACCTGCATCATGTCAATTGTATGTTGGAAGGCTATTGGTTCCCCTGCACTGAACCAGTCTCTTAACACTTTGGAAGCTTTCGATGGGCACGATTCGTGACCCTTCGGTGTTTCAACTAACCTTGCCATCGCCGTAGAAGGAAAGATAGTGCAAGTCGAAGTAGAGATTTTTGATGCCAATCTCAATTATAATCTTCTACTCGACTGGAGTTAGACTCATGCCATGCATGTTGTGGCCTCCTCCTTGTTCCGCGTGATCAATTTTCCCCATCAAGGAAAAATTTTCGTTGTCGATCAGTTGTCTTTCTTTGCCTCTTCCTCCTCGGATGGCAATGTTCCATACGTCAAGCACTCTGGTGCTCCCTATGAGAGTGTGGGGGCGGGTCTCTTCAAAGATTCTGCCTTAATGGGAATTTTTCCACTCCCACCTCCTCATGTGGCCTCTGTCAACATAGTCTCCATCAAATCCAATCCCTGGGTCATAACTGCACAAGATCTTGTTGATACTTGGGGCAAGGTTATGCTCTTAATCCCGCCAAAGTCAATTACATGGAAATTGTTTCAGCTTCGAACTCTGCATCCTCTGATTCTCATATTTCAAAGACCTCTCTCGATATTTACTCTCAATCCCCTTAGCGTGGCACTTTGGAAGTGTTTGATCACTTAGCCGAGACCTTCCTCGCTAATGAAGGTATCATGGAAATCATGTCTCTTGAGGAACCACCCTGGATCGATACTCATCATCGCTCCTCGTTCCTACCTCGCCCAGCAGTCATGTCTACCACTTTCGAAGAGTCCTCTTCTCTTTTGTTCATTGATGTGTCAATTTATCCTGACATAATCAAGATCTTTCAAATGAGGGTACCTTTATCCCTTCATGGATTCAAGATTTTTCACCCTACCCAAGTTTTCACCGATTTTCCTCTGACTCGTAACCCTCCATCGCCTAGGGGGCAGGGGGGAAAAGCCTTATATGAGTTCTACTCCATTATTTGGCCGAATCAATGCTTACTTGTCATGACAATGATAAAACTCTGGTGTCTTTCTGTGTTGATTGATTACTCGAGTCCCAGCATGGACTCCCACCTCAAAAAGTACTATGCTTAGGTCATATTGCATGGTTACTTATGTACATTAGTGTATGATTCATTTTTGTACAAAGTGGTTTTGTGTGATAGTTTTCAAATAGCTTTCCTCTTTACTATTCTTTTCTTTCTTTGCAGATGTCTGCAACTCCTCACGTTGGTTTCACCGATGGTGCTTGCTATAGTACCTGGAACCTATCATCCACGGCATGGGTTATCGATGAACCTAACAGTGAGTTGACTGACTTTCAAGGTATCTGTCTAGGTCTCGCAACCAATAACATTGCTGAATAAAGTGCGATCATCGAACTGTTGTCAGAAGCCATCACTCTGGGCATCAAAGAATTGGTTGTCAACCTGGATTCACAGCTTGTCGTCCTTCAACTCAACGGGCAATATTTCATCGAGAACCCTCAAATATTATGAATGTATCTTCATATCTATCTAATGGAAAGACATTTTGATTATATTACATATCATCATATTCCTAGATGCACGAATACATTGACAGATGCATTAGTTAATTACGTGTTGGATAGAAATTTACGAAACATGTAAAAGATAAGACAAACCATTTGTCTCATAATAGACAGGAAAATAAAACATATATATATACATGGTGAGAGTTTTTGATACATCAAAACCCCAAAAAATAATGTGTGTCTGAAATAACATTAGCGGCTTACAGGCCTCATACATCCGTGGCACACAGGCCTAAAAAGATATGTAAGTGTTGGACCTAGGAACTACTTAGCATGGTGGTCATGATAGCACGAGATAGCTTGTGCGACACGACTCAGCAGTTGGTGGATCTGATTTGAGACTCCCATCGTGTGTCTCTGGTATCGACGGGGCATGTCTTCTATTCGAGCATACACCGAGATACCATGAGTTAACCCATCATGGTTCCTCACGATCTCCTCCTCGTTTTCACTCCCTTCCTGATAAGGGGTGACAACATCAATGGGGCGGGGTACGCGCCTGGTTATCAGGGACATCACGGGAATCAATGCCGCTGTACAGCCAGCCCTCCACGACAATATTCTATCACCGTAGCCATGAGAAGAATGCAAGTCGGTATGACATATGCTGACCCCCAGTGATCCTGGGCATTGAACGACTCCAATGGGCCATCCGCGGATTGCATGGCGCAAGATGATCGACCTCAATCAAATGATACTGGAACAATGGCACTCCTTCTAGGAAAAGGTCAAAAGTACTGATGCTTGATGTTCATCTTCATGGACTCTACCCAGTTCAAGATCATAGGATTTGTGCAGTGAATAGCATAAAGGAACTTCGACTTGTTAGTCTCATGTTTCACCCGGGACCCTGCCACTCTGTTGATAGTCAACAAAAGCACCCTCAGTGTCAAATCTTGCACACTAGAAATCTCTATCTTCCCACTCTTGGATTTTAGGGCCTCAGGGCAGTGTTCGGCAAGCAGGGAAGATATGTTTGCCCTGATCAGACATGACCCATACAAGTTCACTAGCTCACCTCTGCAAGACAGTCCAGTGATGAAGTAGATATCTGAAGTTGTCAACTCCAGCTCCTGGTCCCCAATGACAAAAAGCTCTTGATTAATGTCCCAAAGGCTTATCAAGTATTGAAGCAACTCGAGCTATGCCTACATCCCTAGTGTAAGGAAGAGTTTTAGGAGCCTGCAAGCCCTCAAAGCCTCTAGGAAATTTGGATCATTCATTGCTTGGGTGTCAACATCTTCATGTTCTGTTGGGTCCCTATAATACTAGTCATTACCCCATTACTATTTTAGTTATACCCATTATTTATATTGTTGTGCCCCTATTACCCCCATATTATTATTTCTGTGCCCCATAGAATCCCTCTATTGTTATTTTTGTGGCTTTTTTTATTATTGTTAGGTCGGCTGGATTATATTGTGACTCCTTAGACTCCTATATATAGAAAGGAGGTTTTGTCATTTGTATCATCCAAGAATTGTTCATTTATCTAATGTAAAGGAGGTTTCCCCCTCAAAGAGGCTGAATTCTAAGGCGTTGATCTATCTTTTCTATCTTTTCTTGAGCTAGTTTCATAACATTTGGTATCAGAGCTTTGGATTCTAGGGTTTCGCTGCTCCAAACAGGTCATCGTGGCATTTTCGCTATAACTTTTTTTTTGTGACGTTTCAAAAGTCACAAAAAAAACCCATTTGAGAAGAATTGGCGCTGAACCTTGGGTCCGAATTTCAGAGATTTTTGCACGATATTTTCAGAGATATGATCTGAGGAAGTCGGTCTTTTTGCAGACTCCTGAATTACATTCAAAACAGGTGACCTGGGGAAAATCATCATAACTTTCTCTCTGAGGATCGAATTGAAAATTCATAAAATGGTACAGAAAGAGGACGGACTGTAGTTTCTTGTGGGTGTTTTTTAGATCCAAATGTTGAAACAGTGACTCGCGGCACGTCGTACAAGTTAGCTTTACTGAACTAGTCTATAATCAAGTCACTGTGGGAGATTTCGCATAACGCTTCCTTGGAGAATCCAATTTGGGTCAGACTTGTGGCATTGGAAAGAGGACACAGAGAGCTACTACAGGTCACAAGTTCAGAACTAGATTACTGGAAAGTATAGAGATACATCAGAGGCAATATCGAGCTCCTACAAAGTGAAAAAAGGTGTGTAGATTTTTTTAAATTTTTGCTTAAGCTTGGTTTGAAAATTTATTTTGAAGGAATTCAAAGGGCATAGTAGAGAATTATTATCGATAACTGATGCCCCGAGGAAAGAAAATGCAAACACCTAGTAAGGAACCTGAAAGCTCTAGCATGACTGATGGAGAAGAGGAAGAAATGCTACATGATATATCAAAATTACAAGAACAAGTGCAACAAATGTCACGCTCACAAAAGTTAACAGATGCTAAGATAAATGGCGTGGAAGCTAAGATGAATGGCATGGAAGCTAAGATGGACAATTTGAAGATAGATTTGAACACAAATTTGAAGACAGGCATGGCAGATTTGAAGACAGATTTGACTAATTTTCTACAAGAAATACTTACTAATGGTGAAAAGGTAGTAAAGGAAACTCATGATGAGAACAAAAGAAATGTTAATCATGATTCCATAGATGCTAATGTTGGATCGAAGAATCACCACATTCCAAAAATCGATATGAGGAAGTTTGATGGCAAGGATCCCGCCACATGGATATTACAGATGGAGCAATTCTTCGATCTCAATAATGTGCAAAACACACAAAAGGTACGTATGGCAACTTTATATTTGGAAACAAATCAGTTTGTATGGTATCAATGGCTTTGTTCTCGTAAACAATTTATCACTTGGGCAATTTTTACGGAAGAATTGATAGCACATTATGAGGATACAAAAAGCAACACTTTTTTTAGCCAATTGATAAGTCTCAAACAAAAGGGTTCAATAATGGAGCACATTGAGGAGTTCCAAAAATTGAACATAAGGGTAAAAGATATTCCAGAGGAGCATAGGATTGATGTGTTCATAGGGTCTTTAAAGGATAATATCCAACATGATGTGCGCCTTTGGGAACCTGATTCATTAGAGAAGGCATTCAGGTTAGCAAGAAAAATGGAAAGCAAAATTATGGCAACTAGGAAGCATACCATTCACAACTATAAAGACGGAAGTGTTGTTGCCCATAGTCTTCCACAACCTACAAGGTTGACACCACAACAATTGGAAGAAAAAAGAGCAAAAGGGCTTTGTTACAATTGTGATAGCAAATACACAAAAGGTCATAAGTGTGCTGAAAAGAAATTATTCTACATAGATTGTGAAGAGGAAGAAGAAAAGGAGCAAGAAAGGTCAAAAGAAGAGAATATATTCCAGGAACAAAGCCTAGATGAAGAACAAATAAATCCGACCATATCTTGTAATGCATTGGCGGGAATTACCACTCCTCAAACCATCAAGATAGAAGGACAAATCAAGAAGAAAAAGGTAATAATGTTGATTGATTCAGGAAGCACCCACAATTTTATTCATTGTAGGGTAGCAAAAGAATTGAATTGCTTCCTATATCCAGCACCAGAGTGTCAAGTGATGATTGCAAATGGAGGAACAATAAATTGTTCTGGAAAGTGCCATAATATCAAGCTATCCATGGGAGAATATGTATTGACTAGCCCAATGCTTTCCATTCCAATGGGAGGTGCTGATGTTGTACTAGGAGTCCAATGGCTACAATCCTTGGGTACAATAGCTTTTAATTTTCAAGAACTTTTCATGAAATTTTCTGTGGAAGGAAAGGAAGTTGAATTAAGGGGTATTGCAGGGAAACCAGGAAAGATAATCAGCTCTAATGGCATGACAAAGCTTCTAAAAAAGGAGCAAAGAGGTGTAATTGCACAATTATGTTCGCTAGATGTTTCCACATTGGAATCATCTATTTCTCCAGATCTCCAAAAAGTCCTGGACAATCATTCCAAGGTATTTGAGACTCCCAAAGGTCTCCCACCTATGCGTTATCATGATCATGCTATTCATATGATTCCAGGAAGTGTTCCTCCAAACATCAGGCCGTACAGATATCCATATGTCCAAAAACGTGAAATTGAACGTATGGTTGCAGAAATGCTAGAGGCTGGTATAATTCAACCGAGTCAAAGTTCTTTCTCAGCTCCAGTAGTATTGGTGCACAAGAAGGATGGATCATGGCGCATGTGTCCAGATTATAGGGAGCTCAACAAGCTCACTATTAAAGATAAGTTCCCCATTCCTGTCATTGATGAATTACTGGATGAATTGCATGGATCAATTTACTTCACCAAGCTGGATCTTCGTTCGAGATATCATCAAATCAGAATGAAGATTGAAGACATTCCGAAAACGGCATTTAGAACTCATGAGGGTCATTATGAATTTTTGGTCATGCCTTTTGGCCTTACCAATGCACCTTCAACATTTCAAGGTTTGATGAATTCAATTTTCAAACCATTCCTTAGAAAATTTGTGTTGGTATTTTTTGATGATATACTAATCTACAGCAAGTCTTGGAAGGATCATGTTGAACATGTTGACAAGGTGCTACAACTATTGGAGGAGAAACAATTATATGCAAAAAGATCCAAATGTTTCTTTGGAGTCCAGGAGGTGGAATATTTGGGTCATATTGTATCTCATGAAGGATTTAAGGTAGACCCTTGCAAAATTAAAGCCATTAAGGAATGGAAAATCCCCACATCCATAAAGCATCTGTGAGGATTTCTTGGGTTGACACGGTATTATCGCAAGTTCGTTAAGAATTATGGGAGAATAGCAGCACCTCTAACAACATTATTGAAGAAAGATTCATTTTCATGGACTCCGGAAGCAACAAAGGCCTTTAAACATCTTAAAGAGGCAATGTGCCAAGCACCGGTCTTAGCTACACCGGACTTCACAAAAACCTTTATTGTGGAATGTGATGCTTCAGGAAATGGAATTGGTGCTGTTCTAATGCAAGATGAAAGACCCATTTCTTTTGAAAGTCGTCCAATCAAGGGAAAGTTTTTAAGCAAAGCTATTTATGAGAAGGAAATGTTGGCAATACTCCATGCACTTAAGAAATGGCGACCCTACCTAATGGGAAGACACTTCAAGGTAAAAACGGATCATGATAGCCTTAAATACTTTTTAGAACAAAGATTATCCTCTGAAGAGCAACAAAAGTGGGTCACAAAGATGTTGGGTTATGACTTTGAAATCATCTACAAAAAAGGAAAGCAAAATGTGGTGGCAGATGCACTCTCAAGAAAGGATGAGGATATGGAAGCATTGTTGTGTGCCATTTCTATTATCCAATCAGATTGGATAAACGAAGCAAAGGAGGAATGGAAGAATGACGAAGAAGTGTGGGCACTTATTCGAAAGCTACAACAAGATTCCAGTACTTCTGATACATTTAGCTGGAAAAATGATTCGTTATGGTACAAAGATCGCTTATACCTCTGTAAGAATTCCCAACTAAAACAAAATATTCTTATGGAATTGCACACTTCTCCCTTAGGAGGGCACTCAGGATTTTTAAAAACTTACCACAGGGTTAAGAAGGAATTTTTTTGGGATGGCCTTAAATCCGATATTCAAAAGTTTGTGGCGGAATGTTTGGTTTGCCAACAAAATAAAGTTGAAACAATTAAGACACTGGGTCTATTACAACCTTTATCCATTCCAAGCCAACGTTGGGAGGAGGTTTCAATGGATTTTATCACAGGTTTACCCAAGTCTGAGGGAAAGAGTGTCATCATGGTGGTAGTTGACAGAATTACCAAGTATGCACACTTTTGTGCATTATCACATCCATTTAAAGCCAGTACAGTTTCTACTGCATTTATGGAAACAGTTCAAAAGCTACATGGAAACCCAAAGATTATTGTAAGTGACAGAGATCCCATTTTCACTGGAAATTTTTGGACAGAATTATTTTCTTTTCTGGGTACTCAGTTAGCTCATAGCTCATCTTATCATCCTCAATCTGATGGGCAAACTGAGATAGTAAACAAATGTTTGGAAGGATATCTTCGTTGCTTTGTATCTGATAAACAGACACAATGGGTCAAATGGTTGCCTCTGGCTGAATGGTGGTATAACACTTCCTTCCATACAACAACAAAAATGACCCCATTTATGGCACTTTATGGGTACCAACCACCATCAATCACATCATATTTAAGAGAAAATTCTAAGGTTCAAGCAGTGGAACATCACATCGAACATCAACAACAAGTCCTCCAACTCTTAAAGGATAACCTCGTGTTGGCACAAAATAGAATGAAACAACAGGCAGATCAACATCGCAGTGAAAGAAGTTTTGATGTAGGTGATTGGGTATTCCTACGGCTACAACCATATAAGAAAATGTCCCTAAAGCAAGCTAAGAAGGATAATAAATTATCACCAAAGTATTATGGTCCGTACAAGGTGTTGGAAAAGATTGGCATTATGGCATACAAATTGTAGCTTCCTGCAGCTTCTCGATTGCACCCAGTTTTCCATGTTTCATGTTTAAAGAAGGTTATAGGCGACAAGCTCCTAGTTCAAACAATATTGCCAGAACTTGACGAGGAAGGAAAAATTATATTGGAACCGGAAGCAGTCACAGAAACAAGAACTCGACAGCTACGAAATCGATCAATTTCAGAGTATCTTATCAAGTGGAAGAACTTATCCGCTGAAGATTCCACATGGGAGGATGAGAATTTTATGCAGAAGTATCCAGAACTACTCAAGCGTTGAGGACAACACTTTTTTTGAAGGAGAGGGGCATGTTGGGTCCCTATAATACTAGTCATTACCCCATTACTATTGTAGTTATACCCCTTATTTATATTGTTGTGCCCCTATTACCCCCATATTATTATTTTTGTGCCCCATAGAATCCCTCTATTGTTATTTTTGTGGCTTTATATTATTATTGTTAGGTCGGCTGGATTATATTGTGACTCCTTAGACTCCTATATATAGAAAGGAGGTTTTGTCATTTGTATCATCCAAGAATTGTTCATTTATGTAATGTAAAGGAGGTTGCCCCCTCGAAGAGGTTGAATTCTAAGGCGTTGATCTATCTTTTCTATCTTTTCTTGAGCTGGTTTCATAACATGTTCCCTTTCCTTTCAATCCACCATTTTCAATGATTTATCTCCTGCAAAAGCCATTAATTTGAGTCAATAATCATCCTTGGCACATAAAATTCAAGTTTAAACAGTCAATTTTTGAGAAAAATGGTTTTTCCCTACACGACACCGATGCACCTGTTTTAAAAATAGTTGCACTGATCGTCGCAGATGTTTGTGCAAATCACCCTCAGCCGACACAATCCCGTGCCCGGAAATCAAGCCGACCGAGGGCAATTTTGTTTTTGAAAAACCTCCTTAAAGATTCAAAAAAATGGCTAAAAACATAAATGAATGGCATGAAAATGGATCTTAGGGCTTCAACTGTTACCTGGAACTGATAGCTTGTCGATTGACCTCTCGGATCTCCCGCAATCTGCTCCGAAACACCTAGGGAAAGAGTGGGTAAAAATTCTTCGCTTCAAAGGTAAAATGGTAAATGGTAAAAATATATTTACTTTCCCCCTTTTTATTCATTTTTTCATGAAAATATCAGGTTTTGTAAATATTTTTGACTTATTTTTCCTCAAGGACTTGATAATACACTTTGCCTTACTTATGTAGCAACAGGTGATGGATGTTCGACGATGATGATGAGTCACACTTCAACTTTTTTCTCGACTCGTTAAAATCAGATGAAAAGATTGCTGAGTAATTTTCCCTTTTTGACTCGTTAAAGAGAATAAAAACGGGGGGTCTACTTTCAACTCTTTTCCGACCCTTTAAAAGCGAAAAGATGGCTGAGCCCTTGTCATTTCGAACTCATTAATGGATGCGAAACGTCGTGTGCCCAGTATAAGTTTACCCCTTTTTCAGGCTGGGAGGCACTATTTATGAAAAAGGTACTCCTTGACTGAAATGGTCAAGCGGTTCTCTCAAGTATTGCTTTCTACCTTTTTGGGCTTGAGAGACACAAATGTATGAAAAGGGACCATGTGGAGTTTTCTTTTGCATGTCTTTTTCAAACTCTTTAAACATGGAAAAGATATCGAGTTACACCTTTGTCGGACTCGTTAAATTATTAAATGACATCGGATTCATCATCATGATGAACATGAGCTTCTCCTTGCTAGGGCTAGTTAAACTTACTAGGTCAGATTCATCCTAAGGATGAACTTACAATACAAGCATATGCTATCCCCTTCAAACTTATGATAAAAAAATAATTGGGGTACTCGCCATAAATGGTGGGGGAAAATTTGGAAATCTATCAGTCGTGTCGGTAGCTCACTCTTGAACATGACACTCTTTGCTTTGTCTCGAGTTGGGACATCCTCCTTTGTATTTTTGACCTTCCTAGGTTTGGGCCATCCATTTTTTCCTTCCATATGATCTCTGCCATGTCGTCATGACCACCAATCCGATGGATCTAAAAGCTGCCAAAATTCCAGTTGTGTCGCTGATATGTTCAAGAGTTGTCCTTCTACAGTTACACTTACCTCTGATTCTCTGTATCATCCAAAATCATTTTTGCATCCTCTCGTCTCGCGTTGATGATGTGGGATTCATTATGGCCCTCCTTCGACACAGTCGGTTTCCGTTGACTTCAACTCATTAACCGAGAAGTTGACAGAGAGATTCCCTTCCAGTACCTTAGAGCTTGCATGCCCTAATGGCAAGTTCTTCGCACTCAACGAAAAGTTCACATCATTGGCTTTCGATCGAGTGATTTCTTAGGTGTTCGACTTCAATTCCTGAAATCACATTCCGTGAATTGTGCTGATCATTATTGGTGGTTTATCTTGCGCTTGTTAACAGTTTACATCATTGACTGGTAATCAAGCGCCTTTCTAGCATGCTCGATGTCAACACATCCATTCACACACTAGGATCTGTACTTTTAGTGGGTTGTGTTGGAGTGAAAAACCCTGGGCTTAGGTCACACAAGTCCAGGTTACGAAGTGGTGTGACATGATTGTGATGATATGCCTATCTCTTTCAGATAGCTGGTTGCGACTAGACCATGAGTTATCATATGTGATCCTTCTTATTATTGGATGACTACGACCATACCTTGGTTTCATTATGATCCTATTTGACGGATGGTTGTGCCCATACCTGGATATGTTTACATGATCATTCTCTTGATGGTTGCGTCCATGCCACGATTCATGTATCATTTGATAGAGATCTCAATTTATGTATATGTATCTTTATGTGCTTGCAGGTTTTCTGACGACAGACTAGTTCCCCGCACTGATTTATAAAGCATTTCATCCCTCACTCCAGCTCGACCTTCACGCTTTAGGGGGCATCTATTACATAGAATTTTTTCACTATCCCTATACTCCCCGTTCCTTGATCCTAGAGGACCTCTATAGTGAACCCTGCATGCTTTTCCTTCATGAAGAAACTCCCATTGTGTCCCTCTTCATGATTAGATCAATTCCCTTTTGCACCATTTTCCCTAAAACTTCTAGTTTGCCCAATTTACAAGACCGGCTCTAATAGCCTTTGTCTCTCCTGCACTGATGTGCAAAGATTAGCTCTACTCCTCGTGTCGACCGAAGCGACTAAGCTATGTTTCATTCGCGCCGGTCCTGTTATGGAAAGTTTTTTAAAGTAGAGTCGAAGCTTCCAGCTCTAGAAGCTCCGTAACAGAAGTCTGATAAATGGTTTGGCTGGATGGGGTCGAGGATGACAGTTTAGGCTCCTTTCCCCTATTATGATGGAACTACCTCAAGTGATAAGTCCTTCTCCCATAAGAAGAGGATCCATCTCCCATCCATATTTCCTATATAAACCTCCCTTCTTCCCAAGCACAAACTAGTGTGAATGTTATAGTCACAGTTGATAGTTTTGGCAGAGTTATTGTTGAGTGTTGATACTATTTTGGAGTAGACAAGCAAGCTATTACTAGTTGTAGCTACCTAGTTGTGTGAGGGAGAAGTGTGTTTTGGTTTGGAGTGAAGCCCAAAGGGAAGAGCCTTTAAACTATTGTTGTTTGAAGCCATCATGGAATGTTAGCAGAAGTGTGTGGGAACCTAGTCTTGTCAGAGGAAGACTACAGAGTCGAGACGAATGGTTGTAATCTCTCTTTGATATTAATATATGCAACTATGGATTGATTTCCTACATGTTTTGTAATATTACATATTCATGTCTTAATGCTTCTTGACCCATTAAGTAGGTTGAATTACAATTTGTCTATTATTATGTTTGTGTGTTGTTTTTGTTTACTTGTTTCAGGAGCTTGAAGAAGGAAGCGAGAGATTGCTGGAGAGAGCAAGTGAGAACATCATCAAGTGGGATAAGCGACCAAGAGGTAGGCCCTCTTGATTGATTCTAACCTAAGGAAATCTTCCATAGAATGTATCTGTTGTGGCTAGACCCATTATTGGGCTAGAGGAATTCGTTTGTGTCTGCACTTATAATTTTACTTCACCACACTTTCCCTTCTATACTTGATTGGGTGAAGAAGATCCTATACCATTTGATACATAACCGATTTGAGGAAAAAAATATCCTATAGTATATGTGTGCATCATAGTTCTACTAAGGTTTCCATTTAGATTGAATCATATTTTCCATCTAGAAATCATTAACCTTTGGAGCTATTTAGGACCAAACAAAAGAAGGAGATCTAAAGTCTACTAAAACATGGATAGTTGCCACAATGGCCTTTTAAAATCTCAACAAAATCTCATTGAGCCAAACATGACATTCTTTCACAAAAGATATTATTTATGTACAATGGTCTGAAAATTAAAATGAACTGCAAACAAAAGAAAAGATAAATGACATGATACAGAAAATAAAATAACAAGGAACAAAATGGAAAGTAAAGCAATATGAATAGGTTAGGGATGCAACCCACTGAATTCTATTGAAAATATATATTTAAGTCTTGTCCATTTACAGGAAGAGATTTAATTTCCTTTTCTAAGGATTATAGATGATAAGTGCACGAAGGTCAAGCTTCTCATGTACTATGTATGGACCAATCCATACAGATTGAAACTTACTCTATTTTCCCTTTCCTTTGTGGGATTTATCCCACTTTAGGATTGGGTCTCCCACGCAAAATTCTTTATCTCCTGTAGACTGTTTATCAAAACAACGCTTGATATTATTTTGATGAACAAAAAAATTTCCTTTGGTCTTCTTCCTTTCCTCCTCCAACTTGAGAAGAGTGTCAATCTTATTCTGAATGGTCTAAAAAGGTCTACCTCTAGATTCTTGAGATTTATAATGTTGGGAGGTACAGATTCTGGGGAGGATTGCCTCTTTATCATAAACAAGGAAATAGGGCGATGTTTCAAGAGAAGGTTTTGGAGTAACCCACTCAGCCCAAAGAGAATTAGCCAAAGCATTGTGATAGTTACTTTTTTCATTCAAAATGGTTTTCTTAATTATGAAAATTAAATTCTTATTCGAGGATTATGTTAAACCGTTTCCTTGAGGATTTAAATTCGATGAATGTTTAAAAAAAAATCTATTCTCTAATGCGAAATCATATAGTTTAAATGATGAAAAGTGTGATGCATTTTCAAACACAAGTGAAGTAGTAACACCAAAACTGGTGATGATATTTAGATTAATAAAATGGATGACTTCCTAGTCATTCACTTGCCTAAGTGGTATAGCATCTACCCATCGAGTAAAATAATATGTGGAAGTTAGAATGTAGCGATGCTTCTTCAACGAGTGAAGAAAAATATATCCAATTTCATCCAAACCCCAGTATTGGAAGAGTTCTTCAACTGCGATCAATGGGAGAGGAGCGACTAACCTTCTCTCTCGACCAATACACTTTTGATAGATGGGACACTTGAGAGCATATTCATGTGTTTCTTTGAATAACGTTGGATAGTAATATATCGCACACATAACTTTATGTATTATAATGTCTCTCACATAATGTCCACTCGATGGTTCTTCATGCAAATCCTTCAAAACTCTTTCAGAGTCTAGAAATTCTAAACATGTTAGCAAGACAATGTTATGATGTTTCTGAAAGAGTACACCATGAACCAATTGATATGATAATGCCTTTAGCTGAAGATCCATTTTTTTATTCCCTGAAAGATGAGGGGGGAAAGTGCTTTGTTCAAGTTATTATTGTATATCCATGTCTCTTAATGATGTTGTATTTGATGGGGTATCTGAGTCAATGTTGTATATCTCAATTTCTTGCTCCCAACCGGATGTGTCTTCTTCTTGGGAAATGGATGCTTCCACGACGATTTGACAAACACGATGGACTTTAATGGTACAAACTAGTTTGAACTCAAAGTTGTACTCTTGTAAACATGTCATTGAGTTCGCTCTTTTCTCACTTAACTCTTGTTGTACAAACAATGATCTTATTGTCGGCTGGGGAACTAAAACTATGACATGCCTCTTAAGAATATAAGGCTTGAAATGTTTTACCCCCTTATAGATAACATAGGCTTTCTTGTCCATGGCGGGATAATTGAGTTATGATCCTTGTAGCCCCGCACTTATGAATGATATTGAACATTCATTATCTTGATTATCCTTTTGGGTTAATACGAAAATAATTGAAGAAACAAAATAAAAAGTATATAGTAAGAAATCCTTCTCAAAATTTGGGTTGTACAATGCTGGAGCTTAAGGTATTTCTTGCCTAATTTTGGAAAAAACATACTTTTCCTTTTGATCTAACTTATATATGATGACCTTCTTGATCATGTCCTGTGATAGTTTCACAATCTTCACATAGTTTGAAATAATTTTTCTAAAACAAATTATCTTCCGCAGGAAGCACTGCATCACTTTCTTGTTTATGGGATAAGGGATTTGAGCAATGGCCTTAGCTCGCTCTGAGTCCACTTTGATTCCACTCTTTGCTATAACGTGCCCTATGATATATTCTTCAGACATTGTGAAGATGCTTTACTTCAGATTCAAATATATACCATATCTCCCGCATACGTCAATGATTTGTTTCAAATTATGAAGATGATTGGATCTTCTTTCGGAGAAAACTGTTATATCAACAATATTTACTACCACATTTCGAATAATTAATCCTTGAAATACAATGTATGTTTCCTGTTGAAATGTTTCTCCGATATTGATTAATGGAAAAGGCATTTTCCTGAAAGTGAATGTACCCCATTTCATTCTAAAAGTAGTTTTAAGTCTATCAGGTTTCATTATGGGCACTTGGTTATAACCCAGGAATCCACCTAGTAGTGAAAACATTTGTACACGAGAAACCATATGGAGTATCTATTCCATGGATGGCATGGGATAATTATCCTTGCCAGAAGCTCAATTGAGATTTCAAAAGTCTACGCATAATGTGATCTCACCAGACTTCTTTCTTACTATGACCAGGTTTAAAACCCAAGTTAAATGTTGTGCGAGCATCCAACAATTTTTTAAACTCTTTTTGTATCAAGGGTTCAAGCATGGGATGTACTTTTCTTAGATTTTGTTGAAACAACTTGGCCCCTTTACTAAAATGATGTGTTGGATGATTCTTGTGTCATAGGTTCTTAAGTCATCATAGGTCTATTATACTATGTCTTGATACTACTTGAATAATCAAATACAACCTTTCATTCTTGTGGAGAAAAACATGAACTTAGATTAACATACTTAGGGTCTTATTTAGTTCCCAAATTGATTTGTTTGTGTGATAAAGTTGAACTCTGGGTTTTTGTATTCATAGGTCCTCTAAATGGTTTTGCAGAACAAAGAGATTTTCTAATGAAACCACCCCCTTAGCCATTGGATTATGTTTTTTGGCTCCTTCTTGTGAAGATCTTTCATGCTAATCATCATCAATAGTCACATCCTTAAATATATCCACATTGCCATGAAATCGAGAATCTATTGGTCATCATTAAATATGTGTAAATTAGTCACATTATCTATCATAAAAGGTTTATAAATAATTTCTATTGAAAACCCATCTCCAAACTGAGTGAATCTAGTGATTGCATTTTCTAATATATCTTCAACAACATTATTTATTCTAGGAACAATGTCAATATCAAAAGTTTTGAAAGAAGAAATCAACCTCCATACTTCTTGTTGGTAATTATTGAGATTAGGTGAAACACAATGGATTGTGTTACATACCTATCTTGTGAAAATTTTGGAATCACCTACTACCTTTAGCCATTCCACCTTAAGGTCAATGGATTTCTTCAATTGATGTATCCAAGTGATAAGAGATCAAGTATTTATTCTTTTATGGGTCCATCACGATATAACCTTCTTCGATTCTAGCCTATGTCTTTGATCCATCATAGTACAAGATCCAAATATTAGTAGCAACCTAGTTAGTCTCTAAGCTAAAATTATTTACATCTATGATACATGTGTCATTATCACGAATTGGAGGACTAGGAAGGAGTTCCAGATAGATGTATTATGGTACATGTGATCACGGTGCATGATAACATCCGATGTCAAATTCTAGAAAATAATTTCCTAATATTTCTTGTGCTACACTTATGAGGTCATTATGTGCCTACAATTCTGTGACCATATGTTTCATTAAAGGTTCACTATTCACTGAGATATTATTGTTTTTACCCTTATATGGAAGCCACAAGTGGGACTAGTTTGTTGTAAAATATCCTTGTATTTTACAGGACCAATACCTACTTGACAAAAAACCTTACGCTTCCATAATGTCCACAATGACTATGTCAACAAATTGATGAACTCTAGAATCACAAGATAGTTGAATCAAAACATGATTCAGTTCACCAATTACTTGAACTTGTGAACTATCAAGTTGTATAATCCTAGCACTTGTCTTTTATAGTTTAGTGTTAATCTTTTTAAAAACTGATAAAGGCCTTCCATTGTAGACACGATAAAATCAACAAGATAATTATGGAAATTATAATTAAAAATATTTAATAAAAATGGAGGACAAGAGGATTTTGAATTAACATTTGCAGCATTAACAACATATTCTAGGTTTGGGTTGGTTTTAGGCTTATTCGATGACAAAGCCTTGGAAGAAACACCTACTTTTTCTGACAAAGGCATTGACAGGAAAGTTCTGATGATCAATTCCCTTTGGTTTGCCAACTTAGCTAGCTCATACATGGATATGTTGGCCTGAGTCTTCTTCATATCTTCAATGATATTATATTCTACGTTGCATGCCACATTAACTTCCTTGGTAGGCTGAGTTGTAGAAGTAGGTGGGGAAGCAATGTTTAGCACTTCATGTGTGTTAGAATACTTTTAGAATTCCTTGAAGTGCCCTTGGAAGGTTGGCAACTTGCAAACTTTAATTACAAACTCTAAGATGGATCATTATGAGGTAACATCCTCCTCAGAAATGGCTCTCTCTACTTGTCAACTTTTAGCTCACGTATTAGTCCTTTATTCCTCATATTATATTGTTTAGGCTATTGTGTAGGAGGATTTTCACCATCTGCAACTTCACCACGAACTTCAAATTTACTACTTGCAACCAGGTCTAAAGTGAAAATGGATTCACCAACATTTGTATTGTCTTCCAATGGGGAAGCTTTTCCTTCTTCCTTTGGTGAATCTACTTGTTCATGTGTGGATTGATCATCAATAGAATTTCTCAACATCGCATTCATGTTGTATATCCATTGTCAGAATGTGTTTCTTGATGAAATGTAAAAAAAAATTCCATACCCACTATGTCGACATTTAAAGCCACATTATAGCTTTGCATGGATTGAGTTGGCTTATTAATGTTTTTTCTTTAAAAATGGATTGAAGGACTACCTATTGGTAGAACCCTTACTATTTTTCCTCTTTAAACCATATACTTTGTTTATCAGCTCGTTTAAATATTTAGTAAAACTTTTCGAACGAATATTTATATTTTGTTTTGACAGAGGAGGTCTGGGGTTTCTTACTAGCGTCCTTTGAGTATTCTTGATTATCGAGTTTTCTTGATTACTAATAACTCCAATTTACTTCAAGTCCTTTTCGAAGGATATGGCCTCATTAAATTTTTGCCAATGTTCCTTTAGCAGCTCTTTTAACAAACATAGAAATGTTGGTCAGCAAGGTTGAGGTTTAATAATCTAATGTTTTGGAGCCTTAGGGTTGCACATTCATTGGGAACTTATTTAATATAGTGGTGAATCTCCGATTAAATTATTTAACCTTCTTCTTGTTCCCCATTTTAAGATTGTTGAGTTCTTTCAACAACACAACGAAAAATTTAGCAAATTTGTCTAGAAAGAGCTTCATTAACTCTCTCCAATTATAGAAAGAGCTTCATGAACTATCCCCAATTATGGATTGACTTAGAAGGAAGGTTGTGTTACCATGTTGATTCCCTGTTTTATACATGTGATTAATTTGCAGCCACATCGTCATAACAAACATCCAACATCCTTAAATGTAAATATAAATTATCAATGTCGTCTTCAACCAAAGTTGTCTGATCGAGATCATATTTTGTTAGAAACTTTTCCAGGTGTTTCGGTAGGTGATGTAGGGCACTCAAAATAGTTGGTGGCCCTTAGGCCATCTAATCCAACTTTTGATCACCTGCCATGTTTTTGTCGTTTTCTTCCTTTCAAATATGAAGTTTCCTCCTCTTCACCATTCACATTCTTGTTATTTTCCATTCACAATCTTGTTATTGCTCAACTCATTCTCATTGTCGCTCTTTTTTTTTTCTGGTATGTAAATTTGTTCCTTGTCCCCCTATCATGTGGTATATCGTGGCCTTGTTCTAATTCTCTTTCAACCGAGTCTGCTAGGTCGACCAATCAAGTGTTCACCTCATGAGGGAGAATTGATGCAACCAAAAGTAATCCTAGTTTCTTTGCAAACTCACGTGTGATGGGATGTAGAGATCTGAGTTGATCATATGTAACTTAAAATGCACTTTGTATACTATGTGGAGGCGATTCTTCTATCTCACTAAAGGTGAACTCAGACAATTACTACCTTGTTGTCATCACTAGGGATATGGATGTGAAGATTGACGTGCCATGTACCGACTTCCCTCTTTCTAGTGCCAAAAATGTGTTGACAATGTTGGAAATTCTGCCAATAATAGGGGATCACCACAATATAAAGTTCTAATTAGAATCTATAATGTTTGGAGTAGGAGTCCCATCTGGAATGATATGCCTGACTGTTGTTTTTCTTAATTTATGAAATGCCTTGGCAAAAATTAGCGACATATGAGAGAACCAAAATAAATTTGTATTCATGTAAGTAATGTTAGCTTTGTGAGCCTCGAATGCGGGTGATTAGACGGAATGATATGTGGTAGAGGATTTGGGCATGCGCGTGGGATTCTACCACCACCACCCTTCCTCGTGTCCTCGTCCTTATTAACTGCATTAACGACGAGCATGCCAACCACACCATTGCATTTATGCAGCATAGTTTCCCATGCTCACATCTGTTCTTCAGCAATATGGATTCTTCCAAAAGCTTCACACCTGCTTTGTTGCCTCTGCACTCTTGCTGCTCCTCGGTTGTCTCAGTGCACAGCTCCAGAACCAACATTGGGCGCAGATGTTCAATTTTCTGTTGCATTGACCTCATTTCAGGCTTTCATGTTACGCAATGCTCCCATTGCTCTTAGGGATTCTAGTTTCACTCTGACTATTTCCGTGATCCGTGCACCTTTTCTTTGCCTTCTGAGCTTTGCACTGGTCTGCCCATTCATTCCCCGCCCTCTGCTTCTTGCTCTGTCTCGCTCAGTCATTCTCAATTGTATCCAATGCCTCGTCTGTGCCAGAGGATGCGGTGTCATTGCGGCTCAAGCCATGGTTGTCCTCCCCACCACCCTCCCTCCACCTCTCCGAGCTCCTCGTCTCCTCCCTCGGACTCCCCGTTGGGTCGTTACCCTAAGACAAGAAGTGGTCGTGGCTTTCGAGTTGGTCGCGGGATTTCTCAGCCTGCAAGAGGCATCTCTAGTCTCATCCCCAGTCAGCAGCATACTACCCAGTTCCGTTTCCCCTGTTTGCTCAACATGCCGACTATAACAGCCACCATTACCATTGATTTTAAAGAGGAGCCCCCTGAAATGAGTATCGAGCTTCCGAGAACTAATCTAGCGCAAAAGGAGGTTGAAAGGCCTAGCTCTCCCTCCAGAGGTGGTCAGAAAAGGAAAGCGGTCGAGTGCAGCACCTCGCAGGATCTCAGAGTTGAAGCCGGTTCGGGCGACACCAAGCGAGGTTGTTCTAGTGCTATAGATGATAAGCAGGATGAGGATGACACCAAGCGAGGTTGTTCCAGTGCTAAAGATGATATGCAGGACGAGGACGACCCTTATGCCTATGCATGTCGTGTGGTTGAATCTCCCCCCTCCTCTCAAGGTACTTAAATGGCTAATCTCCATTTTTGCATGTTTTTGGATGGACGATAGTCCAGGTTAGTCATTGTTACTCGCTCATTGCCACAACTTGGTTACCTTCAAATTTACAGCTTGTCAAGTCACCGGTTTCCCCTTTGCGGGCGGCTGTGTTTTTTGACTGGGAACAATTTTGTATGCATAACTTCTCTTAGTTATTATGGGTTGATAAATTGTTGGAGATTCATGGCCGGTTTCCCCTATGAGGGCAGCACTCTCTTGTTGAATCGCCTTATACATGTTGATCATGTCTGCTATTTTAGAATGGCCATACCACGGGCCAGAACTTCTGAGACCCAGGCCTCCATGTAATCTTTTTGTATACTAATAGATTAAACTTATTCATAAAAAAAAATGTTAGCTTTGTGAAATGCGCAAGCATAATGTGCATAAAATACTTCCATGAATAAAATAAATAACATGAGCCTTTAAAAGAACAATGATAACACTAATCTAATAAAGACACATATAAGGCAAGAATCACTAATTTATTGGAAAATAGTTTTCAATCAAACACAATCATGAAAACATAACTAGATACCATTTCAATTGAGATAAAATAGTTCATTCCCTTCAACACATGTGAGTACAAACACATACCGTAAACATTACAAGAAAAATATTACAATGCATTTGATATATGCCTGAAAAAAAATCGGATGATGATGTAGAAGTACCAAGATGCGCAATTACAAAGACACTTCACTTGATCCAATAGTGGAACATCAAAGCCACTACTTGCTTCTCAAGAAATGTAATTGATTTAGATCATTATAAATATTACTTATCAAAATTATTTATCATTACTATTTGTCATTACAATTTGGAATGTTCAAGAATGTTGTAGACTCTATAAGGTGAAAAGTGCAATAAATATGTGAATGTGATATGTGTTAGAAATATATGAAATATATGAACTTGCAACTTGAGTAGACTAAATAATTAAGAACATTTGCTTCCTTGTATGAGGTGATATGTCCAAATGTAGAAATCAAAAGCTAGTTAAATGTGATGTGAAATTATTTCAAAACAATAACATGCTTATACTTGAGGGTGTCCTATACACATGCATTTCAAGTTTGCGATAGTAAATGAACTCCAATGACCCCAAAAGCACAACCCCTACAACCATTTGTTGACCTTTTGATTCAAACCACATAACATAGATTCCAACACATAATCATATTCACCAAACTCAAACCTCACTTCCTAGACACACAAATTCCATCCTCATTTCCTCAATAAGATATATAGATAACCATTCTAGGATGCTTCCTTCCATAATTAAATGGTGTAATGGTTGTCCTACCCAGATAAAACTTCAGCTGCACTACCTAATGAGAAAGTTCAAATAGGATCAAAGATCCTATGAGTGTTGCTCCCTTTCCCTTCAGTTGTCCCCTTAATAAGTATATGTTGTGCCTCTGATTTTTGCACAAGCACTTCTTTCCCTACCACAGATTCATTCTACGATCTACTTCTTAAAACTATTCCAAAAGTTATTTTACTAATGTTTATTTAAATATGAATACAAAAAGATAATACAAATTAAACTAAAAAATAAAACCAAGATAACTTATTTTTATTTTTTTTAAAGGAATGAAAGATGTCTCACCCCTCAAAGCTTGGAATCAATAATTGAGATTGTTGGTACCAAACCACGTCATACTCATTTGATAGTAATAAAAATTTAATTTATGGTATTTGATCCTTGATGGGGATGTTACCAACAAATCTTCCCAACCACCGAGGTTAAACCCAATAGAAAAACCAAAATCACTAACTTAATATTCACAAACCATACAAAATATATTTCACAAAACTTAATTCATATTAAAATATACATAATTAATATTAATCTAAAAACTATTTTCATTATTCACAAAATTAAAAATTAAAATACAAAATATATTTTAATATATAAAATATAATTTATATAATAAAAATATAAAATAAATAATTTTATTATTAAAATATTAATTTCATAATAATTATATCTATTATCTTCCTATATCAATTTATATACATTATGCATATACATTATGCAAACATATAAAAGTATAAATAAAACATTTATTATATGTATACTCATAAAAATATTAATTTTTTTTTTATATATAAATGTTTATATATATATATTTTTAATGAAGTGGTATTAGAATGCATTAAATTTAACATTAAATTTATTATAAATTTAGAAATTATAAAAAATTTATGTTATCTATTATGTGAAATTTTAGTAAATAATTTTATTATAATCTTAATTTTAAATTATGATATTTAAAATAAAATAAAAAATAAAAATATATAATCAATTCCAAAAAATATAAAAATCTTAAACTATTTAATATGCATATGCATTCTCTACCAGCAATTTCACTATTATAAATATTTCAAAACATATTTGTCAAATTTGCAAAAACATTTATCATTATATCCATTCACAATACCATATCATGGGTGGTTGGATAAGTCTTAAGCACAAGGCCCCGGACTCTGACAAAAAGAGAATAAAAAGTGAATTTCAATTCATTGTAATGAAAGATGAAAGGTTATATTTAAAATGCATTTACTCACCAGCATTCTATGGAAAGCCACATATGGGCTCATCCCATATGTTGGTAACATAAAGTATAGAAAGTTGGCCATGCAAAGTTGCGAAAGTGAGAAGGAATTTGAGTCTGATAATGTTGCATTTGTAATGCTTCATGAGCAAGACAAGGTAAGTCAATTTAGACATGTTGTTTTTGAAACATTGTTGGGATACATAAGGAAGGTCAAGTATAGTCATGTTTCATTTGCAACTTACATGGGATATGTAACAATAGGTATGTACATTGAATCTAATCAAGGAATATAAGTAAATATAGTCTATTATTACTATTTCTTGATAAGTGTTTATAGTTTGCTTCTTTTACGGTATTGTATTACTATTTTTTAATATATACTCATAGATGGCTTCTTTTACTATATTTGTAGACAGGTACTACCCTATGAAATTTTTTTAAAAATGAAAAATAAATTTGAAAATTGAATAAAATAAGAGTTAAGCATCAAGATTATGTAATGTGCATGGTGTAAAGTGAAAAAGAATAACTAAAATATTTACAATTTCTTTGCATGGTTTTAGAAAATGAGACTATAAACCTCATTTGAATGCCATTAAATCATTGTTAGGTTGCTTTTACTTTATTACAATAAATTAAAATCTCAGTAAAGAAATGTATTTAATCTTTTGTTTTTCGAAATATGCCTTTTCCAAAATATTAAATTTGTTTTGTACTAATATGTGGCCATGTTTTCCTGATGCTTCCAAACACAATTTTTTGAATATTATTTATGAATTAATAATTCACATTGCTAATTTGTTTTATACCAATATGTGGCCATGTTTTCCTGATGCTTCCCAAGACAATTTTCTGAATATTATTTATGAATTAATAATTCACATTGCTGGTCATGTGTTACAATGTCTCGTTTTCCAACAGTGAAAAATTGCTAAGACCATATGGTTTAGTGTGGAAAATTGCTAAGACCATATCGTTTGCCTCATACATTGCCTCTGTAGCATTGGTTCTATCCACTCTCTCCCTCGGCAGCACTGACATCTATCTCTTAGCCACATCCATTCTATTCGTTGTTTTGCATGCAGTTGTTTTTATTGAGATTTTTTTGGAAATTTTTCCGGTTAAATTTCTCTAAAATCTGGCAGCAATTCATTGAAATCACAAAGTTGATAGGTAATTTCTGCACAATCAAAGCGTCCTAGGATTTTTCATGGTGCTGAATCCAAATATACAGTTAAAAAACCATTTTAAATAATACAAATCAAGATTTAACCTCAACTTTTTCCACCGAATTCGGAATCTCCAAAAAATCACACTAAAAACAACTCCGTTTTGCATATCCCTTAGTGGCAAGTAAGAGCTGAAAAGTTCTCTAATGCACGATTGCACAGAATGAGTAGAAAAATATTTAGAGCTAAACAGTTCTCCAAGAAAGAAAATGAGGGTTGCAAAAACGACTCAGAACTCCAAGAACTCCTTTGAAGAAATTTGTGGTGGATTGACTCTGCAATGGCGAATAGACCACATATCAATTTCCATTAATAGGCTAAAGGAATTTGTATTAGAAATTTATAATAAGTTGAGATATGACAGATGATCTTCTCCAATAGGTTTTGAACAGACAACAAAGGTTCTATGGGAAACCTCCCCTTAAAAGAATGCCTTCCACGTAATTACCCTTCGTAAGCTTCACAGGTTTCTATATGCTAATAGGGAGTTTAGGTTTCGAGCTGCTTAGTTGTGGATCTTAGGTTATGTTATGTACTTCATAAATATGGTGTGTTTGTGCTTCGCATTGAGACTGGAAAAATGGGTTATCATTTAAATTTAATTAAAAAAAAATTTGCATTTTATTATATTCTTAAAGTAGGGGCGAATTTTTATAATTTTTATTATATATCTATATTTATATATATACCCATTTAAATTTAGTTAAATGGGCGAATTTTTATAATTTTTATTATATATATATAATTTTTATTTATTATCTATATATATATATATAATTTAAAATAACGTATAATTTATTTGATTTTTATGATTTTTTTTTAACAATGTTGAGATCTTATCATGATATAAATGTTAATTAATGTTTATTAAAATTTGGCATGTAAAGACTTCACTTATAATGTAAAGGCTTAAGTGCATTGGCTTAAGATTTAAGTATATTGGCTTTCACAATATTGGGCATTGGAAGAGGGTATTGTTGTGACATGGGAAGTTCGAATAACTAGTAATGTTGTTCCATAGGAGACCTCTATAAGTGATACTTCATAGGAGCCTTGACGGAGCACCTCAACCTCATCACCTCAACATAGGTGAAGATGGCAGTTGAGTGAATGCTAGTTTTCACAATAGTGTACTATTTGGATTGGGAAACTGGTTATATAGAGTTTTTATTTTTAAAACAAGATAGCATATGACATCCCTGTACAAGATTAAATCTTAAGGATCATATGTATTATACAATTTGATCCTATTATTTTCTTTGATATAAACTCAATTGCATTTATTTGGAAACAAAAATGACAAACATATCTTTAATGGATAAAGTCAGGAATAATTCAATAATAAAATTCATCTTCACCTTAGCTTGAACACCTACAACTATATCACCCCATTTCCCGTTTTTATTTCATAGAAGATTAAACTCAAATCCAACCAATGAGATTGTATTATTTCAAATGTTTTCACAAAGGATTTAACTCAAATAAGTACATTGATATTGTAATATTCAACTTTACAATTTGAGCATTTAAAAATGCATGGTGGTTTTTCAATTGACATAGAGTATTAGAATTTCACTATTGCAATTTAAACCATGAAGTAATCAAATTACACGAATTTCTATCTCCACATCAAAACTTCCCTCGTCTTTTGAGAAGAAATCTTTGAATCAACAATTCCCCCCCTTAGCTCTTGTCATGACATAGCATAAACAAAAACATACTTAAAATAAAGATTTCTCAAAATATATCAATTTCAGTTACTCTTCAAAGAAATGTGTGGTGCCTTGACTCTACAATTACAAACATACCATATATCATTCCCATTGCACATGTCAATTTGCAATAGGCTATTTAAGGAATACATAGACAAATTTATAATTATTGGAAGTAATTTTTCCATGTGTGTCACGTGTATTATATGTTGTCATTAAGGGTTTGAAGGTGTTATTCTAGAAGTTATTGTTTCTTATGTGTATGAGTTGTATTTGTTTCATGTTAGAATCATAGATCCACTTTCTTAAGATCTAGATTCGTCAAAGTCAATGACCTATATCTTATATGTGTAACCATTGTGATCCATAAAGAATGTGAAGGGTGATTTGTGTGTGATTTCATGGTACCAGAGCCTATTCTTGGTTGACTCCCTCAAGGGAGGGCCAAAATGATGTGAGAGAGCCTCGAGTTTATTGCTCTGTAAATAGATTACGATAGGATATTGTTTACTGTGTGAGTGATTTTATGTCTGCTTGTTGTGTTCAAACTTTGTTTTTTATCAGAGCCCTCATTTTTACAATTGAAGATATAATTATTGCTTCATTCCAAATCTTCTTAGTGATTTGTTTTCCAAAGGAAAGATGTTACAATGGAGACACTACTCTCCAATTCGTGATGCCTAAGTTTGTGTGGAGAATCATGGTGATCATATCATTGTTGCTATGTGAGAGAGGATGTGAGCACTTGTGGAAATCGATGTTGTGATGGTGATTTTACTAACTACACTAGGAGCATTAGTTACATGTAGTTCTTAATAAAGTTAAGTTGGTGTGACCCATTGCACTCCGAGAGCATAAATACAAGTTATTTTATACAAGGTCAAGTTGTAGAATTGTGTGCTAAAGACATTCCATACCTAGAATGCTATCCTAGATAATTGTTGAATGTTGTGAATGGACGTGGATTCAACAGATGGTGGAAACTCCATAGGATGGTTTAGTATCGATATTGACCCATTCTGCTCCATGAGGCTGAGAAGCATCAGGTCTGCA
The DNA here is from genome assembly GCA_031772625.1 of Pinus tabuliformis. Taxonomy (NCBI): domain Eukaryota; kingdom Viridiplantae; phylum Streptophyta; class Pinopsida; order Pinales; family Pinaceae; genus Pinus; species Pinus tabuliformis. The sequence goes on from CM062813.1 coordinate 5,451,418, forward strand.
AAGTACATCAAGGATGGTGGGAAGAAGTCAAGTCTAAAATGGACCAAGTGAGAAGCTCGAAAGTGTGGTGAAGAAAAGTGCAGAAACCATGAGATTTCAGAGTGGATGTGAGTGATAGTGATGACCATATCAGAAAAATGTTATAGAGATTCATATTGTTGTTGTAAATGTGTGTTTTTTTAATATTTGTTACATGTAAGCATTAAGGGAGAGTATTGGAATGTAATGTTTCCATCTTTGTCATGTGTATTATAGGTTGTCATTGAGGGTTTCAAGGTGTTATTCTAGAAGTTGTTATTTCCTATGTGTATGAGTTGTAGTTGTGTCATGTCCCAGTCATAGATCCACTTTCTTAGGATCTATATTTGTCAAATTCAATGATCTATGTATTATATATGTAAGCATTGTGATCAATAAAGAATCTGAAGGGTGATTTGTGTGTGACATTTCTCTTTATCTCAATTTCTATCAGTAATAAGTTGAGATACGATAGATGAAATTATCTAATAGTTTTTGGACAGATGATGAAGGTTTGAAAGGAAACCTCCCCTTAAAAAAATGACTTCGACGTAATAAATATAATTTAATTTAATGAATCTTTCAATCTTTTTCCTAGAAAAATAATTCTAAATTTGTTGTACACAAAGGAATAGATGTTGCATGAAATTACATGCATGGTCATTTGGGTTTTTATAGACTTATCTTATGTTATGCAACCAGATCACAAAAAGAAAAGAAAAAATAGATCAATGACTTGAAAATTATCCTCTTCGAGGGGGAAACCTTCTTTACATCACATAAATGAAACATTCTTGGATGCTTCAAATGATAAGACCTCCTTGTGATGCGGGAGCATGTGACTCAGAGGGGAAGAATCTTCCAAATTATTCCAAAAATCCAAAAAAAATTACAGGCAAGGGAGTGGGGTCCTTTAGCCTGCAATTTCTATGCTTTCTTAGTTAAAATTAGAATAAATTCTAGCAATAAATCATGTTATTTGTAACAGAGCTTTCAAGCTTTAAATCACCTGTAAAGCATGATTTTCTTGTATTGGATAAGGACGAGAGGGCCTATCCTTAATTATAAATAAAATGGCAACAAAGCTCTCATCAGACGGAGGAGAGGGGCGAGTGCCTTAGTTTTACCTTGGGAAATTTTTGTTCTCTCGAAGTCTCTGATTTAATGATTCTGTAGAATGTTTGCATAGTTTAATTTCAATACGCATTAATATGGTTGAACCGATGACTGGTTTTCCTCACGCTGCCTATACTCTATATCAATTATAGGAATCGAATTTCTTTTCGCATATATCCATTCAGGCTTGGATTCGATTGCGCATATGCCTCTATCTATACTAAGAGCTCTAGCGATGTATATTTGATGACTGTAGCGGATAAAAAGGCTATGACCGTAAGCCTTAACATCGTGGTTACAATCTATACCGGCATAGGAGGCTTGTAACCCGTGGTTGTGTACTCTGTTCATAAAACCTGTGGCGAAGGGAGTATAGCTTGATAAAAAGAGCGAGTTCCAAATTGGAACTGAAACGATATAAGTTGGAATCTATATATTTCGCGGAGTTCGTCATTGCAGAGACAGCGAGATTGTCATTTGTATCAACTGCGAAAAGCGGAACTAGCGAAGTCTTAACCATGCATCAGAAGTGTATCGGGTCCGTTCTAAAGACCTTTGGTTGAAGCGGAACTGGCGAAGTCTTAACCATGCATCAGAAGTGTATCGGGTCCGTTCTAAAGACCTTTGTTTGAAGCGGAATTGGCAAAGTCTTAACCACGGATCATAAGTGTATCGGGTCCGTTCAAAGACCTTTGTTTGAGCGATTGCGATTTGTATATGCATCGGTCATAACCCCAACATAAAGGGCGGAAGGGTATGGCGATATACATATTGAATCGAACCACTATAAAATGCTGAGATTTACATGGCGATAGTCCGTGGCATATAAGCCATTGTTTATGGCAAGGGCAGCTTATAGCTATCGCTGATATACGAGGAGGTAAGAACTTTCCACGGTTATATATAACATAACCATATGTTGCGTGGGCATATAGATATATGTATTGTATATGTAAGTCCACCAAAGGAGATATCGCTCTTAAGCCTTCAGCCACGGTTAATTAATAAAATACGATATTGGGATTTTTGAAATGAACCATCAATTTAATGACTGATGCATTCAGCCCAGAAGAAAAGGAAATTAACCAAGGCATAGAAGAACTTGCTGACAGATTTGAGAAATTGACTCTAACGCCTGCACCCACGCCATCACCTTGGTATATGTAGGAGTCTAAAGGGTCACGATGTAATCAGAGCCTACATAAAAAAAAATAATATAATGGCATTACAATAACAATAGTGGGCTTCTATGGGGCACAACAATAACAATATGGAGGAAACGTGGGCACAACGGTAATAATAAGGGGGCTACGCTATTATTATAGGGACCTAACATGACTCTCTCCTTCAGAAAAAGTGTTGTCCTCTATGCTTGAGTAGTTTTGGATGTTTATGTATACAATTATCATCCTCTCATGTGGAATATTTAGTGGGTAAGTTCTTCCACTTAATGAGATACTCTGAAATTCATTGATTCCATAGTTGTCGGGTTCTTGTTTCTATGACTTCCTTATGCTCCACTATGATTTTTCCTTCCTCGTCAAGTTCTCGAAATATTGTTTGAACTAAGAGCTTGTCACTGATAACCTTCTTTAAGCATGAAACATGGAAAACTAGGTGTACTTAGGATGATGTAGGAAACTCCAATTTTTATGCCATAGTACCAATCTTTTGCAACACCTTGTAAGGACCATAGTACTTGGGTGATAATTTATTATCCTTCTTAGCTTGTGTGAGGGACATTTGTTTGTATGGTTGTAGTCGTAAAATACCCAGTCACCTACATGAAAACTTATTTCACTGCAATGTTGATCTACCTATTGTTTCATTTGATTCTGCGCCAGAGTTAGGTTATCCTTTAAGAGTTGAAGAACTTCTTGTTGATGCTTGATGTGATTTTCCACAACTTGAATCTTAGAATTTTCTCTTAAAAATAATGGGATGGATGGTGGATGATATCTATAAAGTTCCATAAATGGGGTCATTTTCTTTGCAGTATGGAAGGAAGTGTTAAACCACCATTTAGCTAGAGGTAACCACTTTACCCATTGTGTTTGTTTATCAAATACAAACCAACGAAGATATCCTTCCAAACATTTGTTCACTAACTCTGTTTTCCCTTTAGATTGAGGATGATAAGTTGAGCTATGAGCTAATTGAGTACCCAGACAAGAAAATAATTTCGTCCAAAAATTTTCAATGAAAATGGGATCTTTCTCACTTATAGTAATATTTGGGTTTCCATATAAATTTTGAATTGTTTTCATAAATGCAGTAGAAGTTGTACTTGATTTAAAAGGATGAGATAGTGTAAAAAATTGTGCATACTTGGTAAGTCTATCAACTACCACCATGATGATACTCTTTCCTTCAAACTTAGGTAAACTTCTGATAAAATCCATTGAGACCTCCTCCTAATGCTGACTTCAAACAGCTAAAAGTTTTAATAGACATGGGGTCTTAATTTTCTCAACTTTATTTTGTTGGAAGACGAAACATTTTTCCACAAACTTTTGAGTATTAGATTTAAGGCCATTTCCCAAAAAATCTTTCCTTCTTGACCTTGTGGTAAGTTTTTAAAAATCATGAGTGCCCTCCTAAAGGAGAGGTGTGCAATTTCAAACAAATATTTTGTTTGAGTTGGGAATTCTTACATAGATATAAGTAATCTATGTACCAAAATGAGTCATTTTTCCAGATAAATGCATCAGATGTCTTGGTATGTTGCTGTAACTTTTGAATAAGTGTCCACACCTTTTCTTCATTCTTTCATTCCTCCCTTGCTTTATTTATCCAATCAGGTTAGATAATAGAAATGGCACAAAGAAATGCTTTCACATCCTCATCCCTTCTTGAGAGTGCATCTACAACAACATTTTGCTTCACTTTTTTGTAGATAATTTCAAAGTCATAACCAAACATGATAGTGACCCATTTTTGTTGCTCTTCTAAAGATAATATTTTCTCCAAAATGTATTTAAGACTATCATGATCTATTTTTATCTTGAAGTGTCTTCCCATTAGGTAAGGGTGCCATTGCCTTAGGGCATGTATTATTGCTAACATTTCCTTCTCATAAATAGGTTTGTGTAAATTCTTTCCCTTGATTGGACAAATTTAAAAAGGAATGGGCCTTCCTTCTTGCATTAAAACAACACCAATTCCATTTGTTGAGGCATCACATTCTACCATAAAGGTTTTTGTGAAGTCTGGTGTAGCTAAAACCGAAGCTTGGCACATTGCCTCTTTAAGATGTTCAAAGGACTTAGTTGCTTCTAGAGTCCAAAAAAATGCATTTTTCTTAAAAAACTTGTGATAATACTTTGTCAACCCAAGAAATCCTCGAATATTCTTTAGGGTTGTGGTGATTTTTCATTCCTTGATAGCTTTAATTTCATTAGCATCTAGTTTAACACCCTCATGAGATACAATATGACCCAAATATTCCACCTCTTGTACCCTAAAGAAAAATTTGTAGGTTTTTTCATATGATTGTTTCTCCTCCAATAGTTTGAGCACCCTGTCAACATGTTGAACATGATGTTGAAAATGAAACAAGAAAATCTTAGTTTGACTTTGCCTTGGTCAAACTAGAGAAAAATCAAATTTCCATTTCAGCAAAAATCTTGAAGGTAGTTAACTGAGGTGACATGACACTTGTCACTCAGTGAACTTAGTTAATTCGAGTTGGGGAAGCTTTAGTTTAGTTCAGTATGATAGTTGCTAATTTGTAGCAATATGTTTTATTTAAATTGATTTGTGGTTAGTTAAACTTGTTCAAACTGTTAGAGGATCTAGTGGAGGTCAAGTTGTGGAAGTGTAACTTCAACCACACTTAGTGATCAACCAGTTAACTAATCAATTAGCCCAAACTAATCAATGCATGCAGAGAATTTGAGTTACCCAGTTGAGATGAAGATTGCAAGGAAGTCTACTATCTAATGTAGATTATTCCAATGTGTACAAGTGGTTCATCAAGATAGAGGAAGAGCCTAGAGGAATTGCGCAATCCAATTGAGGGAATTTCCTAAATAACAGGGGCTAATTTCTTCAAGGAACAATGCAAGGAAATATGAGCTTAGACAGATTGAAAATTGACTAAGTGTTGTCCAGAGTCAGTTAGTCAGGCACAGAGACAGATTATACACTTACAGGTTGTGCTCAAGCTTGAGCAAGCATATGTATTCATCTCTATTCTTTGATTAATGTAATATAAAAGGAATGGGTTTTGAGCAGTTGATTTTCCCTAGATAAATATTTGTGCATGTGTGATGTTTCATTTTGCATGTCTATGATTTGTGTTCTAGATTGTGAATTAATGTCCACAGAGCGGTAGAGTGGATTTGAGTCTTGTGATTTAGTAAATTTCATGAGAATTTTCAAATCTACATCCTGATTTATACATGGTATTAGAGGTAGATTCATAGTAGAGTAGGACATTCAATGTTGGTTCTCATAGGTTCGAATTTGAAGATCAGTTGTTGATTTTCTTCAGGACTGAGAAGATGGCTTTCAATGGACAAAGGCTAGAGTATGCCTTGGAAGGTACCTCAAGTTTTGTTTCATGGAAGGACTGCACGGAGGTAGTATTGGATGATAATGGGTTGCTAGAATAAATCAAGATAGATATTGCAAAACCTCAAGCATCTGATGCTCAAATCCTTTCTTAATGGAAGAAAGTTGTAGCCAAGGTGAGGAAAATCATATTGGAGGGAGTATGGGATCATATTGTCTCAAATATCCATGGAAATGAAACTCCATTCACGATGTGGAAAGCGCTGCCAAAATTGTTTGAGAATAGTAGTGACCACAGGAAGCTGAGACTCAAGGATAAAATTTGAAGTATCAATATGTAGAAGAATGACACAATTATGCATTATCTGAGCAAGTTTACATAGTGGCATGATGAACTTGGAGGGATCAGTGTTAATGTTCATGAAGAAGACTTGGTATCTCTAGCCCTTGTTGGACTTCTTGAGAGTTGGCATAGCTATCAAGATTCAGTGAATCGGAGGGAGAAACTATCGAGTTTGGAGAGCTTATGGTCTGAATTGGTGCAGGAGGAAATAAGGCAGAATACCAGAGATTGGATTTCATCCAAGGGCAAGGATGAAGAAAATTTTGCCTTGGCTAGAAAGGAAAATAAGGGAAAAGGGAATAAATAGCAATCCAAACCAAAATCTAGTCGAGGGGGCAAGAAGAAATACTTATCCATAATCAAGTGCTTTCACTGTCATGAATTCAGGCACTATGTCATGAAGTGTCCACACAAGAACACAAGCAAGAAGAACTCAAGATGAGTAGTGGTTGAAGCCTTGGATTCACAGTTCAAGATTGAATTTACCCTCATTGTATGCATGACTAGCATAGTGATAGGGAGAGTGTGGTACTTGGCCTCAAGTGCCTCATTCCCTATGATGGGGAATAGAGAATTTTTCAATGACCTTGAGGAAAAATACTTGTAGATGCACATTGAGATGTTGGAAAATGGAAGGTATAGCGTGACCAGGATTGGTACAATCACCTTTCAAATGGAGTCAAGCTCCCCCCTTAGACTCAAGGATGTCATGTTCATGGTGGGACTAAAGAAAAATCTTGTCTCTGTTGCAATTTTGGAAGACCATGGTTATGATGTGATCTTCAACAAAGAAAAAACATTCCCGAGACATATAGGCATGGGACAGGTGAATCATATCAGGGTTCGTATGAAGAACCTACATAAGCTAGATGTGGAGGATTATGTTGCATTGATCACAAAGGAAGAGAAGGTGCATAACCGCGATGTCGGTGAACTTTACCATAGGATAATTATCCATTTGCATCATGGCACTTTGAATATTATGCAACAGATAACCACAGGCCTCCCCAAAGGAGAACTAGAGTAGTAGGATAAATGCAAAGGGTGTACCTTGGGGAAGTACACATAATACACTTTCCATGATCAGGAAAACAAAGCACATGCAGTCCTTGAAAGGATCAAATCTGATGTATGTGGACCTTTCTCGACAGCCTCCTATGCCACACACAAATATTATGTGATTTTTATTGATGACTTCTCATGGAAGTGATGGATCTTCTTCATGTGGAAGAAGGATGAAACATTCTCCAAGTTTGTAGAGTTCAAGGAACTAGTTGAGAAAGAAATGGGCAAGAATGTGAAGGATCTCAGTAGCAATAATGGAGGTGAGTATGTGTTGAATGGATTTAAAAATTTATGTGCAAAAGAAGGAATTCAATGACAGATGACAACACCCCACAAAACACATAGAATGGAGTGGCTGAGAGGAAGAACCATAGCATTATGGGTGAAGCGAGGGCGATGTTGCATGATCAAAGCCTACTTTTGCATTTGTGAGCTGAGGCATGCAACACAACAGTCTATTTGTAGAACCAGAGTCCTCATTAGATTATGGGCATGATTACACTAAAGGAGGTTTTCTCAGGGAGGAAGACAGATGTGTCGCACTTCAAGATTTTTGGAGCCCTTTTTTACTATCATGTATCCAAAGAATCAAGGAAGAAGCTAGAGATGACAACAGAATTGGGGGTATTTGTGGGTTACAAAGAAACTCTCAACAACTACTATGTGTACTTTCCATCCCTTAGAATAACAATTATGCGAAGGGATGTAAAATGTGATGAAGACAAATCCATGTAGTGCTCTCTTGAGAGGGATTTTTAGATCCCACTGGAAGAGGATCTTTTAGCTCCAAGGAAGGAACCTCAAGACATTGTAAAGCAACCAAAAATTGAGGAGCAGAGAGTGGAGATAGCCACTGAAGTAGAACCATCCAGCGAAGGTAGGAAAAGGACCAAGGAAATTGAGAATCTTGTGCAAGATACAAGGGAGAATGTGGGTTCTCCTTCAAATCAACATAAGAAGAGAATGTCTCCATATCGGTACACTCACTACATGGATCTAATGAATAATCTTGTAGAGAATGAGCCATCTTGTTTCAAGGAAGTAGTAGAGAAAACTGTATGGGTTGATGCAATGGTGGAGGAATATGAATCCATTAAAATGTTTGGGAAGTGGTCCCAAGACCAGTAGATAAATCAGTTGTGGGTTCGCAATGGATCTTCAAGGTAAAACATTCAACATATGAAAGCATAGAAAAGTACAAGACCATATTTGTTGCCAATGGGTACTCTCATGTTGAAGGGATTGACTATGAGGAGACCTTTCCTCCTGTTGCAAGGTACACATCCATCAGAATAGTTCTTACTCTGGTTGCACAGATGGGGTGGAAGATCCACCAAATAGATGTGAAAACATCATTCCTTAATGGAGTTATTGAGGAGGAGGTGTATATCAAGAAACCAGAAGGCTTCAAGACTTTTGATCGGGAGTATCATGTGTGTAGACTCAATAAAGTGTTGTACAGTCTCAAGCAAGAACCCCGTGCTTGGTACACTAGGATCGATAGCTATCTCACCGATTTGGGCTTCACCAAAAGTGAAGCAGATGCAAGCCTTTATCATATTTTGGTAGAAGGTAAATTGTTGATTCTTTTCTTATATGTTGATGACTTGATTTTGAATGGTGATGAGAAATTGATCAGATCTTGAAAGGAGGACCTTGCAAGAGAGTTTGAAATGAAGGACATGGGTCTCATGCACTACTTCCTCGGATTGGAAGTATGGAAAGGTGATGGGGAACTATTTGTCTCTCAAGGAAAGTATGCCAATGAGATACTTCAGAGGTTTCACATGGACAGTTGCAAACTCATGGAGACACCTCTAGCAACCAACTAGAGGAAGGAGGATGCCACTTTAGGTGAGGAAGCGAATGCTACTATTTACTGGAAGTTGGTGGGTTCACTAATGTATCTTGTGAACACATGACCATATATGTGCTACGTATTCAACCAGCTCAACCAAGCTATGGTTAGGCCAACCAAACTATTTTGGAGGGCAATTAAGAATATTCTATTGTACCTCAAAGGCACTACCTAGTTTGGATTATGGTACATATGGACAAAGGGAGTGAAGTTGTGTGGCTTTAGAGATGCAAAGTGGGCGGGGATTCCATTAGACTAAAAGAGTACATCAGGTGGAATTTTTAGCATTGGGTCCGCAACGGTTTCTTAGTACAACAAGAAGAAAATATTTTTGGCACTCAGCTGGGTAGAAGCATAATACACGGTTGCAAGTCAAGCATCATGTGAGGCAATATAGATGAGAAAGATACTTGTTGGATTATTTTTTCAGATGATGGATCCAACTGTGATCTAATATGATAATCAGAGATGCATCAAGATCTCTGAAAATATTGTTTTTCATGATCGATCCAAGGATAAAAATATTCGATATCACCATTTATGGGAATGTGTGCAGAGGCAGATAATGTTGTTGTAGTACATTCTAGCAAAGGAAGAATATGATGATATTTTGATAAAGGACTTATCAAGAGGGAAGTTCAAGTTCCACTGGTGTAGGATACGGGTGGTTGATAACCCCTTTCTTGCTAAGAGGGAGTGTTGAAATTGAAACAAGACAATCTTTGTTTGACTTTGCCTTGGTCAAACTGGAGAAAATTCAAATTTCCATTTCAACAGAAATCTTGGAGGTAGTTAACTGAGGTGACATGGGACTTGTTACTTAATTAAATTAGTTAATTCAAGTTGGGGAAGCTTGAGTTCAGTTCAGTATGATGGATTGCTAATTTGTAGCAATCTATTTCAGTTAAATTAAGTTAAGGTCAGTTAAAATAGTTCTAACTATTATAGGAACTAGTGGAGGTCAATTTGTGTAAGTGTAACTTCAACCACACTCAGTGATCAACCAATTAAATAATCAATCAACCCAAAATAACTGATGCATGTAGATAATTCGAGTTACCCAATTGAGATGGATATTCCAAGGTAGTGTACTATCAGTTATAGACTATTCCAATGTGTAAATGTGGTGCATGTAGTCAAAGGAATAGCCTAGAGGAATTGCACAATCCAATTAAGGAAATTTCCTAAATAATAGGGGCTAATTTCCTCAAGGAACAACATAAGGAAATAGGAGGTTGGAGGGCTTGAAAAGTAGCTAAGTGCTGGCCAGAGCTAGTCAATTGGGAAGAGAGATAGAATATACACTTGCAAGTTGTGCTCAGGCTTGAGTAAGAATATGTATTCATCTATATTATTTAATTAATGTAATACAACTAGGAAGGGTTTTTGAGCAGTTTCTTTCCCTTAGATAAATATTTGTGTATGCGCGATGTTTCCTTTTGCATGTCTATGATTTGTGTTCTAGATTGTAAATTAATGTTTGCATAGCAGTAGAGTAGCTTAGAGTCTTGTGATTTAGTAAATTTCCTAAGAATTTTTGAATCTGCAACCTAATTTCTACACATGATCCTTCCAAGACTTGTTGATGATTAATATATCATCAAAAAATACTAACACAAATTTTCTAAGGAATGGTTTGAAAATGGAATTCATCAAACCTTGAAATGTGGAAGGTGCATTAATAAGGCCAAAAGGCATGAGCTTAAATTGATAATGACCTTCATGAGTTCTGAATGTTGTTTTCAGAATGTCTTCAATCTTCATTCTAATTTTATGGTATCTGGAATGAAGATCCATATTGGTTAAGTATATTGCTCCATGTAATTCATCCAACAATTCATCAATGATAGGAATGCGATTTAATAGTGAGTTTTTTTAGCTCCCTATAATCCAAGCACATACGATGTGATCCATCCTTCTTATGTACCAATACCACTAGAGTAGAGAAAGAAATTTGGCTAGTTTGAATTATACATGCCTCTTACATTTCTGCAACCATACGTTCAATTTCACTTTTTTGGGAATAGGGATATCTGTACGGTTTGATGTTTGGAGGAATTATTCCTCGAATCAAGTGAATAGAATCATCATGATCACAAATAGGTGGGAGGCCTTTGGCAGTCTCAAATACCTTGGAATGAGTGTCTAATATTCTTCGGAGATCTAAAGAAATAGACAATTTTGATGTTTGAACATCTAGCGAGAATAATTGTGCAATTATGCCTTATTTTTATTTCTTCAAAAGATTTTTCATGTCATTAGAGATGATTTTCTTCCCTAGTTTCCCTGTGATTGCCCTTAATTCAATTTTCTTTCCTTACTAAAAAAATTTCAAGAAAAGTTCTTGAATATTAAAATCTATCATCCTCAAAGATTGTAACCATTGGACTCCTAATACACCATCAACACTACCCATTGGAATGGAAGGAATTTGACTATTCAATACATATTCCTCCATGGTTATAGTGATATTATGACACTTCCCTAAGAAATTTCATGGGGGCTTCACTGGGGAGAAATACCATACAACGTGCTTTCATATTGGGGTATATATATTGAGGACAAGATGAAATAATATATTAAGCATATAATATGGGGTAAAGGGTTTTTATATTGGAAGGTATAAAAAATTGAGCTCAAAGTTAAAGAGTGAATATAAATGGGTATAAAAAAATGTTAACTAAAAAATGGATACCTACAATATCTAGTGAAAGTAAGTTTTTTTTAATTGGGAAGGTGTATTGGGTTCGTATTGGTAGGGGGTTAAATAATGTGATTTTTATAGGTATTTTCCAATATGTAGTCAAATTAAGGGTATTTTTTAGTATGCCATGAAGGAACATGATATGTCATAGGTTCATTGAGTGAAGCCCCCATGAGCAATTTATAAGTCCTCCATTTGCAACCATCACTTGACACTCTAGTGCTAGATATATAAAGCAATTCAATTCCTTAGCTATTTTACAATGAATAAAATTATGGGTATTACCAGAATCAATCAACACTATTACTTTTTTTGCTTAATATATCCTTCTACCTTGAGCATTTGAGGAGTGGTCATTCTAGCCAATGCATTACACAATATGGTCAGATTCATTTCATCTTTCTTTGGGGTTGGTTCCTCATATATATCAACTTCCCTTGATGTTTCTTGTTCCTTTTATTCCTCCTCTTCAAAATCTAAGTAAAATAATTTCTTCTCAACACACTTATGACCCTTAGTGTATTTTCTATCACAACAGTAACATAGCCCTTTTGCTATTTTTTCCTCCAGTTGTTGTGTTGTCAACCTTGTAGGTTGTGGAAGGCTAGGAGAAACAACACTTCCATCTTTATAGTTGTGAGTGGTAGACTTCCATGTTGCCATAATTTTTCTTTCAAATTTTCTTACCACCTTGAATTCCTTCTCCAATGAATTAGGATCCCAAAGGCAAACCTCATGTTCAATGTTATCCTTTAAATTCCCTATGATGAAATCAATCCTATGATCCTATGGAATATTATTTACTTTGATATTCAATTTGTAAAAGTCCTCAACATGCTCTTCCACTGAACCCTTTTGTTTCATATTTATCAATTGGCTAAATAAGGTATTTCTCTTTGTATCCTCATAATGTGCCACCATTTCTTCTGTAAAAATTGTCCAAGTGATAATTGATTTACGATAAAAAAGTGATTGATACCACACAAATTGATTTTGTTCTAAATATAAAGATGAAATGTGTACCTTTTGTGTGTGTGGCACATCATGTAGAACAAAGAATTGCTCCATATGTAGTATCCATGTTACTAGATCCTTTCCATCAAACTTTCACATATCAATCTTTGGAATATGGTTGGTATTCATCCCAAATCTAGAGTCTCTAAAATCATGATTCACATTCTATTTGTTCTCTTCATGAGTTTCATGAAATACCTTATCACCACTAGGAAACCTTTCTTTTACCAAATTTGTCAAACCTTTCTTAAGACCTTCCATGTCTAATTTTAAACCATTCATGTCACATTTTTTTCTTCTTTTGAACCATCCATTTCCCCACTTAGTTCATCTTTTGTTGCTCTTTGTGAGAGAAAAATTTGTTGCACTTGGTCTCATAATTTTGATATATCATGTTGCAACTCTTCGTCTTCATGCGCCATAGTAGAGATTTCTAAGGGCTTAATGGGTGTAGAATTATTTTGTTTGAGAGACAATATAGAACCAAATACTGATATCTATTCTTAAATATTCCCTTTAAATCACTTCAAACTGATTTTTCAAACAAAAGTTATGCAATTAAAAAATAAAAATACACACTTTTTTTCTTGCTTGTAGGAGCTCAATATTGAAACTACTGTATCTCCATATTTTTGGATCTACAAGGTCTAAAATTTTGTCCTATGGTATTCCTTTGAGTCTTCTTTCTAACGTCACAATTCAAACCAAGATAGGATTCATCAATATAAATTTATGCCCAATCTCCCACGATGACCTCATTATGGACTAGTTGAGTAAAGAAAACATTTATGGAATGCCACATGTCATTGTTTCAACATTCGGCCCTGAAAATAATACAAGACAAAATATATTTCGGGAATTTCAGTCACTTTTTATGAAATGCAAATCAAATTCTCGTAGAGAAAGTTATGATTACTTTTCCTAGGTCACCTATTTGAGAGTAAATTCTGGAGCATGCAAGAACCTTATTTATTTGGACCATATCTCAAAAGATATAATGAAAAAATTTTGAAATTGTTGCACGAAGTTAACCAAGAGTTCAACTCCAAGTGGTCAAAATTTTAGCTTCTGAAGCGTCGTAGAAAAGAAGTTATAGCAAAAATTCCAAGATGACCTGTTTGAAACAGCAAAACCCTAGAATCCAAAACTCTGATACCAAATGTTATGCAAATAAATCACAAAACATAAGAATAGATAGTTAAATGGCTTGAAAATTGGTCTCTTTGAGGGGGAAATCTCCTTTACATCACATAAATGAACAATTTTTGGATGCTTCGAATGACAAGACCTCCTTGGAATATATAGGAGTGTAAAGAGTCACAATATAATCAAAGCCTACATAACAATAATAATGTAAGGGAACAACAATAACAATAGTGGGCTTGTATGGGGCACAACAATAAAAATATGGGGGCTATATGGGCACAACAATAACAATAAGAAGGCTAAACTAGTATTATAGGGGCCTAATCAACGATCTGTATCTTATATAAGTAACCTTGTGATCAATAAAGAACGTCAAAGGTGATTTATGTGTGACATTGCTCTCTATCTCATTTTCTATCAATCATAAGTTGAGATATGACATATACGTTCTCTAATTTGTTTTAGAAATATGACAAGGCTCGAAAGGAAAGCTCCCCTTAAAAATATGCCTTGGGCGTAATAAATATAATTTAATTTCATGAATCTTTGCATTTTTTTCCTGGAAAAGTAATTCTAAAGTTGTTGTATACAATGGAATAGATGCCACATGGAATTACATGAATGGTCATTTGGGTTTTTATAGAATTATATTACTAGATATTCAAATGGAACTATTGAAATTTTAGAAGGAAATACTTCTCCCTACTTATGAATCTTGTTTGCTTCTATCTTCTCTCTAGATTTGACATTCAAGGAATCACTAGCCTGCTGTTGAAAATTGTTACAATTTATTTTTGTGAACACAACACAATATATTGCATGCTAAAATGTCTACATTATAATACCTATATTTATATGTCAGAAAATAACTATAAGGGAGGGACATTTTTTTATTTTTTTATGTGGTTCATGGATCTTAGATATTGGTGACTGCTACATCCATGAAATATGTGTACTAGATAGATCCACCCAATGGGATCACTTCGTATTGGCTAAACCATGGAGTCTAACCATGAGAATGTTAAGAGAGTTGAATCTATGACAATAGAAAATATGCTTTAATGACAGGGACTCAACCAAGTGAGCTAACCCTCGAGACTTATAAAGGAGTGACATTTTTTGATGCTATATTATGTAAATGTTCAAAAATGATAAAGGAATGACATTTCGTGATGCAATGAATAAAATTATGGAATACTTTTTTTATTGAGTGTGCTTTTCATGGATGACATTAAAAAGAGTTCATGCGTGTGCAGAAGAAGTGGTGTGCGAGATGGACGTGTGAAAAAGAAGTTCGTGGAGGTTGAAATGTATGTGGAGATGCAAAAAGGGAAGAGTTATGTGGCAACGAAATGCCTTCAACTTCTCGAACGACCCCAAATGTTCAACACTATGGTTTTTAATTCTTTAGATATTTGGTTTTTAATAATTTAATACAAATTATTTTTCAAAAATTAATTTAATTTTAATATAACAATTTTCTTTTTTTCTTTTTTTATATATACTAATTATGTATTTAAGTAAAATAAAGTAGATTTAACTTCAAAACCTAAAACATTATCATCTCATATAAAATTGAAGATGAGAAATCAATTTCCTATTTTCATTAATTGCAAGTACTAAACATAATTTAGTTTCATGAATCTTTTCAAAAAACAATTGGAAAAATATTTTTAAAGACTTTGTATACAATGGAATAGATGCTACAAGAAATTACATGCATGTCCATTTGGGTTTTTATATACTTATATTACCAGAGATTCAAATGTCAGGATTGATTTTTTAGAAAAAAAAATACATCATCCTACTTATCAATCTTCTCTACTTTTCTCTTCTTTGTGATATTCAAGGAAACAGTAACTTTCTCTTGAAGATTGTTTCCGTTTGTTTTAGTGAACATAACACAATATATTGCATGCCAAAGTGTCTACATTATAATACCTATATTTAGATATGAGGAAATAATTATAAGTGAATGAAATTTCATGATGCGCATATAATATATATTATGTAAATGTGAGGTGATAATATAAAGGACTAATTTTTTGTGATGCAATGAATGAAATTAGGGAGTACTTTTTTTATTGATTGTGTTTTTTCAGGCATCGCATTGTTCATGCATGTTCAAAATAAGTGTTGCGTGAGATGGAGGTGTGTGGAAGAAGTGTGCAAAGACGTGAATGTATGTGGAAGTGTGGAAGTGGGGATGTGTGCGGAAGGAGAAATATAAGAAAGGGGAAGTGGTGTGTGCCAATCGCATGCCTTCAACTTCTCTACCAAACCCAAATGTTCAACACTTCATTTTTTAATTTTCAAATGTTTTATTTTTTAGTATTTTAAAACAATTCAAACCTCAAAAATCAATTTAAATTTTTAAAGGATCATTATATTTAATAATTTAATTTTTTTTTCCTCGTGAATTTAATTATTAAAATAATATATTTCTTCCTTAAAAATTTAAATAAGAATATATATATATATATATATATATATATATATATATATATATATATATATAATCCTATATTGTTATTATTAATTATCTATTTAAGTAAAATAAACTAGATTTAACTTCAAAACATAAAACATTATCATCTCATAAAAATAATAAAGATGACAAAAAAAAACCCTATTTTCATGAATTGTAAGTAATAAATATAATTTAATTTTATGAATCTGTTTATTTTTTCTTAGAAAAAATATTTTTAATTTGTTGTATACAAGGTCATAGATGGTACATAAAATTACATGCATGGTCATTTGGGTTTTTTAGACTTATAATCCTGGAGATTCAAATGAAACTATTGAATTTTCAAAAGGAAATACATCAGCCTTCTTGTCAATCTTCTCTAGGAAATATATCAGCCTGCTTGTCAATCTTCTCTGGGATAAACAATGGCTTTATGTTGAAAATTATACTATTTGTTTTCGTGAACACAACACCATATATTGCATGCCAAAGTGTCTACATTATAATACCTTTATTTATATGTCAATCTTCTCTGGGATAAACAATGGCTTTATGTTGAAAATTGTACTATTTGTTTTCGTGAACAAAACACCATATATTGCATGCCAAAGTGTCTACATTATAATACCTTTATTTATATGTCAGTGAATAATGATAAGGGAGTGATATTTCATGATGCACATATAATATATATTATGTAAATGTTAGGAAATAACATAAAGGAATGATATTCCGTGATGAAATGAATGAAATTACTATATATATATATATATATATATATATAGTATGTGTGATTTTTCATGCATCACATTAAGAAGAGTTCATGTGTGTACAAGAAGTATTGTGCAGGATGGAAATGAGAATGTATGCAGAAGTGTGAAAGTGGGAATGTGTGTGGAGAGAGGAACATACAGAATGAAAAGTGTTGTGGGGCAATCAAATTCCTTAACCTTCTCCACTCATTTCAAATAATCAACATCCCAATTTTAAATTGTCAAATATTTAGTTTTTAGTAATTTAATACAAATGAATTTTCAAAAATCAATATAATTTTTATATATGCTTTTTATTTTTATGTATTTAATGATTTAATTTTATGTTATTTTAATGAATTTAATTATTAAAATAATGTATTTTTTACTTATGCTTTTTGTATATTTAATGATTTAATTTGGTGTTATTTTAATGAATTTAATTATTAAAATAATGTATTTCATATAAGTATATATAAAATTATAATCTTAATTAATTATCTATTTAAGTAAAACAAACTAAATTTAACTAAAAAACCATAAAACATTATCATCAATGATAAAAAACCAATGTTCTATTTTTATTAATTATAAGTAATAAATACAATTTAATTGCATGATTTTTTTTTGTCCCTAGAAAAATAATCTTAAAAGTTGTATATAATGCAACAGAGAGACGACGAGGAAATTACGTGCATGGCCATTTCATTTTTTATATACTTATATTATTGGATATTCTAATGGCACTATTGAATTTCAGAAGGAAACATATCAACCTTATTATCAAATATTCCGTGCGTATATCTTCAATGACATTTTAGTAGACATTGGCTTTCTGTTGAAGATTGTTATTATTTGTTTTCATGAACATAACACAATATATTGCAGGTTAAAGTGTCTATATTATAATATCTATATTTATATCTCAGGAAATAATTATAAAGATTGACATTTAGTGATGTAAATACAATATATATATTATGAAAATGTAAAAAAATAATATAAGGGAATGATATTGAGTGATCTAATAAATAGAATTATTAAATAATAATTTTTATATTGAGTGTGTTTTTTCACGTATCGCATTAAAAAGAGTTTGTATATGTGTGAAAGAAGTATTGTTTGAGAGGCAAGATCTCTACTATTTCTACTATCTCATTTCTATATACTAACTTTATTTTTTAATTGGTAAAATATTTAATTTTTAATAATTTAATAAAATTAAATTTTCAAAAATTAATTTAATTTTTATATAAACGTTTTTTATATTTAATAATTTAATCATGGAATATAATTATGAGTAGTGCAAGTTGTAGGAGGTAAAATGATCCAAATTCGATCCAAGAAAATTTATCAAAATGCTATGACTGTATCAAATCAGGACAGACTTCAAAAACTTATGAACAAAGAGCTATCGGGAAGGAGCTCTGAATGGTGGCAGTTTGTCGCTAGCAAGGAACGACGAGGACCTCGATCAAAGCGCAATGACTGAGGCCCATGGAGACCGCGCAAGACGCAAACTGGCAGTTAAGAAGTCTGGATTGGAAAACAGAGGTCGTTTCTGATGCATGATCGCTAGGCAAAACCCCTCGAGAAGGAAAGGCCCTGAGCGCTTGGTTGCAGGGGAAGCCGGGAAAACTGTAGGGGAAGCACTAAAGCGAAAGGCAGGTCCCACGCTCCGAAACCGACAGAATATCAGAGGCACTTTGGGGTAGTAAGCGAATTTGGCAGAGAATGACCGATTCCACACATTACACGACGCGTTTCCAGCGAATGAGAGAGAAAACCGCCTCTCATCGCGGGCTAATGGTCAAGAAAGTCAACCCCGCGATAAGAGAAAACACTGTAGGATCTAAGGGCTCCAGATCTAACGGCGGAGATTGTGCCCGATGAGAAACTAGACCTGGAGGGAGAATTAAACGACGACACATAAAAGTCTAAAGTCCGATTTGACCACTGAGTTGGCAGATGAATCATTTCACAATGTAACCGAAATACCAAACCGTTTGAGGAAGAGTTGGCACAGTTCGTGAGAGGACAAGTGGCCACTTCCCTAAGAGACGTTACATAGTGGCAATGATGCAGAGGTAGGGAACTCCAAGTGAACAGAAGCAGGCAACCCGAAGGGGCAGAAGAGGAAGCGAGCAGTCAGAGGATGGATTGGCTTTAAGCCATGAACGAATAGGAAAAGACGAGAGGGCACTATAAGAAAGAAAGAGAGTGATACCAAGAAGGAAAAAGAGACAGAAGCAAGGAGCAAAGAACAGAGAGCCGAGCTGACCTAAGGCAACATCGAGTAGATAGAGCCAGACTTGAGAGGTTCAAGCAATCCCTGAGAGGATATCTGTCAGGAACTGAGTACCAAAGTGGACTCGTCCCATTAAGACCAGTGAGGTCGAGACTTGGTAAGGAAGAGTCTGTGCACTCTAGTGGCTTGGGGAATCCAAGAACCACCCTACTAAGTATCATCTGTTTCAAGAGACTCAAATGGAGCTCCTCATTATAAAAAATATGTTTTAAGACACAACAAAAGAAGGCCACCACTGAAAGCTTAACCAGAGACGTAACCCTAAAGGATAGGGTGAACTCCTTATTAATATGTTGTGTTCTTGCATTTGCTTACTGTGTTTCTCTTATTGTTCTCCATTTACCAGTGTCTGTGTATTTTGTAATCTGATCGATCCATTGCCTAAGATAACATAGACACACACCAGCACATGAGTCTGTAATACCTTCATTCATTAATTTAATTAACTGAGATCACTCATGAGTGATTTTTCAGATCAAGTGGTATCAGAGCTATTGGCTGTTAAGGTTAGACAAGATTGTGTTGTATTTAGTTGTTGAATGCTAACTAGATCAAAGCTCAAATTAGGAGAAGGAGAGTTGGTCGAAACTAATCCTGAAATTAGGAGAGTCTATCCTTAGAAGACAATGTCAGAAGAAGGTTCTGTAGGGACATACCCTCAATTCATATATAGTTTCCTAGCCATAAGGTCCATGGTAGAGGAAATGTATAAGGACTTTAGAAAACACAAGGATGAATATGCATTAGGCTCCAAACAAGACAAAGGAGAAGACGAGTCTTTCCTCCATGACCACTCAAAAGGCAAAGGGAAAGAAGAATGCTTTCTCACACCTCCTAATAGCCCTGAACATAAAAAGAAGGCATCTTTGATTAAACTAGATGTTAAATTTGATTTACCTTTATATGATGGAGAGTTGAATGCAGAAAAGCTAGACAATTGGATTAGACAAATTGATGTTTACGTAGAGTGAAGAGTATTGATTTAGACAAAAGAAAGATTCAGCTAGCAAGCCTACGCCTTGGAGGCACTGCCTTAGTTTGGTGGGAAGGCAGAACCCAAGCTGACATGAAAAGACATGGTAAGACTATTTCTGTCTGGAGTGAATTTGTTTCTGCAATCAAAAAGCAGTTCTATCCATTGGCCTATATGCAGCAATCCATGATGAGCTGGCAAACTCTTCGATAGTTGAAGGGGAAAAGTGTACAAGGATATACCCAAGAATTTAGAAAAAGAGCATTGATTCTAGGAATCTCATTAGACTCACCTGAGACTTTGTTGAAGTACATTGGTGGTCTACATAGATACATGAGGCACACTATCCTCAGGTTTAATCCCACTATTATAGATGAGGTATCTATCCAAGCTACTCATCTAGAAGCTAGAGGAAAGAATAGAAGTCCAGAAGTTGGGGGATCATCCCAACCCACTGCAAGCAAGAATAAGGAGAAAAGGAAATAGAAATGGAAATCAAAGAAGGCTAACACTGCACAGAAAAGCAAGGCTTCATGCACTCACTGTAAGAAGGATGTGCATGATGATGAGCATTGTTGGATTCTGCATCTGGAGCTGAGACCTAAGAAATTCGAGGGCAAGAAGAAGAAGACTGTTGCAACTATTCAGGAAGATTCGGGGTCAGACTTAGGAGATGAAACAATTATTGCAGCCACAAGTATAAAAGGTAAGAATTCTGAAGCATCTACTAGTAATTCCGCACAATCTACTATTGATGAAGAAAATGAGAGAAAAAGACATGAGCTTTTCCATATTCGAGTTATTTCCAAACATCAAAATATTGATACTTTGTTTGATAGTGGCTCACAAGTAAATTTAATTTCTGAAGCAATTGTAAAGAAATTGGGATTAGTGACTACACCTCACAAGAAACCATACCCATTAGGATGGCTAAATGATAAAGCACAACTACAAGTGAATAGACAATGCAAACTTAAGTTTTCTTTTGGGTCAGCATTTGTAGATGAGGTTGAGTTAGACATAATTCCTTTGGATATATGTGGAATTGTTTTAGGAAGTCCTTAGTTGTATGACAGAAAAGCTATCTTCTATAGAGCTGAGAACAAGTATCTACTTGTTAAAGATGGAATCAAATACTTTGTAAGAGCTCATAAGCTCAAGAATAATTATACTCTCATAAACTCAGGGCAGATGAAACGAATGATAAATTCATGCAAACAATTCTTACTGATGGTTGTAAAGGAAAAGAAGCCTGACAAAACCAATGTATTTGAGGGCTGTGATGCTAAACAACAAGCTGACTTAGAAAAAGTTGTTTCATAGTATGATATCTTGTTTCAAGAACCTAAAGGTCTGCCACCCAAAAAGGAAATAGTGCATGATATTATTTTGCAGCAAGATGCTCCATTGCCTAATATTGGAATGTACATGTTGTCTGCTTTAGAGAATGTTGAAATCAAGAAGCAGGTGCAGGAGTTGCTCGCGAAAGGGTTCATTATACCTAGCACATCACCATGTCAGTCACCAATCATTTTGGTGAGAAAGAAAGATGGCTCATGGAGAATGTGCATTGATTATCGAGCACTGAATAAGATAACAATCAAAAATCGTTATCCCCTTCCTTGCATAGATGATCTCTTGGATCAATTGAAAGACACTATTTATTTTTCCAAGTTAGACTTGCATAGTGGATACCATCAGGTCAAAGTTGCAGAACAAGATGCATGGAAGACTACTTTCAAAACAAAGCAGGGATTGTATGAGTGGCTAGTTATGCCTTTTGGCTTAACTAATGCTCCTACTACTTTCATGAGATTAATGAATGATGTACTCAGACCTTTTCTTGATGATTTTGTTATTGTGTATCTTGATGACATTCTGATATTTAGCAAAACATGCGAAGAACACTTAAAGCATGTTAAGCAGACACCAAGATGTTTTGAAAAGAGAAAAAATTTATGTTAAACTCTCAAAATGTGAATTTGGAAAAACATCTTTGAATTATTTGGGACATACTTAAATCATGTTAAGCAGACACCAAGATGTTTTGAAAAGAGAAAATTTTTATGTTAAACTCTCAAAATGTGAATTTGGAAAAACATCTTTGAATTATTTGGGACATATAGTAGGGGGTGGCGAATTGAAGATAGATCCCTCTAAGGTGGCAGTCACTATAAACTAGCCTAAACCCAAATCTGCTAAAGAAGTTAGGAGCTTCTTAGAAGCAGCACAATATTGGAGAAAGTTCATTTCTAACTTTTTCTTAATTGTAGCTCCCTTACATGCTTTAACAGGATTGAACAAGGTGTTTCAGTGGGGAGGCAAACAACAGAAAGTCTTTGACACCTTCAAAGAAAAGATTAGCACAACACTCGTACTAGCACTGCCTAATATTCAAAGACCATTTGAAATCCAAACGGATGCCAGTGACTATGCCATGGGAGCAGTGTTGACATAGCACGGTAAACCCATATGTTATCATTTTGAGACATTTAATTCTGCAGTAGTTAACTATCCTACATATGATAAAGAATTGTATGCACTAGTACAGAGTGTGAAAAAGTGGAAACATTATTTAATGGGGAAAGAAACAGTAATACATACTGATCATCAACTACTTCAATTCTACACTCCCAATCTAAGTTGCAGCAATCAAGACACTATAGGTGGATGGGGTTTCTACAATAGTTTCATTTGGTCATCAGATATAAAAAGGGCATACACAATAAAGTTGCAGATATGTTATCTAGACCCATTATAAATGCATCTACTATACTTAAGCATAATTCTGTGTTACATGAAAGCTACATTGAACAATATGCTCAAGATATAGATTTTCAAGATGTATATGCAACTTTAAGTCAAGGAAAACGAATAGAAGAATTGGAGTATCATGTAAAGGACCGACTCCTATATCATTGTGGGAAGTTATGCATTCCACAAACTGAGAGAGTAAAGATAATTCGAGAAGCACACACTTCTCTAATATCAGGTAACTTTGGGGTAAGTAAAACAGTTGCACAACTGTAAAGATTTTTTTATTGGCCAAAAATGAACGAGACAATTTCTAGATATGTAAGAGGGTGTTCTATGTGTGCTAAAAGTAAGCCCAGCAATAGAAAACTAGGCTTGTACACTCCATTACCAATTCCTTCTCATCCTCGGGAAAGTGTTTCTATGGATTTTGTTGGAGGACTGCCTAAATCTAGGAAAGGTCATGATTACCTATATGTTGTTGTGGATAGGTTCATCAAAATGTGTATTTTGATACCTTGTAATAAACAAATTACAGCTGAACAAACTGCAAAACTATTCTTTCAACATGTATGGGTTCATTTTGGATTACCCACTTCCATTGTATCTGATCGAGACACCTGATTTGTGGGGAAGTTTTGGTCAAGTCTGTGGGAACTGATGGACACCAAACTGAAGAAAAACACAGCTTTTCATCCACAAACCAATGGCCAGATAGAAGTAGTCAATAGGACAGTAATCCAGTTGCTCAAAGGATATTGCAGTAAGCATCCTAAGCTGTGGGATGAACATTTATGTTATGTGCAACATGCTTACAACAAAGAAAAACATTCTTCTACATAGAGATCTCCTTTTGAGACCTGTTTTGGGTTCACACCAAGGTCTCCTTTGGATTTTGTCTTTGGTAAAGACACCACAGTTGGGGGCACAGTGATGTGGACAAGGCAACTAGGTTCATTGAAAAAATCCAAGAGATCCACCAGGAAGTACAACAACAACTGGAAAAGAGCCAAGCCAAATACAAGGCAAGGCATGACAAGCATTGGATGGAGCATAGTTTCCAAGTTGGTGACCAAGTCTGGCTGTATATCAACAAAGACAGAATGCAAGGGGAAGGTAAAATGCTAAAACCTATCAGGTATGGACCTTTCAAGATACTTGAGAAAATTGGTGAGAATGTTTTTCGCCTTGATCTACTAGCATACATGCACATCTACTCAATCGTAAATGCAGATTGCTTGAGATTACTTGAACCTTCCCTGATTGAAGATCCCGAAGAGCAAAGTCAATTGCCTTCTATTGATGACCTGCTACCTGAATATCTTAATGAATTGTAGGAAGACACAGTTTTGGACAGGAACATGAGGACGACGCGCAGGGGAGATGTTGAGTACCTCAGAGTTGGGCTCAAGTGTTCAAAGCCGAGTAGTGAAAAGTGGATAGAGATTGGACAAGTGAGACAATTGTACCCTCACTTAGTCAATGCTTGAAAACCAACTTTTGG
Organism: Pinus tabuliformis; assembly: GCA_031772625.1. Classification (NCBI taxonomy): domain Eukaryota; kingdom Viridiplantae; phylum Streptophyta; class Pinopsida; order Pinales; family Pinaceae; genus Pinus; species Pinus tabuliformis. The sequence goes on from CM062813.1 coordinate 5,475,958, forward strand.
TGGTCCAAAAGATTTTTCAGTGGGAAGGCCGTGATCCGAATTGGATCCAAGAAAAATTATCAAAATGCTATGACTGTATCAAATTAGGATAGACTTCAAAAACTTGTGAACAAAGAGCTATCAGGAAGGACCTCTAAACGGTGGCAGTTTGTAGTCAACAAGGAACGACGAGGACCTCGGTCAAAGCACGCTGACCAAGGCCCATAGAGACCGCACAGGACACAAACTGGCAGTTAGGAAGTCCAGATCAGAAAACGGAGGTCGTTTCTGATGTGTGATCGCTGGGCAAAACCCCTCGAGAAGGAAAGGTCTCGAGCGCTCGGTCGCATGGGAAGCCAAGAAAAACGTAGGGGAAAGTGCTAAAGTGAAAGGTGGGTCCCACGCTCTGAAACCGACAGAGTATCAGAGGCACTTTGGGGCAGTAAGCGGATTTGGCAGAGAACGAGCGATTCCACACATTGCACGATGCATGTCCAACAGATGAGAGAGAAAACCACCTCTCATCACGGGCTAACGGTTGAGTAAGTCAATTACGCAATAAGAGCGAACAATGTAGGATCTAGGGGCTCCAGATCTAACGACAGAGATGTGCCTGATGAGAAACCAAATCTGGAGGGAGAATTAAGTGACGGCACATAAAAGTCTGAAGTCTGATTTGACCGTTGAGTTGGCGGATGAATCATTTCACAATGTAACCAAAATACCGAACCATTTGAGGAAGAGCTGGCGCAGTTCGTGAGAGGACAAGTGGCCACTTCCATGTGAGACATTACACAGTGGCGATGACATAGAGGCAAGGAACTCCAAGCGAACAGTAGCAGGCGACCCGAAGGGGCGAAAGAGGAAGCGAGCAGTCAGAGGATGGATTGGCTTTAAGCCATGAACGAACAGGAAAAGACAAGAGGTCACTATAAGAAAGAAAGAGACAGTGAGACTGAGAAGGTAGAAGAGACAGAAGCAAGTAGCAGAGAACAGAGAGTCGAGCTGACCTAAGGTAGCATCGAGCAAATAGAGCCGAACTTGAGAGGTTCAAGCAATCCCTGAGAGCTTATCTGTCAGGAATTGGGTACCAAAGTGGACTCGTCCCATTAAGACCAATGAGGTTGAGACTTGGTAAGGAAGAGTCTGTGCATTCTAGTGGCTCAGGGAATCCAAGAACCACCCTACTAAGTATCATATATTTCAGGAGACTCAAATTGAGCTCCTCATTGTAAAAACTCTATTTTAAGACACAATAAAAGAAGGCCACCATAGAAAGCTGGACGGGAGATGTAGCCCTGGAGGATAGGGTGAACTCCTTATTAATCTGTTGTGTTCTTGCATTTGCTTACTATCTTTCTATTACTGTTCTCCATTTACCAATGTCTTTGTATTTTGAAATCTGATTGATCCATTGCCTAAGATAATGTTATGAAACCAGCTCAAGAAAAGATAGAAAAGATAGATCAACGCCTTAGAATTCAGCCTCTTCGAGGGGGCAACCTCCTTTACATTACATAAATGAACAATTCTTGCATGATACAAATGAAAGGACCTCCTTTCTATATATAGGAGTCTAAGGGGTCATAATATAATCAGAGCCGACATAACAATAATAATGTAAGGGCACAATAATAACAATAGTGGGCTTCTATGGGGCACAATGGTAACAATATGGGCACTACATGGGTACATCAATATAATAAGTGGGTTGTACTAATAACAATAAGGGGTTACACTAGTAGTATAGGGGCCTAACATGCCCCTCTCCTTCAAAAAGCGTTTTCCTCAACGCTTGATTAGTTCTTGATGCTTCTGTATAAAATTCTTGTCCTCCCATGTGGAATCTTCAGCAAGTTCTTCCACTTGATGAGATACTCTAAAATTGATCGATTTCGTAGCTGTCGGGTTCTTGTTTCTGTGACTGCTCCAAGTTCCAATATGATTTTTCCTTCCTCTTCAATTTCTGGCAATATTGTTTAAATTGGGACCTTTTGCAACTTTTGAATAAGTGGCCATACTTCTTCATCCTTCTTCCATTCATCCCTTGCTTCATTTATCCAATCTGGTTGGATAATAGAAATAGCACAAAACAATGCTTCCACATCCTCATCCTTGAAGAGTCTTCCCATTCGGTAAGGTCGCCATTTTTTAAGTGCATGTAGTATTTCCAACATTTCATTCTCATAAATAGTTTGCTTGAGATGTAGCAGTAAAAATACCCAATCCCCTACATCAAAACATTTTTCACTACGATGTTGATCTACCTGTTGTTTTGTTTTATTTTGCACCGAAGTGGCGTTATCCTTTAAAATTTGGAGAACTTGTTGTTGATGCTCGATGTGATCTTTCACTGCTTGAACCTTTTTCTTCTTGATATGTCCTTCTATCTCTAGAGTTTGAGGAGTGGTAATTTCTTCCAATCCTTTACAAGATATGGTCGGATTCATTTCTTGATGCTTGATGTGATCTTGCACTTCTTGAACATTTTTCTTCTTGATATGTTCTTCTATCTTGATAGTTTGAGGAGTGGTAATTTCGACCAATGAATTACAAGATATGGTTGGATTCATTTCTTATTTCTCGATGTGATCTTTCACTTCTTGCACCTTTTTCTTCTTAATATGTCCTTCTATCTTGAGAGTTTGAGGAGTGGTAATTCTTGCCAATGCTTTACAAGATATGGTTTGATTCATTTCTTCTTTCTCTGGGGTGGGGTCCCGATGCATAGCTTCTTCTTTTGATGTTTCTTGATCCTTTTCTTCCTCCTCTTCATATTCTATGTAAAATAATTTCTTCTCAGAACACTTATGACCTTTAGTGCATTTGCTATCACAATTGTAACAAAGCCCTTTTTCTCTTTTTTCTTCCAATTGTTGTGGTGTAACCCTTGTAGGTTGTGGAAGGCTAGGAGAAACAACATTTCCATCTTTATAGTTGTGAGGGGTATGCTTCCTGGTTTCCATAATTTTGCTTTCCACTATGTCACAAAGCCCTTTTACTCTTTCCAATTGTTGTGGTGTTGCTCTAAAGAAGGTGTTGCTCTTTGTATCCTCATAATGTGCTATCATTTCCTCCGTGAAAATTGACCACGTAACAAGTTGTTTACGAGAACAAAGTCCTTCATACCATAAAAATAGATCCGGTTCTAAATAATAAGATGCAATACATACCTTTTGTAACAGTTGTACACCATGTAGATCAAAATATTGCTCCATCTGAAGTATCCAATTTACCGGATCCTTGCCATCAAACTTCCTCATCTTTCTTTTTCTTCATTTCAGGAGCTCGATCTTGAAATGACTATAAATCTATACTTTTAGATCTTTAAGTTCTGAAATTGTGATCTATAGTAGCCCTTTGTGTCCTATTTCCAATTCCACCAGTTTTATCCAAATTGGATTCTCCAAGAAAGCGTTATGAACAATCTCCCAAGATGACTTGATTATAGACCTTTCCAGAAGAGCGAACTTGTATGAAGTGCCACGTGTCCCTGTTTCGACCTTTGGATCTAAAAAATGCATACAAGAAACTACAGTCCGTCGTCTTTCTGTACCTTCTTACAAAATTTCAATCCGATCCCTAGAGAGAAGGTTATGATGATTTTCCCCAGGTCACCTGTTTGGAATGTAATTCAGGAGTCTTCAAAAAGACCAATTTCCTCAGATCATATCTCCGTAAATATAGTGAGAAAAGCTCTGAAATTCGGACCCGAGGTTTAGCTTGATTTCTTCTCAAATGGGTTTTTTTTGCAACTTCTGAAACTTCGCAGAAAAAACGTTATAGCAAAAATTACACGATGACCTGTTTGGAGCAGCGAAACCCTAGAATCCAAAGCTCTGATGCCAAATGTTATAAAACCAGCTCAAGAAAATATAGAAAAGATAGATCAACGCCTTAGAATTCAGCCTCTTTGAGGGGGCAACCTCCTTTACATTACATAAATGAACAATTCTTGCATGATACAAATGAAAAGACCTCCTTTCTATATATAGGAGTCTAAGGGGTCATAACATAATCGGAGCCGACATAACAATAATAATGTAAGGGCACAATAATAACAATAGTGGGCTTCTATGGGGCACAATAGTAACAATATGGGCAGTACATGGGTACATCAATATAATAAGTGGGTTGTACTAATAACAATAAGGGGTTACACTAGTAGTATAGGGGCCTAACAGATAACATAGGCACACACCAGCACATGAGTTTGTAATACCTTGATTCATTAATTTAATTAACTGATCACTCACGAGTAATTTTCAGATCATAAAAAAAAATCAATTTCATTGGTAAACCCACCAACATGACTTACATTGTTAGAAGAACCAATTTCCTTCCCCGTATATTGACAATAAATGAACGTAGATGTAGGAGCAACATCGGATCTAATTTCATCAATTTTAATGGAGCAAGGTTTTTTTTCTCTCTGAGGATATTTCAACAAATTTTAATTGAAAAATATAAAATCAAGAAAAAGACGAAAATCAACTAAAAGAGAGGATATTTCAACAATTTCAATTGAAAAATATAAAATCAAGCATGAGACTAAAATCAATTAAAAGAGAGCATATTTCAACAAATTTCAATTGAAAAAAATAAAATCAAGCATAAGACTAAAATCAATTAAAAGAAAAGAAAATATACCTCGTTCATTTGAGTCGATATGGAAAGAGAAGCAGAAATAGAAGATGAGACATGAATAGGAGATGAAACATTTGGAGGAAAAGGAAGAGGATATGAGACCACTTTAAATTCATTTAAATTTTCCTTTCTATTAGTTACTTTTCTTTATTTGCCTTGCAAATCCAAATAACACCTAGATCTCTTATTCTGAAAATTCTCTCTAACACCTACAAAATTAAAATCACAATACCTACACAATTAAAATCACAGTACATTATCAATCAAACAGAATCCATGTTTTTGGGTATATGAGGCAACGATTAGAGCATTGAAAACCCTAGTTGCAGTAGAACTTATTTTAAAAAATACATAATAGAATAAGTTAAACAATTGGTTAAGGCTATCTATCTACCATTAGAAATTTTGCAGAGAAGAGCTTCACATATTCTTTTTAAGATGTGATGTAATATTGGACATTTTGGTTCAATTATTTATTAGGATATGAAATGTTTTTTCAGTTTATTTTTTAATTAAAATGGATTGAAATAGATAACTTATATACAATGTAATATTTTTTTAGAGTGAAATGAAAGGATTTTTTTTTTTAATGCACAAGCTAAATTTTTTTATAATTCCTTTATTTTTCAGTCTAATAAAGTTATGATTTTGTACTATATTTAAATAATATTTAGTTATTATCCCTGCATGTCCCTAGCAAGATATAACACAATTGATTCTGGTTGATTTTTCAATTAATTATTGGTTGACCAAAAATTAAAGGGACAATTTATAAAGTAAACATGATGCAAGAGCATCTAGACCTAGCCAGCGATGTGATGGTGTGGTCACATGTTGTGGCTAATGAAAGTCTAGATGAAGAATTGGTTGCTTAATTTTATTAATTGCAAAGTATGTAAGTAGTTAATTGTTGCCTAATTTTGAACAGAATTGGGAATAAGTGGCAAGTGATCCTCTCTACGTGGAGATCAAGTCAAGTAGTTATATTGATTAGTTAGGGTAGGATATGATTTCTAAGTATATAGTGAATTCCTTCATATGTGGAAGGAGACTGTTAGACACGGCATATATGTATTTTCCTGTCTTTTATGAACAAAGAGGGAGAGAGGATTCAAGAGGATTCAAGATGGGATAGTAAGCCTACAGGCAGACTAGGCAAAGAGAGGTTCCAATTAGAAGAATCAGGCTAAAGAGGTACGGAGAGCCTCAAATATGTAATTATGTGTTCATATGTTTATATACAGAGAGTTGATTCTGAATGTGGAACTGTGTATTTATGCATTTTTGAGTTATGTTGTATATATATGCTTGATTTTTTAAATTCCGTTTGTAGGCATGTTGTTTGACCATCGATCACTATAGGATTGATGGCGATACAGTGAGTAAATGAATGATTGTTATGTATATGGAGTGTTGTGTTTAAGCTAGAGTATGGCAGAAACTGCATTTTAACACAGAACTCATCAAACAACGAATGGAATGAAGTCAAAGAGGAAGAGACTGATCAATGCACGTTAGTTGTTAGATCTCATAGATCAATGAACCAAATCAAATCGTGGAGAATAGACCAAGTGATATCGCATCAGAGGAGAGTTGTGTTATCGGAACTGGGCGAGGAGACTTAGTGATGGCGATCATGCGATAGAACGTCAACCGTCGGATTGGAAAGAGGATCGACGGTCTAGATCTAATCGCATATTATAGAGTTACATAGCGAGGGTGATCACATGATTTAACATCAATCGTCAGATCAGAACCAAATCAATGGTCACGATTTAATTTCCAATTGCAATTCAGAGGAGTTCGGTTGATAGTTATGCGACAATGCCGATAGCGATGGCCGATATATGCGATAGTGCAATGAGGCAAGAGGTGATCAGAGGGTTCAACGATCAGAGAATGTAAAGGGACGACAGCACTATGGAAAAGGATTGGGGAAGCTGACCCAATCAAGTTATGAATGCGGGTGTATAAGTTTTGAGAGCCGACCTAAGCGTTTGTGGTTGGATTTCTTTGTATTTCTATGTATTCCAATATTGTGTGTCCGCGATAAATGCGATAGCGATATTGCGATAAACCAATGGCAAAGGGGCGATGAGCAGACTCGAGGGATTTATGAAAGCGGGTTTAATCCTTTTGAAGTACAGCTTATGTGTAGAAGCGGGTTCCCAATGCATTTCCATGTGTTTCAATGCATTCTGATAGTTTGAAGAACCGAGGTTTTTTTAAAAAAGCAAAGGCATAAATTTAATGCTTTCGATATATGGAATTGTGGGTTAATTCTGGGTATATCCTAAAGTAATAAAAGTTTTATGAGGGTTAAGAGTCATGATAGGGTGTTTAGGGTGTGGCAGCCATATGGCTGTATCATTTTCATATCAGAGCAAGGATGTCCTGATTATGAAGGTTATGATTACAAAGGTATGAAAGTAGCAGTAGTTGAATGAATGACAAAGTTTGGCACCAAATTACAACAGTAAGACTATAGGAAGAACTCTTGGAAGTTATTAGAGATTGTAGCAGAACCTCATTCCAGCTGAGGCTTGGAATAGATAAGGACAGAGGAGTCCTTAAAAGAAGTGAGTGGAGCAACTAGAGAGAGAGCATGATTGCTCGGTACAAGTTCTAAAGAAAGAGGACTTGGAGACCAAGCAGAGGAGAAGCTTGGTGAGAAGATCAAATTAGAAGGAAGTTGATTGGTTGCAGGTGTAGAGCTCACATAGAAGAGAAGATGGCTATGGAAAGTCATACGGAAGGTTCAGAAGAAGGATACAAGATGAAGGAGAAGGGTGCTCAAACAATCCGTAGGAAACGGATGAGTCAAGTAGAGATTGACAAGGAAATAACTGAGATAAGAGAAGAAATAGATGCATTAGTAATGCTGCTAGAGGAGAAACAAAGACAAGGTTGGGTCTTGAAGAGGAAGCTAGTGAAGTGGCCTAAGTTGCAAAGGAAGCTACAACAAAGATAGGTAAAGTGGTTGATGGAAAACCTCAGAGAAGCAGAAGCAGAAATGGATGTTTCCATTTGTAGACCAGGACAGGGTGAAATGTTGGGTGAAGAGGATAATGGGAGATCAGCTAAATATCTCATGGACTATTGGAATAGTTTAGTTCAATTTGAAGATATGTTGACAAGGGAAGCAGATGAGGAAATGAAGCCTTGTGATTTTAATTCTCATAGTTTGTGTATGTTTACAGGATATGTAGAGGATTGTGGACAGTACGATGAAACTGTCACAAACAGGAATGAAACTCTTGAGGTGAAGTATGATGGAGAATTCCTTGTAGAGGAAGAATGTGCTAATTTATTGCAGCAAAAAGAATTCATAGATGAATTTCTGTTTGGTGTAAGACAGTCAGATGAAGTTGATAGGGACCAGAAGCCTAATGAAAATGCCATAGTGGTATTCTAAGAAGGTAAGCAAATGAATTTGTTTGAAGGAATTGATGAAAGAACTTTGCAATATGATAGTGTAGAAAACAGGATAACTCAGGAGAATTTCCAGGAAAAGAATGAAGCTGAGAATGAAAGTTTTGATGAATTGCTGGAGAGATTTCATATGGAAATAGAATTCTTGGAAAGATTGCTCAAGGAACCTAAAGGAGAAATGAAGCTTTCAGAACTTGATAAAGAAAAGGATATGGTTACTATGCATGATAAGGATGAAATGTCTCTAACATTTATAGAGTTAAGTAAATGTTTAGACTCTTCAGTTAATGATGTGACTGTAGGTATGGAAGACAACATTAATAAATATGATGCTGAAATCAGAGAAATTGAGCAGAGATTATTTGAAGGTGAGATGAAAGATTAGGAACAACAAGGAAGTTATGTCCTTAGAGACATGAAGGAGACAGAAGTATTAATCCAACAGGATAAAGATGGAAGGAACCAGCAATTTAAAAGAGATGATCAGCAACATGAGAATGAATTTGAGGAAGGCATTAGATTGCAGAAGTATAGCAACTGGCAACAGAATGAAGAACAAGAGATTAGTCTGGCAATACAAAGAAAGACAAATGAAGACCGAAGATGTAGATGGAGAATGAAGAAACGGGTCAAGTGGAAGTTATTGCAACAGAGGTGGAATGGCAAGCTGATGAACGAGTTCAGGGAACTTGAACAAATTCATATTGATTTGTTAGAGAAGAAGCGACTCAAAGGAATGGAGTCACAACAAGGAGGATCTGCTGAAATCCGGAAGATCTATGATGGAATATTGGTGCTTGAAGCATCAAAAGAGGACGAAAGGTATTGTATTTTGAAAACTGAAAATTGTTGTATGTTTGCAGGTCATGTAAACTTGGGGAAAAACAGGCAGTTATTGGAAACTGTCAAACCAACAAGTGGAAAGATGACTACTCATAGTCATATGAAGAATAAAGAGAAAAGTTACAGTCAAGTGAAGGAATATGTCCAGTCACATGACATCCAAAAGATAAGTCAGAAGGAGGATGACAAAGGAATTATTGAGATCAAAGAAGTGTTTGGAAAGGAAGAGATCCATTCATACGAATATGGAACAAAGAGTTTTCTCAGGAAAACTGATGAAGCTAATATAAAACAAATGGACAATCTTATGGTGTGTTCAGGAAGTGGGAGTCAATCAAAAGGATTGATGATGAAATTATTTCAGGAGACCTTGGTGTCTCATAGTTTTGAAACTAATATTTTGTGTGTAAATGAAGGATACACTGAAGTAAGGCAACTGTTTAGTGTTGCCATAAGGGAAAGGAAAAGCAAAGATATGATTTTTCAAAAGTTAGAAGAAGGAAATTCACATAATCTTGTGATGCAGAGGAAAGAGCAATAGTTAAACATAGTTGTAGTGAATTATGCAGATATTAAACAGTTATTGAAGATTATTGACCTTGAAGAAAGCCAAAGTAGAGAAGGACTAAAGACAAATGTTGCAGAAAATGAAGTTAGTGAGGATCGTGCAGAGCTCTTGGGAAAAATTCCAAATGAGATGACAAATTTGTGGCATGAGTCTAGTCTTTTAGAGAAGAGGCAAGGAAACCAAGGAATAAGTGATCAGACTATACAACTAGAACTGAATGAGAATGAATAAACTTTCATGGATGACAAATATGGAAAAGAAGTTATCAGAAATGTTGGCATAATGAGGAAATAGGGTAAAGCATTTGTGTTTAATGAATTGATTGATTCTGGTGAAGATTTATATGCAAAAACAAGGCAATGTGAAGTCAATTCGAAACAAGGAATTGATTCTGAAGATCAAATCGAAGTAAGGAAGGGTGAGATCAGAATGTCTCAGAAAGATGGAATGATGTTGAATCTACATTATGGAACTGTTGAACTAGAGATGAGTTCAAGAGATAACAGTAATAGGATTACTATTGTACTACAGGGAGTTATTGATGAAGAAGAGGTTGAAAATGACATTTCAGAAGCAGACAAATATGATGCCATAATCCTTAAGGGTGCAGAAATTAAGTTACTAGAAGAAGAGGTATTCCAAGCACCTAAACCAGTAGGAAGAATTCTTATTTTTCAAGAAATTTGTGGAATTATAGGTATATTGGGAATTTAAGTCAGAAGTGATGAAGCCATGAGTGAGAAACCCGAAGAAGGAATTGGAATTGTTGCAGGGAATCAATGGAGAAGGAATTTGTATGTTTTAGAAATGTATTGGCACATGGATTATGATGTTCTTATGCAAGAACACATCCAGTTGCAGGGGAATAGTATTCATCATCTGAGAAGTGAAGTGGACAAAGAAATTGATGAGTAGTGGGAACTCATACAACAACATTCAAATAAAATATACAAAGGACAAAAGAAGAAAGGAAGATGGGCTGGAAAGAATGGTACAAGTGAAGGTAATGGTAAATTGCAAATTAAGGTGTGGAAGTCTAGCATAAATTGTGATGATGAGAAAAAAGCAGTAATATATATGAAATAGAAAGCAGCAGACAGTGAGAGCATAGCTAATGGGGCGATGCAGCATAAAATATGGAGACCTAGAGAAAAACAACCAACAACAGCAGTAACCAAGGACAGACTACTGAACAAAGTATGGGATCCAGGAGGACACAGATCAGAAGCACATGATCAGGAGATCATGATTATTTTTAACCTTTGGAGTCTGATGCAGGAGCATCTAGGCCTAGCCAACAATGTGATGGTGTGGTGACATGTTGTGGCTAATGAAAGTCTGGAGGAACAATTGGTTGTTTAATTTTATTAATTGCAAACTATGTAAGTAGTTAATTGTTGCCTAATTCTTAACAGAATTGGGAATAAGTGGCAAGTGATCCTCCCTACGTGGAGATCAAGCCAAGTAGTTATATTGATTAGTTAGGGTAGGATATGATTGATAAGTATATAGTGAATTCCTTCATATGTGGAAGGAGACTATTAGACAGAGCATATATGTATTTTCCTGTCTTTTATGAACAAAGAGGGAGAGAGGATTCAAGATGGGATTGTAAGCCTATGGGCAGATTAGGAAAACAGAGGCTCCAATTAGAAGAATCAGGCTAGAGAGGGACAGAGAGCCTCAAATATGTAATTATGTGTTCATATGTTTATATACAGAGAGTTGATTCTGAGTGTGGAGCTGTGTATTTATGCATTTTTTAGTTCTGTTGTATATATATGCTTGATTGTTTAAATTTCGTTTGTAGGCACGTTGTTCGACCATCGATCACTGTAGGATTAATGGTGATCCAGTGAGTAAATGAATGATTGTTATGTATATGGAGTGTCGTGTTTAAGACAGAGTATGGCAGAAACTACGTTTTAACACAGAACCCATCAAACAGTGAACGCAATGAAGTCAAAGAGGAATAGATTGATCAATGCACGGTAGCCGTTAGATCTCATATATCAACCGACCATATCAAATCACGGAGAATAGACCAAGTGATATCGCATCAGAGGAGAGTTGTGTTATCAGAACTGGGCGAGGAGACTTAACAATGGAAATCATGCGATAGAACGTCAACCGTCGGATTGGAAAGACGATCGATGGTCTAGATCTAATCACATATTGCAAAGTTACATAGTGAGGGCAATCACGCGATTTAGCATCAACCGTCAGATCAGAACGAGATCAACAGTCCCAATTTAATTGCCAATCACAAATTGGAGGAGTTATGCTGATAGTTATGCAACAATGCCGATAGCGATGGCCGATATATGCGATAGTGCGATGAGGCAAGAGACGATCAAAGGGTTCAGCAATCGGAGAATGTAAAGGGATGGCAGCACTGTGGAAAAGGATTGGGGAAGTGGACCCGATCAAGTTATGAATGCGGGTGTATAAGTTTTGAGATCCGGCCTAAGCATTTGTGGTCGGATTTCTTTGTATTTCTGTGTATTCCAATATTGTGTGTCCGCGATAAATGCGATAGCGATATTGCAATAGACCAATGGCAAAGGGACGATGAGCAGACCCGAGGGATTTATGAAAGTGGGTTTAATCTTTTTGAAGTCCGACTTATGTATAGAAGCAGCTTCCCAATGCATTTCCGTGTGTTTCAATGCATTCCGATAGTTTGAAGAACCAGGGCTTTTTTAAAAGCAAAGGCATAAATTTAACACTTCCGATATATGGAAGTGTGGGTTAAATCTGGGTATAGCCCAAAGTAATAAAATTTTTATGAGGGTTAAGAGTCCCGATAGGGTGTTTAGGGTGTGGAAACCATATGGTTGCATCAAAACATTAGAAAAAAAATAAATTATTTTTTAAATTATATTTATTTACACTCTAATTGGGTGAGATCCTTTGATTCTTATTTCGCAATGATGTTCAATGTATGATGAGTAGGGTATACCACTGTTATATCATCTATTATCACGAAAATAGAGTTAATGTAATGTACACTTATGAGCATAATATTTACTCTGGCAGTTCAATAAACAAACTTGTATGAGCCTCCATACCTTGAATGTTCACTTAGACATATTATTTTAAGTTCACATGATATATATGTGTACGAATTTATTCCATAGGATGTTGTTCCCATACTAAAAGTCGGAGATGATTATTGATAGCCTTCTTGTGTGGAATTAACTTTACTCTAGATGACCAACTACCAACTATGTGATAGTGTGCAATATTTTTACTACTCTCAGCTATTGTAACGTGTTGTTCCCCATGGTCAGGACTTATTTCTATTCACCAACATGTTGTTTTCCAACTATACATTGGCATCAGGCTATGGTTGGGATTCCTATTATGCAAGACATTTATTCTTGGTTAGGATCGACCTCTGAATAGTGGTAACGACTTAGTATGTGATGTGGCAAAATAATATTATACAAAGACATTTAATGCTCCATATGTTAGTGGTTCAATTGCCCACGTGGTGGTAGTCAGCTGAAGGGTTAGTTAGATTCAACACTATACATGAGGGCACTCAGTTTTGTTATTTTTGGGTCTGGCCCTCAAACTCCACTACTAAATTGCAGGACATTTATTTAGGGTCAGGACCAACCTATGATTACTATATATTATTATTATATTATAATAATATAATTTTTATTATTATATAATAATTTATATAAAATAATAATATTTTCAAAACCATCACCCTCCATCATCCACGTGGCATTGACTTAGTGTGCCACGTGGCAGTCCAACATTGTTTGAAGATCGTTCATGCTCCACCTGGTAGTGATTCAATGGCCCAAGTGGCAGTAGTTAGCTTAAGGGCCAGTTGGAGTTGGCCTTATCCATGAGGTTTCGATGTTTCGTTTTTGGTCCGACCCCCAACCTTCGACCTAGTAAGGGTCGGTCCTCTTCGTTTGTACACCAACCTACTTGAGCTGGGCATAGCTTCAACCATGTATACATTTAAAATATTAGTGTGTGTGTGTGTGTGTTTATATTATTTTTACTTATTTCTTAAATTTTTATTCATTTTTTAAAATAATTAATTATTTTATGCTAATTTCTAATTTTGTAATAAATAATGATTAAATTTTCCCACATGGTAGTGGCTCAATGTCTGAGGTAGCAATAGTCATCTGAAGGGCAAGCCGGGGCTATGTTGTGATCGTGCCAAGTTATTTTAGTGATCGACTATTAACATCTAATTACTATATATATATATATATATATATATATATATATAATAATAATTTGATTTATTTTTCCACGTGACAGTATAGCATTGTCCATAGTCCAGGTAGTCAGAAGTTCCTTTTGTCCACCAAGATGTTGTTCCCAGACTATAAGTTGGAGCTGACTATCGTCAGGCTTCCTCTTCTATAAGATTGGACTTTGTCATAGCCAACCTTAGTTTTAATTTATATTAACCATAATTATTTTTTATATTTCTATTTTCATGGGAGCAACTCAGTGGCCCATGTGGCAGCTGCTCAATGGGCCAAATGGCAATAGTGAGATCAGTCCCAACCCAGACTAAATTTCAAATGCTAATATATAGTTTGCAATATATATATATATATATATATATATGTATATATGTATATATATATATACATATATACATCTAGACATGTATATATGTATATATATATATACATATATACATCTATATATATAGATATATATATATATATATATATATATATATATATATATATATATGTATATATGTATGTATATATATATACATATATATATATATATAGATATATATATATATACATATATATATATATATATATATATATATATATATATATATATATATATATATATATATATATATATATATATATATATATATATATATATATATATATATATATATATATATATATATATAGGGAAGTGACTCACGCCATGTGGTAGTATAGAATTGTAACAACACCATATATCTTGCACAGATCCACGACCTGTAATAGTTTGAGATATAAATATATACCACGTGGAAACTATTCAACCAGTTGTTCAAGTGGAAATAGTCAGCTCAAAGGCTATTGAGGGTTGGCCTTGTCCATTAATGTGCCCAGTTTTGTTATTTCTGAGTGCGGCCCCCAACCTCCAACCTAGTCACGGTCAGTCCCCTTCCTTGGTAGTATAAGTTCATTTATCTAAGCGCAGTTTTGACCTCGACTAAATTTAAAATATTAATATATAATAGTTTGATATATATATATATATATACACACACCACGTGGCATCTTTTTAGTGGCCCATCGTTTCAAGTGCACAACGCCTCAGGTAGGAGTGGTCAGCTCAAAGTCTATTTGGGGTCGGCCTTATCTATCAACATGCCCAATTTTGTTATTTATGGGCTTTCCCCGTGAAATTTTACCTACTCGGGTATATATATACCATGTGGTTGTGTCTCAGTGGCCCATTTGGCACTATAACTTTGTAACAACAGTGTACATTTTCCACGTGGCAGGGGCTCAATGCCCCATGTGGTAGTACTTAGTTCAAAGGCTAGTTCGGGTTGGCGATATATATCGGCACGACCAGATTTATTATTTCAAGGCCTAACCCTCAACCTTCGAACTAGTCAGTGTTGGTCCCCTTCATTGTTAGATCAAGCTTCTTTACCCGGGTGCAATCATGACCCCAACGAAATTTAATATATATATATATACCCCATGCCATTGTAACAAAATTATTCATCTCCCCCCTGACATTGGTTCAGTGGCTCAAGTGGAAATATTCAGGTCAAAGGCCAATCTGGGTCGACCTTATCCATAAGTGTGCCTAGTTTTGATAATTTTGGGCCCGACCCCCAACCTGTCATGCTCTACTCCTGTGCTTGTCTCGAGAAATTTGCCTCCAACCACGTCACTCATTATTCTATCACATTGTGATAGGACGATATATAGGTGTCAAATCCAGAGTTACCATGACTTGGTCATCGTGAGGGTCATTTTATAACAGTTATCTGATTAGAGTTATAAGGCTTCACTCCTAGCTAGCTTCGCTGCAATGCGACTATGTGAATCTTCGACCCAATGGATTTTATCAGGTCTTACTTCCTTCTTGCACATTTCACATTATACCCATTTAGAATGGACTTGCATGACCATCCTTCCAAGTGACAAAGACTCACTAGAGCATCCACTAGTGTTATCCCTCCCAATATTTCGACAAGGCTACTCTTTCTGAGCCCACCATATTCTCATCGTATAGAAAAGGACACAAGAAGATTGACATTCGACACACAAATGGGGAAATTCTCCTGCAGGATAAAAAATTAGCATCATTCATATGGACAAGGGTGCACTAGGTAAGCTCACAACCTATAAACATTTCCCCCTTGGGGACATGGAATTACTTGCATGTATGTGTAGGAAATCTTTCAACTGCCCTGAGCCAGGAACTTAATGGATGCCAAAGGGCCTCCTACTCTCTTTCCAATAATAAAGATGTGATATGCATTGTTCATGGCGAAATGGATTGATCTATAAGTCCGCTAATTCTTGAGGTACTAGGCAGGGTAAATCTTCTAACCTGAGGAAGTTCACTAACAATTCAATGCAAATCAATTCCTCCCATGAGGTTGTGCCCTACCCAAGAGAGTGCATTCCACTACAGGCTACATAATACCTCATGTGGAGTTATAGCCTAAAAACTAAGAGATAAGCTTATCCTCAACGTTTCTAATGGAAAATCACAAATTGTAATACGGGGTTCTTGCCCTTATCAACTCACAGATTGATTCGACAGTTTGTACCCTATGTTACCTATTAATCACAATAAATTAGTCATTTATTAAACATTGACATAGTTACTCTAGGTCTTGATGGACTCTATGAATGCTTCCACACTTTGCGATTTATATTAATATTAATTATTTTTTATATTTCTATTTTTTTTTAAATAAATAAATTGTTCTATATGCTACTTTGTAAATTTCTCTTAGATAGCAAAATTTCCACAACCTTTAGTTAACATGAACAATATTTTTTTGGGAAAGAAATTATTGTGATAAATGTTTATTATTATTACATTGGTTAAAAAATAAGTTTATATTTTTATTATAAATTACATGGTTTAATTAATCTTCGAATGAGTAAGGATTTTATATTCTACAACCATTAGGATTTTCCCGCTTAACACTGTCAATAGAGGCAACACTGCATTAATTACACACTCCAACTTCTCCAGCGAGGAATTATTAGTTGTTCGTATAAAATCCTAAGGAAGTTTTATATAAAAAAATATCCCTACTAATGGTGCTTTAATGTTTGCATTTATTTTGTTTAGATTTTCTATGTAGTGAAAATATAAATTCTTTAGTCAATTCAATGGAAACACACACATTAATGGATTAGCTCAAGGGAAATTTGTTTGCGGATAGTGTCACTACAAGAGTAGTAAACAAACAATTATGCCGGAGTCAGAATTGCTCAATGCAAGTTGGGGGTTGGGACTTCTCTACATTCACCAAATTTCTTCACTGCCCAATACCAACTCTTAATGAGGCCAGGTAAGAGGTTAATATTTTCACTTATTTTATGTCTAGTAATTTATTATTGATGACTACCCACAAAAATGTCATCATAATATAATTATAAATATAATAATAATAGCCAAATATTACCTACAAATTTGTCAGTAGTTTTCATAACTTGAGAACACTTGAAGGAGCTTGTAGAGGGAATTTTCAAAAAATATGAAGTTTGCGAAACTTTGTGCAATTGACCATACATCCTTTAAAAGTGAGGTTATTTGATGCATATAATGCATGTGGATCCCAATGGAAACAATTTTACTGGTGTGTGCTTCTCCTTAAATCACCTTAATCGTTTTCAATCCTAACCATAATCAACCCCAACTATGGGTCCAACTAAAACAGTTAGGGAAGTCAGGGCCGACCTGATGACGGAAATCAATCCTCCTTGTCATTTTTTTCATTTCCACGCACCTTTGACTATTGACTAACTGTTGAGCTCATATCATGAGGTTGGTAGGTCGAGCCTTTGTTGATTAAAAATTTAATAAACAAAAAATTTGTAAAGTAAAAATTAGGAAGCAAAAATAATTTATATTTTTAAATTCCTTAATTATATTTATTTACATTCTGATTGGTTCAAAGTGCTTGAGTCTTATTTCGCAATCATGCATGATAAGGACTATGTGTTGGCATCTTTAATATTTCATACATGGCTTCAGGCATACTAGCCAAAAAACAATCAACACTCCTATTGTAGTAGTGGTAAGAGAAGTTGAACATAGGATTATTTCTTAAAACTTTTCATCTCCCAACCTTTGACCTCCCGACCTAATGATTCCTCCAACCCCCCCACTCTAAACCTTGTCATAACTTGCTTTTGAGTCAGCGTCAGAACTGGTAAAGTTATTTAAGTTTCTGGAAGTGCCTCTGATTATAGGACCCCCCAACTTTTGGCTCCTCTACATGGGAATAAAATAATATTTCTTCTCGACAAGTTAAGCGACTTTCATTATTCATATATTATTCTTGTTATTTTCTAATAAAACCACTTGTTTGATGCCTTTGGCTCTAGGTTTTAAATAGAGCTTTTTAGGACTACGATATCGATCTCGCCTCATTTTTTGAAAAATGGTTGAGAGGCCTTTTCACATTAATTTGAAATTTTTTGTGGGTCATGCGTATTAAAAAACTTGATGTCAAAGAATTTCAAAACCTTGTGTTTCCATTTAAACTTCTTATGTCAATTGTTCCCTGAAACTACAATCTGAAGACTTGAAATTGAACATGAATTGTACCATTTTGCCCTATAACCTAAAACTTTGGTAAGTGGTAATATTTCAAAAGGTTACCTTTTATTGAATTAGAGTGGTCTTCATAAAAAAATGTTAATTATTCATTTTATTGGCCATACAAGCCAAGAAATGGGAAAAAATAACAAATCCCCAGCTTCAAGGAAAGGAGTTCAATAATTAAAGATAGACTAAAAGAGGCAGAGGATCCAGAACCAGGAAATTATATTCTGAATTCACCTCTGATTTCCCACACCATTTTCAAAATGCAAGACACATGTACAACGAAAAGGGAGGAAATTTATAATTTCTTTGATAATAGAGAGTGGCTAAAGTCATAAAGTTCTAGTAAGGAGAGAAATGCACATTAGGAGAACGACAAACTTACACAAGGTTTTTTCTCAAACTAATTTTTTTTACTTATAATGACATGATACAATGGATTTTGGGGCATATTGACATTCGTACATTGTTGGTGCCTCATTTGAACTTAATATGAACTTGGCTCCTCCTATCTATTTTTCTATTTCTCACTATATAGATTCCTCTCATAGTTCAATGGCTGAAAAATCGCTTCTTGAATATTCATGTTTACTTTGCATCAAGTATTTTATTGTAATAACCATTATAACTTGTAAGAAAATCACTATTATATTAAATAAAAAATAAAAATGTTAATTTTCAATCCATAATTACACTTGTAAGTTACAATTATTATTATAATAAATTAAACTAAACTAATTAATAATTAATAATTAAATAATAAATTACAAAATTGAATATAATTACCAAAAAAATAAATATTAAATAAAATACATTAAAATCAAATAAAATAAATACAAATTAATTAAAATACAAATACAAATTAAATAAGATATAATTCATTAAAAATTAATAAATTAAAAATTAAACATGAATTAAATAAATTATAACAAAATTGTGTATATAATAAAAAATTAAATTAAACATTAAATAAATACAACTTAAATACAAGGAAATATAATTTAAATAAAATTAATTCAATAAATTCAATATTAATAAAACAAATAACAATTAAACCATAGATAAAAGCCACCCTCTTATCTCCCCAATGAAATTGCATTCATATTAAATGAAACATACAAACGGTCCCACTATTAAATTGCATAGAGTGTTATTATTTGCTTCCCAATCTAATTTCTTAACTAAAGTATAACACCCGCCACGTGGAGACCTAACAAACAATAAAATAAATGAATTATATCATATGGCTTTGAATTCATAGTTAAACCCCTGTCTATGCCACACCAATAACCATCATGTTTCATCCAATGAGTAGGATGGTGTCAGGCTTAGCTTGCTCAGGTCATCTCTCTCCTCCTTCCAACCCGATGACTTGACTTTAATTTGGACTAAGTTTCTCCATTTTCACTTTCGATATGGCTCTTGGGTTTTATTTATATAAATTTGTATTTATTGAATTATATAGATATAGATATATATCTTATTTGGAATTGAAATTTACGTATTATATCAATTATATATTAGCAAAATTTTATATGTGGTTTTCAAAATTTAAAAAAAAAATTGAAACATAAATTTATAATTAAAATTTCATTTAATATTCAAAATTAAAACCATATTTATTATTTCATATTGTTTTTTATTTAAATTCAATTTTTTTTTTATTTCTAATGGTTTGATGAAGAAATTGTGCAGATATCAATTTAACATGGGAGTAGTATTGAGATTTCAAAGAAATGCAAGCGTTCAACATTTAAAAGGGAAAACCATATTAAGTTTAATATATATTTAATATTTTGGATCCTATGTTATATTGAACGTTCTAGAAAATGCATTCACGTAAAATACATAATTTATAACCTAATGTTTTATATAGTGGGAAAATTTCATTGGGTCTGACCTAAAGTAAAATCAAATTTATTTTATAAATATATGTGAAATGATTTTTTGAGAAGAAAGGTGATTTTATATTTTATTTTCTTTTTTTGCTAAAGCAAGTGTCGGTCCTTCTATTTCATTAAGCCAAAAAATAGTTTACAATATATACAAATGTCCACCCGACGCCGAGGAATCAGAAAAAGTAAAATAAAAGCCGCCTAAGGCAAAACTCCCAGCCTCACAAAGATAACCTCCGAACCCAAGGAATACAAACCATATCTGTACCCTGAGTTTAGAATAAAAAAGGAAACCCGCGGAATCTCCCACACCCTAGCCCCCCGAATAGCCCCATTAATCTGAGCCATCCATCTCCACGCACAATCCAACGTCTAAGGAGGAAAATGCCCAGCAAAGATGATCGATGTTTAACTGATCCGGATTTAAGCAGGAACACAATAGATTACAGAGATAACCATAAATACAAAGATGCGATAACCATAAAAACAGAGATGCAGCGGAAATAATACTTCATTTCATTAATGGAGAATACTGAAATATGCTTACAAATAGAAATAACCCAGCTAGGGCGATGGTAGCTTATCTCTAAGAAGAGATGTGTCGGCTACATGCCTCTGAACTGCTTCGAACTGTGTTTACAATGAGGCTCGAAGGCCTATTTATTATTGAGAAACAATGGAAAACCCTTAACATTCCAAAACCTAACCCTAGAAGATGAAACGCCAAACTATGGGCCCCGTTTGGGTAAATTGGTACATCAACTTCCCGGGGTCGTAACTTTGGCATACGATCTCCGTTTGACGCGCATGATAGCCCGTTGGAAAGATCTCTCCGAGGAATACGACGAAAAAGACGATTTTTTATTTAAAAACTCGCGGAGGTAGATTTCCCAAAAAACATCATTTATGGCCTCAAAACGGCTCCGGAAGTTTAGGACCCAAAAAACTGCTAAAAATAGTAAACTGCGCTATAATTAAGGAAACTGAAAAACAGAAAGAGACAGTTGTGGGGGTCCAAATGGGATAGGTGGGTGGCCACCAACATCCACTTGGATCATTAACGTACCCGCCCCACCAAAAAGCACAATCAAACTTGACAGTTGATCCGCATTGAGAAATCCAATGGCTGAGAATAAAATCACACAGAACAAGTAAACCGGACGTTAGTGTGCGATGGAGGGCAGTATTCTAATCCACCTCCCTGCCACGTGGAGGACGATGAATGGAATCGCTACAAAATCGCTGAAACCATTATCTGCTTGAGAGCAGTGCGATCCGCCGAAAACCGCCAAGGAAGCGGTATTCCTTCCCGGAACCCAAAAATCTGAATAATTCGGCTGCCGGAAAAGACCGGAATCATCCCTCGCATTCTTTTTTCCTGGCCTAAACCTCGAACCAAGAAAAGAAGAGAGTTTCCCCCCTGATCAACTGCCCGATGAACTATGATATCCGTTTCGCTAACCCCGGGGTTTTCAGCGGCCAACTGTGGTCTAGCCCCCACCAAAGAATAGTTTGCAATATACTGATGATGCATGCCGT
The DNA here is from genome assembly GCA_031772625.1 of Pinus tabuliformis. NCBI lineage: Eukaryota > Viridiplantae > Streptophyta > Pinopsida > Pinales > Pinaceae > Pinus > Pinus tabuliformis. The sequence goes on from CM062813.1 coordinate 5,497,675, forward strand.
GGACAAGTCATTTCGAGCTTGCCTCCATGGCTTTGTATCTAAATACTTCCCTATCCTCTTTCGCTTGCTCAAAACAGAGAGCTCTCAGTCTACTCTGACGCAACTCCTGCCACTCCATCGAAACTCTATCTTCTGTACAGGTAACACCTTGGTTGGCAAGAAGATTCGCCAATTTATTGGCTGTTCTACGAACATGGTTGAAATTGACAGTGCGAAGGCCTTGGAGATGACCCTGAATTCTTTGGAAAACCAGAATTAGTTTCCATTGTTTGGAGACATTCTCCGGCGTTGTTCCACTACTAATTCTTTTCACCGAGTTAATGATTAACTCAGAGTCCACTTCTATTATCACATTCAAGCAGTTGTCTTGACTCATAAATTCTAAGAATTGCTCCAAAGCCATTAGTTCAGCCATGTTGTTGGTGTCTTTTCCTAAGTGGCAATGGAAGATGAAGATAATGCATCCCTCTTCATCCTTTAAAACTCCATACCCAGCAGTTCCCGGGTTTCCTTTTGAAGACCCATCAATGTTGTATTTCAAATATCCTTCTGGGAGAGGATGCCAGAAATCCTTCTTCATGTTCATTGAGATAACCTTCCTGTCTAGGCCTTGAGAAGTGAGTCCCTGCATACCTAGCTGCCTGAGAATGTTTAAATCCTTTTCTGAGGGAGGATTTTAAGGGTAGTTACGAACAGTGGTTCCCATAGTCTCCTTAAGCTATTTCAGGATTAGCTCAAACAGTCAATGTGGGGGATTCTTTTCATTCTTAAATATTCCTTTGTTCCTCTCTTTCCAAATGTTCCATATGATGAAGCTTGGTGTTAGGGCCCAAGCTGAGCTGAGAAATTCATAATCCGAAAAATTTCTTCTCCAATTATTGAGAGTATTAATGATACTCCCTCTGTCCCTGTCGGTTTGTTGAAAGATTGTGGCAAATATGTCCCATAACCAGGAGGTGAAAATGTAGCTATTGAGTATATGCTCCATTGTTTCCTCTTGAGCTTCACAGAGCTGGCATCTTGAAGGCCCCAGAACACCCCTCTTCCTGATATTATCCAAAGTCAAGATTTTCTTGTGATGAACCAACCACATGAAGAGTTTGTCTTTCATCCACCCTTGGTGCCTCCATAGGTTCTGCCAGATTTTATCTGGAACCTGGGGATCCAGTTCAAGGAGAATACCTTTTGATTCCTTTAGATTAAAGGTGCCCTCTTTGTTATTGCCCCATCTTAGTTGGTCTTGCCCCCCTGATACTAAGATCTTCCTTTGTTCCACCATTTTCATGAGTGCCTCTGCTATTGTTTTCAAGGGATTGCTATTTCTGCAATCAATGTTTCTCTAGATTCTCCACTTTTCCGTATGATGAGTATGATCCCAGAAGTCCTTTACCTTAATTAATCCTTGGGTATCTGTCTCATGCTTAAGGTCTAAGAAGTCATCTTTTAACAGAATTGGTTCTTGTTGCCACTTATCTTCCCAGAAAAGAGCTAGATCTCCTTCTCTGATTTCCCAGAAACTATTTTCTTGTACTAGGCTTCTATTCTCCCAGGCTTTGTTCCAGATGTATGAGCCCTTTATATTTCCTGACATTCTTATGAGATCACTAGTTTGCCAGGATCTTGCATATTTTTCTTTCCAGATATTTTCCCATTGAGCCTTTGGATTCTGAACCCAACGCCACCAAAGTTTGGCCCCTAAAACGTTGCTAAGAATTTCCTGATCATCCAAGCCTAGCGCTCCATGGTTCTTGGGTCTGCAAATTTTCTCCCAAGACACTAAGGCCCATTTTTTCCTTGTCTCCTCCTTACCCCAAAGAAAGTTTTTTGAATATTTCTAAATTTCTGTATTTTGGAGCTGGGAGGGCTGATAACATAAAAATAGGGATTGCTTGCAGAACTGCTTTTGTAAGTACCAACCTGCTAGTAAGATTTAAAGATATGATGGTCCATTTTCTGACTTTATCCTGCAACTTATTGATCACTGGTTCCCAAATGCTCTTGAGCATTGGTTTGGCAGTTAGAGGGACTCCCAGATATTTTGAGGGAAGGAAATCCCTTTGAAAGCCTAGAATTTTGGAGATATTTTTCTGAATAGCAATATTGGTATTGAAGAAAAAGATTTTTGATTTGGAGATATTGACTTCCATACGTGAAGCCAAGGCAAAGAAATTCAGTATTTTTTGTAGGTTGAAGCTTCTTTAACTGTGGGAATTCTCTATAACATGGTATCATCTACAAATTGTTGGTGAGTCAAGGTCTAACCATTCTCAGTTAGTTGCAAGCCCTTAATCATTCTCGTAACTTTAGCATGCTTGATAGACCAACCCAGTCCTTCCATCATGAGGATGAAAAGAAAGGGAGAGAGCGGGTCTCCCTATCTGAGGCCTCTTGAAGGACTGAAAATCTCAGAGGGAGAGCCATTCACCAATATTGAAAAACTGGAGGAAGTCACCAGTGCCATTACCCATCTGACCCAGTTATGATCAAATCCAAAAGCAATAAGAATTTTTTTGATATAGTTCCAGTTCACCTTATCATAAGCTTTGGCTATATCCAATTGCATGATCATGCCCACCTGCCTCTTGCTAGTTAATGAGTGAACCACCTCTTGAGCTTGAATGATGTTGTCAAGAATTTGTCTGCCTTCCACATAACCGGATTGTTCCCATGAAACCAGAGCAGGAAGTAGAGGTTTGAGTCTGTTAACCACTACCTTGGATATTATCTTGTAGACCACATTGCATAAAGCTATGGGTCTATACTTATCCGGTGTTTGAGAGTTGTCCTATTTAGGGATCAGGGAGATGAAGGAGGTATTGAGCGCTTTCAGAATGGTTCTGTTCAACCTGGAATCCTCCACTACATGCAGAATATCTTGTTTAACAATTTTCCAGCAAGCTTTCAAGAAATCCACATTGAAACCATCTGAGCCTGGTGCTTTGCCATTCTGCATATCTTTGAGGAATTCACTGACCTCCTCCTCCATTACTGGCCTGTTAAGGTTGAAATTATCCTCTCTAGACATGAACTTCGGTATATTACTATTTACCTCCCTGATGAAATGCTCTCTGTCTGAATTGTTCTCCTGAGTTATATCTTGGAAGTGTTGAACTAACACAACTTCTATGGCTTCATGGGAGATATGAAGCTCCCCCTCCTCATTCTTGATCGAAGAGATTCTGTTGTGAGCTCTATTGGCAATGGTGGATCTGTGAAAAAATTTAGTGTTACGCTCTCCTTCTTTTAGCCATTGAACTCTAGACTTTTGTCTCCAAAATATTTCCTCTTGTTTACATAGATTTTCCCATTCTTGATGATGTTTATCAACTTGATCACTTTTGACTTTATCAAAGCCTTCCGTGATCAGAGCTTGGTTGAGAACCTACATTTTGTTTTCAACAGATTTTTTTTCCACAAAAATATTGCCAAAATCCTTCTTGTTCCACTCTTTAAGCCTGAGCTTGATGTGCTTTAGTCTTTTATGAAGTAGGAACATTCTTGTCCCCTGAATCTACAAATATTCTAACCACCATTTTTCAATATTGCTGATGAATTCTGGGTGGGACAGCTAGATATTTTCAAATCTGAAAGGTCTGTTCCTGGGAGTACCAATGCCCTTGATCTCCAATTGAACTAGCCAGTGATCTGAGCCTCCGAAGGGAAGAACTCTCACTGTTACTTCCTTATCTAAAAGCATAAGATCCTCTGAGATAATGAATCTGTCTAACTTAGAGGCTACATGAGACTCTCCTCCTCTTTTATTGTTCCAGGTAAAGAGGCCCTTATTCATATCTGTATCAACTAGTTTCATATTATCTGTAAAGGTTTGAAACCCTAAAGAGTCTTTACTTAGAGCTCTGGTTCCCCCTTTTTTCTCCGAAAGCGATTTGATCATGTTGAAGTCCCCTCCCATGATCCAAGGAATTCCTGAATGTCTGTCCCTGAGATCCACAAGGGAATCTAGAAACCTGAGTTTATCATCTATTCTTTGAGGGCCATACATATTCGTGACCAGATAGGTATCCCTTTCTCCTACAGGTTGAATAACCACTGATAAATAATTCCTAGATGCCTCAACATCTATTATGCCAATTTTCTGGGGATTCCAAAGAGTGAGAATGCCCCCCGGTGTATTCTTTGCTTTGACTTCTAAAAACTCAAATCTATTGAGCCATTTTCTATGAATTTGTCTTAATTTTTGAATGGAACATTTCGTTTCTTGGATGAAAATTATATCCGGCATTGCTTGTCTCATTCTATTGCTAATAAATATTTGTTTTCTTTTACTACCTAGACCCCTAATATTCCAAGATGTGAACTTGATAATTAAAGATCTGTAAAGTAGTAGCTGGCTAGGTCTTTCATCTTACCTGAATCTATCATTAGCTTTCCACACTCCATCAAGAGTTCATTCTTCTTTTTTCTACCTCTTTTCTTTCCTTGGTTTCGGTAGCTAATCTAGGAGTTGTTTTCATGGTTTTCACACCTCCGTTGTCTTGCTTGTCAATGTTTTTCCCATTTTCCACACCTTTGGCCTAAGTTTTCCATAAGAATAATTGTTGTATTCTATTGAGCTCTTCTTGTGGCAACGAATCTACCCCTCCCGTGGTTCCCTGAATCAAGAACCCTTCTAGATCTAGGTGTTGTTTATCAAGAATCTCCTGTAGCTTATGATCCTCCTGTTCCATTTCACTCTGCGTCATCTCCCGATCCATCTCCAGTTTTGTATCACTTATCATGGTCTCTTTCTGAAGATCAATATCCTCCATTTGATCACGGTTTTCTTCTACCTCCTTTTCCTCATAACTTCCTCCCATTGATTGATCTTCTTTAGTGGTTTCTTCTTCTTCTTCAAGAACTTGGAACTTGTTCTGACTGACCTATTGCCCTTCATTTTGATGTAGCTTTGGCCCTCTTTTGCCACCTTTTCCTTTATTTACCACTTTGTGAAAGCTGTCAATATCCTTCATTGTGTTAGCTTTGCTCTTGTTTACTTCTTTACTAAGTGGGCAGTCTCTAAATAGGTGCCCATGTTCATGACATCTGCGGCAACTGAAAGGAATGTGCTCATAGTCTATTGTTTGCACCCAATCTTCATCAAAAAATTCCAAGATCACCTCATTCGGAAGAGCTCCTGATAGGTCCATTTCCACACAAATCCTTGCAAAGGAAGTATATTTTCCCCTTCTTGTAGCTTCAAAAGCTCTGTCAAAACGTCCTAATTTATTGCCTATGGCAGCTAGTGATTCAGTTTTCCAATAATCAAGAGGTAGAGAGTAGAGCCTTACCCAGACCGGTATCGAAGTAAAAGTTTCCCGTTCTAGGACAAAATTCAACATCTGTGGCCGCATATAGAGGCTAGCTACCTCATAAAAGTAGGGCCCTCCTTCAAACACTCTGTCTTTGTCTTCAATATTTGTAAACACCACAGTGAACAATCCCTTTGACCCTAGATGTAGGTCAATGCTCCCTTTAGGTTTCCAGTGGTACTTAATCCATGTTTGTAAAGCTTTTTTAGTGGGCCATACTCCCATCAATTTACAGATGATAGCATAAGTCTGTATGTGGTCTCTGTGCGCCTGCAGAGCAGGATCATTTAAGACTACTCTAGGTGTGATCTCAGCTTTGGGTTTGCAGGGTCCCTTTTGTTTTTTGTCTTTGGATCCCTGTTTTTTGTCTTCTTCCTTCTTGTCTTTAGTGCTGCTATTTTCCTTAGTTTTGGTTCCTTCTATCTCTTCTTCCATATTTCTTTTCCCTTCCTCAGCAGTGCCTCTGGCATTCTCTAGAGGTTTCTTGCCTCTGCTTGCTACGGCCTCCTTGTAGGAGGGAGTGGAGCTCCCTCCTCTGCAACTTTCCATGAAGATTGACACCTGAAACTATCTGAAACACTCGTTGTTCACCTTGCGTTAGCTCCCTCTCGTTCGGGTACCTCTCCAGTATATGTTTCCAACAACAAAAGGTGAGCGGGCTTGGCCCAGGCAAGTCACTCCTCACGACTAGTCAACACCCTTGCTCAGGTTTGAGCACAATACCTCACCGTCTTTACGAGTCTGAATTTACCAACCAGCCGCCTCCGCCGACCTTTTATATTTTATTTTCATTTGTTATTATACTTTATAATTTAGAACTAATTCACGTATTTTCTTTTTAATGTAGGAAAACTATATATAAGACTTATTATATGATAGATTTGAGTGGAAGTTCACTTAAATGATGGAATATTTATTACATTTAGTCAAAATAATTATCATTAATGTAATTTCATTTGAGAATTTACAAGAACTAAATGGGAAACAAATTCCTAAAAATATAAATGAGAACGTAAGGGTTTCTTTCGAGGTTGTTTTGGCAGGTTGGACGATTGTAGCTCTGAGGATGAAGGCTTGCTAACTATTACAACCATCTCATACATTCTGCAAATGGTCTCCCTCTTTGTGACACTAAGGTTTTATTAATAATATTATAATTCATTTCCTTTATTTTCTTCCATTGTGTTATATTTAATTTAAATTTTATGCATTCGTTTGTTGTTCTAGAATGGTGGATTAACTTGATTTTGCATTATTCTCGAACACATTAAATTATTTTAAATACAACAGAATACTTGATATTTAGGGTTTTAAAATCATATTTTGAGTTTATTTGTTGCAAGTTTAATTCCACGAATACATGATATTTAGGGTTATATGTGCCACAAATTCAAATGTCATAAAAACCAGTTCTTTAAATTCTATTTCCTTTTTAATTTTACGATTGTTTTTTCCCTCACTAGAAAGCATGAAATTATTAGCCATTATTTGACTTGTTTAGTTGTCTAATTTTTCATACATTACATTTAATTTAATATTTCTCCAATATTTATTATTAGAAATTATTAAATTAAATTATTATAATTGTCATGCAGGCTAAATAATAATAATACTTGACGTTATGTTATTTAAACCACATAGTTCAATTAGATGTATTTAACACCAGTGTGCTTTAATTTCTTTCTTTTCCTTAATTTATATTTGTATTTCTCGCTAACCTTTGTGAATTAAGATATATATTAATTTACCTCATTTTTCATTAATGGAGTTTTAATTTAACAAGTTTTCATGAATTAAGTACCTACCATCTCTTTTTCCCAAAAGACATTATTTTATTTAAAATACTCCTTTATTTTTAATCCAACCCGATTTATTCATGTAATTAGAAAATCTTTTGAATTACATTAATTATAGGGAAGACCCCCTGAGGCTAAGGGAGGTGATACCTTTAGCTTGAAGTGGCAGAATTCTTATAATCCTCAGTGAACGTGGTCTCAGGATATCCTTAGTTATCGAGACAACCTGGGAACCAACATTTTATGGAACCTTTGTTAGGGAACAAATTGACAAGTTCTGTTTCCTTGGTAACTAGATTAATCGGTTAAGTCTGTGACCTTCTAGTGAACATGATCATAGTTGCAAATGCCTTAAGGGTTTTTCAAGTATATATTTCTTTATTTTTTTGTTCACTTGGCGACTCCTTGGTTTCCTAATGGCTTTTTCTATGGCTTCTCTTTCTAAATGATTAGCTCCACTTTATTTTTGTAATATACCAAGTTTTCTTAATGAAATGCCTAGCATAGACACATGCGATACTTACTTGCCCCATTTTCGTGAAGAAGAAGATGATGATCCTATTCAACAACTCATAGATTTCCATGATTTTATGAAACCAGCTCACAAAAAGATAGAATAGATAGATGAACGCCTTAGAATTCAGCCTCTTCGAGGGGGAAACCTCCTTTACATTACATAAATGAACAATTCTTTGATGATACAAATGACAATACCTCCTTTCTATATATAGGAGTCTAAGGGGTCATAATATAATCAGAGCCAACATAACAATAATAATGTAAGGGCACAATAATAACAATAGTGGGCTTCTATGGGGCACAGTAATAACAATATGGGGACTACATGGGTACAACAATATAATAGGGGGGTTATACTAATAGCAATAAGGGGTTACACTAGTAGTATAGGGGCCTAACATGCCCCTCTCTTTCAAAAATTGTTGTCCTCAATGCTTGAGTAGTTCTTTATGCTTCTGTATAAAATTCTTGTCCTCCCATGTGGAATCTTCAGCGGGTAAGTTCTTCCACTTAATGAGATATTCTGAAATTGGTCGATTTCGTAGCTGTCGGGTTCTTGTTTCTGTGATTGCTCCAGGTTCCAATATGATTTGTCCTTCCTCTTCAAGTTCTGGCAATATTGTTTGAATTGGGATATTTTGCAACTTTTGAATGAGTGGCCACACTTCTTTTTCCTTCTTCCATTCATTCCTTTCTTCGTTTATCCAATCTGGTTGGATAATAGAAATAGCACAAAACAATGCTTCCACATCCTCATCCTTTCTCGAGAGTGCATTTGCAACAAAATTTTGCATCCCTTTTCTATAGATGATGTCAAAGTCATAACCCAACATATTTGTGACCCATTTTTTCTATTCTTCTAAAGATAATAGTTGTTCTAAAAAGTATTTAAGACTATCATGATCCCTTTTTACCTTCAAGTGTCTTCCCATTCGGTAAGGTCGCCATTTCTTAAGTGCATGTAGTATTGCCAACATTTCCTTCTCATAAATAGCTTGCTTGAAATGTAGCAGTAAAAATACCCAATCACCTACATCAAAACATTTTTCACTGTGATGTTGATCTACCTATTGTTTCATTCGATTTTGCACCAAAGTGGCGTTATCCTTTAAAAGTTGGAGAACTTGTTGTTGATGCTCGATGTGATCTTTCACTACTTGAACCTTTTTCTTCTTTATATGTCCTTATATCTTGAGAGTTTTAGGAGTGGTAATTTCTTCCAATGCTTTACAAGATATGGTCGAATTCATTTCTTGATGCTCAATGTGATCTTTCACTTCTTGAACATTTTTTTTCTTGATATGTCCTTTTATCTGGATAGTTTAAGGAGTGGTAATTCTGGCCAATGCATTACAAGATATGGTTGGATTCATTTCTTCTTTCTTGATGTGATCTTTCACTTCTTGAACCTTTTTCTTCTTGATATGTCCTTCTATCTTGAGAGTTTGAGGAGTGGTAATTCTTGCCAATGCTTTACAAGAGATGGTTGGATTCATTTCTTCTTTCTCTGGGATTAGGTCCTGGCATATATCCTCTTGTTTTGATGTTTCTTGATCATTTTCCTCCTCCTCTTCATACTCTATGTAAAATAATTTCTTCTCAGCACACTTATGACCTTTAGTGCATTTGCTATCACAACTATAACAAAGCCCTTTTTTTCTTTTTTCTTTCGATTGTTGTGGTGTAACCCTTGTAGGTTTTGGAAGGCTAGGAGAAACAACACTTCCATCTTTATAGTTGTGAGTGGTAGAATTCCTTGTTGCCAAAATTTTTCTTTCCACTTTGTAGCAAATCCCTTTTTCTCTTTTTTCTTCCAATTGTTGTGGTGTTTCTCTAAAGAAGGTGTTGCTCTTTGTATTCTCATAATATGCTATAATTTCCTCCGTGAAAATTGACCATGTAACAAGTTGTTTACAAGAACAAAGCCCTTTATACCATAAAAATTGATCTTGTTCTAAATATGAAGATGCAATAAATACCTTTTGTAATAGTGGTACACCATGTAGATCAAAATATTTCTCCATCTGTAGTATCCAATTTACTGGATCCTTGCCATCAAACTTCCTCATCTCACTTTTTCTTGATTTTAGGCGCTCGATCTTGAAATGACTCTAACTCTATACTTTTGGATGTTTAAGTTCTAAAATTGCGACCTACAGTAGCCCTTTATGTCCTCTTTCGAATGCCACTAGTGTGATTAAATTTAGATTCTCCAAGAAAGAGTTATGCACAATCTCCCAAGATGACCTGATTATATACCTTTCTAGAAGAGCGAAATTGTATGAAGTGCCACGTGTCACTATTTTGACCTTATTATTTGAAAAATATACACAAGAAACTATAGTCCGTCCTCTTTCTGTAACTTTTACGAAATTTCAATCTGATGCTCAAAACAAAAGTTATGACGATTTTCCGTAGGTCACTTGTTTGGAATGAAATTCGGGAGTTTGCAAAAAGGCCAACTTCCTCAAATCATATCTCCACAGATATAGCGCGAAAAGCTCTGAAATTCGGACCTGAGGTTCATAATGATTTCGACCCAAATGGTTTTTTTTTTAGCATCTGAAACGTCACAGAAAGAAAGTTATAGCGCAACTGCCACGATGACCTGTTCGGAGTAGCAAAACCCTAGAATTCAAAGCTCTGATACCAAATGTTATGAAACTAACTCACAAAAAGATATAAAAGATATATCAACACCTTAGAAATAAGCCTATTCGAGGGGGCAACCTCCTTTACATTACACAAATGAACAATTCTTAGATGATACAAATGAAAAGACCTCCTTACTATATGTAGGAGTCTAAGGGGTCATAATATAATCAGAGCTGACATAATAATAATAATTTAAGGGCACAATAATAACAATAGTGGGCTTCTATGGGGCACAATAGTAACAATATGGGGACTACATGGGTACAACAATATAATAAGGGGGTTGTACTAATAACAATAAGGGGTTACACTAGTAGTATAAGGGCCTAACATGCCCCTCTCCTTCAAAAAGTGTTGTCCTCAATGCTTGAGTAGTTCTTGATGCTTCTGTATACCAAATGTTATGAAATTATGAAACCAGCTCACAAAAAGATAGAATAGATAGATGAACGCCTTAGAATTCAGGCTCTTCAAGTGGGCAACCTCCTTTACATTACATAAATGAACAATTCTTTGATGATACAAATGAAAATACCTCCTTTCTATATATAGGAGTCTAAGGGGTCATAATATAATCAGAGCCGACATAAATATAATAATGTAAGGGCACAATAATAACAATAGTGGACTTCTATGGGGCACAGTAATAACAATATGGGGACTACATGGGTACAACAATATAATAAGGGAGTTATACCAATAACAATAATAGGTTACACTAGTAGTATAGGGGTCTAACACATGACTTCATTCCAAAGATTGGTGTTCATAATGAGGATGTATTGATGAAAGTTTTCACGATGTCCTTAGAGGGTTACACACGAAAATGGTATAGGAAACTTCCGCCTAGTAGTATTTCATCTTTAAAGGATTTGCATGCCATTTTTTATAAACATTATGAAACTATGTATGCTTCTCATTCACTTATTGGAAATTATTATTTTTTAGATGAACATTGTGATGATTCTCATTTAGAGTTTCAAGAAAGTGAATCTTGTGTTAATAATCAAGTTGGGCATTATAAAAAAGAATCTAATGATGCTAATGAAATATGTTTACCCTCTGAATTGTTAACTGAACAGAGAATTACATCTTGTTCTGATTGCATGGAGAACCTTAAGGAAGTTAGTGAATTAATGATTGATCTCAACTTTGGTTTTTTTTCATTTAATTTTCCTAACCATTATGTTGATGAAGTTTGTGAAGTAGGGCATGTTGAGGAAGAAATTATGTCTATAACAAAATCAACCTCATCCATTCATGATTGTGCAGATTAGACATCAATTCTCAAATATTTTTCTCAAACAAATGTATAGGTATGTGACACTATTTTTAATAATTATAATATCAATTCATCTAACGTTTATGTTGATTAATTTGAACCACATGTATACGATGATGAGAAATTACACTTTGATCATGATTTTGAAATAGGATATGGATTAGATACATGTTTTGGTTCATATTCACTGTTTGATTATGATTCCTTAGACACATGAGTGTATAACTGATACACCTCTCCATCTTCCTCACATTAACTTTGTTTATGATAATTGCATTGTACAACACTATGCGTCTGACCTTAAGCGTATTAATGTATTAAAAATTTTGGTCATTATTTTATTTTTAGATTTCATTTTGACTAATCATATGACCACTAAATATATTAATGAGGGAGAGACATCTGAAAAAACTTTATATGAATAGGTCACTTACATTGTAGGGTATCATTCATAAAAAAATCATGTAGAGCTACATAATTTTGTTGAATAATGGATGAGTGCGTATTTTGAACAAATCACTTCAACTTATAAATCAAACATATTTCACAAAAGCTTGGTAAATGAATTCTTCCGTTCATTTTTTCAACAGTTTAGCACATTACCGTTCTTTATAAGTTTGAAGCCTAGGAAAAGTAGCCATGCAACTAGTAAGCTTTTAACCTAGTTGTATTGGCTTTATGATTTCCTTGAGAAAAAATTCTATTACAACACATATGTATATAAATTAATGTACATAAACAAACCTTTTGTGCGTCTTAGGTTTATGATGAATAAAGATGCAAGTTTTTGCATCTTGAAGAGTCTTTATGTGATCATAGTAGAAAGGAACATGCATATATCAGTACTTAGTATGAACTATATGAACGAGTTTTTTAATACTTATTTAAAGACTTGGTTTGTAAATCATGTTTGAGGGGTAACATTCTTTAAAGGCCTCAGTTCTAAGTTTCTTAGTAATGTCAACTTCATATTGAACATTGCTCACCACATCTCTCATTCATGCTACTTACACATAAATATTAAGGGATCAGATTTAGTCGTAAGGGCTAGACCTATAACTATAAGATTGAGATTTCATAAAATTCAATTGAAACTTTGGTAGGAATAGTTACATTATAACCAAGCATGAGATCTTCCCTTATCACCATACTACCCTCAGGATATGGTCCTATGTTTACTTTGGTGGGGCATGTTGGTATCTCTGTTGGGGCTATGGATGCTCCCTAGCAGGGGAGGAATGCCATTGGCTCTAGATTAAAAATCTAGTGTGTAATCCTCCCACTCCTTCTATTGAGGTAAGTTCCAACGGGCTATGATGACATCTCCAGCGGGGTTATGGACACTCATTGGTAGTGGAACAAGATCAATGGTATTGGACTAAGTCAATTATATAATCCTCCCATCCAGTGAATGTTATATTTGCTAAATAAATTTAAAGAAGGCCTCTAACATGAAGAACAAACAAGAATCCAGAAAGTCCCTTACCTTAGGATAGTGGATTACTCCGTTGGAGCTATGGACGCTCGCTAGTAGCAGAGCAACATCTGATTCTAGAAACTCGTGTCATGTGAAAATAAGGGAATGAAATCCCTCACAACTATTTTCCCCAGTTTCAATAAAACCTTACTCTAAAATGAAAGTCATTCTTATGAATCCTAATTAGTACTATGATTTATGTGATTTCTTCATCATTAATTGTAAGCATGTATGTCCTATATATGCGATGAAATTCTCTTATGAAGTGAGACATTTATCATTTATGATCATTTTCCTTAAATCATTATCATAGCTACCCTGATAGATTTAATATACAAACAAACATATATGTCTGTAAATAATCATTGAACTTGTTAATCTATGTGTACTAGGGCCTCACATTTATCTTTGTTTCATTCTTGTTATTGATCGACTGAGACTTTAAGATGCAAAAGATTTCCTTTTATTGCTTTATGTTTTGTCATTTAGTTTCCTTGCCTTCATGAGTAGACTCCATGCCCAATGGGAGGGCATTTGGTCTGCGTTCTCGATGCCTTGCAGGGAGGCATCATCCCTAGTTAGAGCCAGATGTTGATGCTTGATTTGACCTTAATTTGAACTTGGCTCCTTCTGTCGGTTTCGCCATTTGCCTCACTCAATATATAACTTCCTCTCATATTCCCATGGCTAAAAAATCGCTTCTTAAATCTTCATATTTACCTTGCATCAAATATATTATTGTAATAATCATTGTAACTTGTAAAAAAATCACTATTATATTAAATAAAATATTAAATCTTAATTTTGAATTAATAATTACAATTATTATTATAATAAGTTAAAATAAAACTAATTAACAATTAAAATTAAATAATAAATTTCAAAATTTCAATATAATTACAAAAAATAAAAATAATAAAAATTAAATAAAATAGATTGAAATAAAAAAATATAAATTAATTAAAATACAAAATACAAATGAAATAAGATAAAATTGAGCCCGAAGAGGTTTGGTCTCGTGGCCAATGGGTGATCTGCTAAGTCGTCTATGCCACTGTGCAGGTCACGAGTTTGAGTCTCGTCTTAACAGAGAGCCGTCCCTGTGGGTTGGGCGATTCCTCCTAGAGGTTATAGTGGCAGCTGGTGGGATTTGACCCCGTGCAACGCGAGTACGATACCACCACTGTTGCCGATTTCGCTAGTCACCAATAAAAAAAGAAATAAGATAAAATTGGTTTAAAATAATAAATTAAAAATTAAACATGAATTAAATAAATTATAACATAGTTTTGTATATAATAAAAAAATAAATTACACTAAATAAATAGAAAGCAAAATGAATTAATTAAAATAAAAATAAATAAATAAATTCAATATTAATAAAACAACTAACAATTATAATTACCTTTATGATATTATAATATCGGATCAATATTTATGATCTCTCTGCGGTAATAATTTAGGGTGATGTATTTACGATCTTTGTGGTAATAATTTACTATCTCTCTGCGGTAATAATTTACGATCTCTCTGCGGTAATAATTTAGGGTGATGTATTTACAATCTCTGTGGTAATAATTTAGGGTGATATATTTACGGTAATAATTTAGGGTGATGTATTTACAATCTCTGCGGTAATAATTTAGGGTGATATATTTACAATCTCTTTGCGGTAATAATTTAGGGTGATATATTTACAATCTTTCTACAGTAATAATTTAATATCTTTTATAACGAGCCATTTGTTGTGACTAGAAACACGTGGGTTTTTACCTTTGGATTTGCAGTCAATCCAATCTGGGGCAAGTGCGATCTGCAGTTAGGTTTGCTGATATTAGGTGCACACATTCCTTATCTTTTTCTAATACATATTTGCTCATATATTTTCAAGTATGAATATTTCACCACAACTACCGAAGATTACTAAAAGCAGACCTAGCACAGTTACTCTACAAGGCCTTTATGAGTATATAGAGTCCTTAGAGAAACGTAGAGAAGAAAGAGAAGTCAAGCTACAAAAGAGTTAGAAGTCATGCTGGAAAATAAATTTTCATCTCTTGAAGACAAGATCCAAAAAAAAAAAGAAAAAATAAACTAGAACTATTGGAGAATAAGATGGTGGCAATGGAGACTAGGTTGCAAGTTATAGAAAAACAAAACCAAGATACTAACCAAACATCCTAGCAAGGAGATGTTGATACTTTAGAGAGTTTTAAAATGAAGGACATGATTAAAGAACTAGAAGAAAAAGTTAATAGTCGCCTCACCCTAAATAATGTGGTAGATAAATTAGATATCAAACCAATTAAAGATGAAATGAAAAAATTAATAGAAATAGACCATGTGCATAACAAAAGGGCCTTGAACCTTATAATCTTCAGTTTAAAAGAGGAGGTAGATGAGGATACTTTAGCCATAGCCCAGATAGAATTACATAATAGATTACAAATTGAAACAACGTGTCTCACATAAGCAACAAGGTTGGGGAAATTAACTGAGAATAAAGGAAGACTAATCCGAATAAAGGTGAGCTCTACTGATCATAAGTATGACATACTTAGTAAAACCTCAAGTCTAAAAGGAACGGGAATATTTATAAATGAATATCTCATTCCAGAAGATCAAGCAGAATTAAGAAAGGAGGTTCAAAAGGTAAAAGAAGCTAGGAAGGAAGGAAAATGGGCAATAATCAGAAATAAAAAAGCCTTGACCCGAGATAGAAACCAAAAAGATAGTAATAAATAGCAATTCAACATGCTATGGATTCTTTCTTGGAACTGCTGGGGTTTTCCATGGAACAAAGGCCCCAAGCTAAGTTGGATCTCAAATGATGTTGATATTATTTTGCTTATTGAAACTTGGGAGCACGAAGAATCTAAGGTCCCTAACACAAATGGCTTTACGTTGTGGTCTACTTGGAACAAGCGATCCTCCCGTAGAGGCATCGGGGGAATAGCTTGTTACATTAAGAAGAACATCTCCCACCATGCTAGGATTTATAAAAATGCCCCTTACAACCAATATAGTTGGATAGAGATCACTGACATTAATAATAAAAAGACCCACATAGCAATATGTTATGTTCCCCCCATCAATTCTAACTTCTATAAGAAGAAGAATCTAGATAAAAATAGTCCCTACAATGGTTTAGAGAATGATATTTCTAGCCTAAGGAATGAAGGTAATATCCTTTTAATAGGTGACTTTAATGCTTGAACTTCAAGCAACCAAGCTATTATTCTAAGAAATCATTCCAACCCTAATCCTCTTTGGTTAGACGAAGACCCTACTCTGGCTAGTAGATACAAAAGGAGCTCTCAAGACCTTGGGGAGAATTTGTTTGGGTCGGAGCTAGTCAAGCTCTATAGTGCTCAGGATCTCATAATTTGCAACGATCTAAAGAAGTGGTCCAATTCTAGCCAGATGACATGCATCCATGGGCTTGGTAGCAGCGTGGTAGACTATGTTATTTTCGATCTCCCTTTATACAACGAAATAATAAATTTTGACATCTTAAACGACCATGAGCCTGACTCTAATCATATATCTTTACTTATAACTCTCAATTTTTTCATGCATAGAGATCTGATAGAAAATAATCCTTATAGCCAAAAGAACCTAATATTTGATAGAAATAAAAATGATCTCTTTCTAAATGAATTAAAAACTAATTTACTTCCTTTATCTAATATAGACAACATAGAAGACCTCTATTATAATTTTACTACAACCCTCTCATATTATATTAACAAGTTCTCAATTTAAGTTTCAAATAATAAAAGAAATAGCAAAACCAACCCATGGTATGGCAAAGATTGTAAAAGTGCGAGGAGAGAAATTAAGGAAGTTTTTGATGAATCTCTTAAAATGGGCAAGATAAAAATATACAAAGCCCTAACTAAAAGGAAAAAGAGGCAGTACATTCGTAAAAGACAAGAGAATCTCTTACACCTCTCTAAGGTAGATCCTAAGAAATTTTGGAGGCAGATTTTGACTAGGAAAGCTAAAGATAATAATGAAATTTCTTTACACGATTGGAATTCCTATCTTAAAAAGCTTTATGAATCTCCAAATTTCATGGATAAATTTGAAACCTTGCTCACAACAAAAGAATTTTTCTCATTAGGAGACATTGATTTTGGGGTTAAACGCCCGACAAATGGGAAAGCTAAGGACATCGAAGGTTACCAGGCAGAAATCTTAAAAATTGGAGGTCTTGTCCTCATCCCCCACATCCACAAGCTTTTCAATCAAGCAGTCAAGCAAGGGTTCCCTAAACCATCGACTGAGAGCCTCATTATCCCTATTTTAAGAAGTGGGGATACAAATAACCCCTCTAATTATCGGACCATTATGATCAGCCCTCTCTTAGCCAAGCTATATGGTATTATTTTGGAAAAGAAGTTGAGCATATGGCTTGAAAGTGAAGGTAAGCGGGCTAAAGGCCAAGCGGGTTTTAGAAGGCACCACTCAACAACAGACCACCTCGTTACACTTAGGATCATTGTGGAGGAATGTCGTAATGATAAATCCAATCTCTTTTGTTGCTTTGTGGACTTTAGAAAGGCTTTCGATACATTTCCTAGAAACAACCTTTGGAATAGATTAGAAGAGCTAAAGATTCCTTTCAAGTTGAGAGCTACCCCTATAAGATTATACCAGAATGTAATTGCGAAGCTAAAAAGCAATGAGGGGTGGTCGAAAGATATTAAATGTAATATTGGAGTTAAACAAGGTTGCCCCCTCTCCCCTACCCTATTTGGCATCTACATCGACAAGCTTGAAGGTTATTTAGAGGAAGTAGGTTGTGCTAGCACGATCTTAGCTAGGATAGTTATCATCCTTCTTCTCTATGCTGACGATATTGTTCTTTTCGTAAGGTGCCCATCTGATCTTGATAAGCAACTTAGGCTTCTTAAGGATTTCTGCTCTACCATGGGTATGACCGTTAACACTGACAAAACAAAAGTTATGATTATCAAATCCAAGAAGGACACTTACGCTAATTTTATGTATGACAATAATAACTTGGAGGAAGTGTATTCTTACAAATACCTAGGAATTGATATTCATCACAAGCTCAACTGGAACTATAGCATTAAGAAAAGGATTAATGGGGGGTGGAAAGCTTATTTTGGTCTTGAAAATAATTGTAAAACGGCAAACCTCGTAATGTGGGATAAAAAGAAGTTCCTCTTTGAAACTTTAGTCATTCGTGTTATCTTATATGGATGTGAGGTCTGGGGTTGTAGCATCTCTAGAGAATCCTGGAGAAAGATTGAGCAAATCCAGAAGCGTTTTATAACGTATAACTTGAAAATTAAAAGAAATACACCCTATCCTATTCTCCTTATAGAAGTAGGTCTTTCCCCTATCAAGAGCCTGGCTATGACTAGGCTTTTGTTGTATAAGCACAAACTCAATAACATAGGAGATCATAGACTTCCTAAGCTAGCTTTAAATTCCAGCCAAAACCACCTAAGGCTCAAGCAGGGGTGGTATAAAGACATGAATGCTTGGTTAAAACTTTGGGAGATCAACGAGAATGATGCTTTGCAAAACATTAATAACATTAAAAATATTGTTACTTCTAAGTTCAAAGAAAAAATGTGGTGTAAGAAAGATTTAGCAGCTGAAAGAAAATTAAGTTATTATAAGAAGGTCATCAACCCCACCCTAGAAGATCAAAAGTATCTCTCTGTTTTAACTAGCTCAAAGAAGAAAATTAATATAGCGAAGATTAGAACAAACTCTCATGAGCTCCATAGTGAAACAGCTCATTGGGCAGTTCCTAAAACACCATGGATGGAAAGGATCTGCCATCTCTGTGAGAATATGAACATCGAGGATGAAAACCACTTCCTCTTAGAATGCCCCGCGTACAACCACATTAGATCTCAGTTTCATAATCTTTGTCGCAATACTGACCTTCCTAGCCTTTTATGATGTCAAAATTTTAGTGAGCTCGGGAGACTCCTCTCCAAGCTTTTTGAGCATAGGAATAAAATCTTAAATCAAACTAAATAATTTGTTTCTTTAGGTCCGATAGACCAAAGTTTGGTCTCAGTGGACATTAACCATCATCATCATCATTAAACAATATATAAAATCCACCCTCTTATCTCCCCAATAAAATTACATTCATATTAAATGAAACATAAAAAACTGACCCATCTCTGGCATAAAGTGTTATTATTTGCATGCCAATCTAATTTCCTAACTAAAATATAACACCCCCCATGTGGAGATCTAACAGAATAAAATCAATAAATTATATCATATGGTTTTGAATTAATCGGGTCCAACGAAACCTTGTAAATGGCATCGAGCCTTTCACAAACAGTTAAACCCCCGATAACCATACGACCATGTTTCTTCCAACGGCTAAGATGGTGTCGGGCTTAGCTTTCGTAGGTCTTCTCTCCCCTCCTTCCAACTCGACCATCGAATTTTAATTTGGAATAAGTTCCTTCATTTTCACTTTCGATACGGGTCTTGGATATTATATAAATTTGTATTTATTAATTTAATATATATATATATATAATAAATAAATAAATAAATAAATAAATAAAGCTTCTCTATACAATATGTATAAACTTATATGACTATATATATTACAGGTTATATATATATATATATATGCTTTATTTGAAATTGAAATTTACATTTACATTTATATATATATTGTATCATTCATATATAAAGTTAACTTTATATATGATTTTCAAAATTTATTTGAAACTGAAATTTATAATTAAAATTTTATTTTATATTTAAAATTATATATATATATTGTTTTTTTATTTAAAGTCAATTTTTTATTTCTAATGGTTGGATGAAGAAATTTTGCAGGTATCAATTTAGTAGGGGGAGAATGAAAATGCGAGCATTCAACATTTAAAAGGAAAAACCATATTAAATTTAATATACATTTAATATTTTGGATCCTATGTTACATTGAACACGGAAAATACATTCATGTTAAATACATAATTTATAACCTAATGTTTTACATAGTGTGAAAATTTCACTGAGTCTCACTTAAAGTAAAATCAAATTTATTTATAAAGCTATGTGAAATGATTTTCTATGGAGAAGGGTGAGTTATATTTCAACTCCATTTATTATTATGAGAACTAATTCATGTATTTCCTTTTTAATGCAGGAAAACTATTTAAAAGGCTTATTATATGAGAGATTTGTGTCGAAGTTCATTTAGATGATGGAATATGTATTATATTTAATCAAAATAATTATCATTAATGTAATTTAATTCGGGAAGTTACCAGAACTAAATGGGAAACAAATTCTGAGAAATATAAATGAGAGTGTAAAAGTTTCTTTTGGGAATTTTTTGGTAGGTTGGAGGATGATAACTCTGAGGACGAAGACTTACTAACTATTACAACCATATCTTACTAACTATTACAACCATATTTTACATGCTGCAAATGGTCTACTTCATTGTGACACTGAGGTTTTATTAATGATATTATAATTCATTTCTTTTATTTTTTACCATTGTGTTCTATTTAATTTCAATTCTACGCACTCGTTTGTTATTCCAGAATGGTGACTTAACCTGATTATGCATTATTCCCGAACACATTAAATGATTTTAAATACTTTGGAATACTTGATATTTAGGATTTTAAAATCATATTTCGAATTTATTTGTTGTAGGCTTAATTCTACGAGTACATGATCTTTAGGGTTATGTGCGCCATAAATTCAAATGACACAAAAACTAGTTCTTTAAATTTTATTTTATATTTTACTCTTGTAAAACATGAAATTATTAGTCATTTTTTGACTTGTTCAGATTACCTAATGTTTCACACATTACATTTAATTTAATATTTATCTAATAGTTATTATTAGAAATTATTAAATTAAATTATTCTAATTTTTATGCAGGCTAAATAATAATAATAATAATACTTATTGTTATGTTATTTAAACCACATAGTTCAATTCGATGTATTTAACACCAATGTGCTTTAATTTATTTCTTTTATTTAATTTTTACTTTTATTTCTCGCTAATCTTTGTGAATTAGGATATATATATTAATCTACCTCATTCTTCATTAATGAAGTTTTAATTTAATAAGTTTTCATGAGTTAGGTACCTACCATCTCTTTTTCCAAAAAGACATTATTTTGTTTTAAATACTCCTTTATTTTTAATCTGGCCCTATTTATTCATGTAATTACAAAATCTTTTGAATTACATTAATGACAGGGAATACTCTCTGAGACTAGGGGAGACCAACCCTTTAGCCTAAAGTGGGAGGATTCTTGGAATCCTCAGTGAATGTGGTCTCAGGTTGTCCTTAGTTACTAGGACAACTTGGGAACCAACATACATGTATAGTTATAGACTCTAATAGAAATGTGATAGAATCTTGGAGGTCAAAAAACCTCTCAAGAATTTATAAGCTCAATTCTCCTAAGCTCTAGTTTACTTCTCAATTCCTTGATAATTTCCTCAATACAATTTTTAAACTAAGTGGAAAAAATTATGATAAATTGATTGCAGACTCGTTGTGGGAAGAGAAAGAGGGCTTCAAACTCAAGTCATCTAAAGGTTACCCTATTGTTATTTCCAAAAGGACTTTTAAGTTCATCATCAAAATATTGTCCAGATTATATGGGGAAAAGGGCCCTGAGCATTGCAAAACTCAGTGGATGTCGTTGGTTCACAGTATCCATCATGACTCAAAATATTTCAATTGGGCTCACATTCTCTCTAAAAAAATTTCAGATGCTTTTAAGTTGGCAGTTTCATGTCATTCGAGCTATGAACACATTTATTTTATTTAAGCTTATATTTTGGACAGTGTGATTGCCTTTGTCCCCTTTCCTCTCATGAAGTAGAATTATCCCACTAACCATTAGTTGCCCATTCAAAATTATGATTCAGTGTTATAGGAAATTAATTATAAATTTCATTTTTATGACATGTGCAATTGTGTAATGATCCCTCTACACTAGGTCATCTTTGGCAGTGCTCCTCCAAGGATTAGCCAAGATTTGAAAGAGGAACTTGATCAAATAGGATATTGGTTTGTTGAAGAGTTGTTTTACTATACCAGAATATATGGGAGTGATGTTGGTCCGCATGTATTGTGAAGGTACATTCTTGAAATAATTTCTCTTAGAGAAGTAGCAAATCAAACAACTTTAAATGGTTAAGCATGAAAGATGAGTAAACTTCAGAAGAAGATTTAGCCAAATTTTCCAATTATGTTTGGAAGAATAAATTTGAAGGACAAAGGCATGCGTACAAGGAAGGTGAAGGACTTAACATTGTGAGGTTACACTCATTACCCCATTTTTTTATGACTCTAGTGGAATAATAAACAATAATTATAGGGTTGTGAGCTATATGAAAAGCCTCCTTTCGATGATGTTTTCATAAACATTCATAGTTTTGATAAAGTGATTGAAATGGGGAAACTAATGAGCGTTGAGAACCTGGAAAAAATTCAAGAATTTAGAAAAAACACTTATGAATATATTCTTAAATAGAAAAGTGTCCTATGTTCTATTGCAATTGAATATTTGAAATCCCTTGAATGTCTAAAATTTAATTTTACTTGACTTCTTAGAACCAACATCTTCTTGTGAGTAGTTTCAAGAATTTCAAATTGAAAATATGCCTGCTGCTTTTGTTACAGTCAAGTAATTAGCAAGTCCTGAAGCTAGTAAAGATGTTAATATTAAAGAACAAAAACAACAAGGTCAGATTATTGAGGAAAGAATAATAATAACAGAGGCTAAGGACCAAAAACAAGAACCACATGAGCAAGTAACTAAGCAAAATGTCTTATCGGAATTCTTGATTCTCCTGAGGAAACCACCCATGAGGATTTGCAGTTTAAAAAACATGTTGAAAAATGTGACGAGATGGAAACTGATAAAAAGGATGAAGAAGAAATTATTCACTCAACAGCTACAGAGAATCTTAATAAATAGAGAGATTCAATTGAAAAACATAATAAAACCACTAACCTTGCAGTGCTAGAAAAATGCCCCACATTTTCCATTACTCCCATCTCCACAAAAATTCCTCCAACTTCATTTATTTTTAAGCATGTCAGTGAGATGGAACTTATATCTGAAATTGTTCCATATTTAACTGAATATTATTTCAATAAAGAGACAAAATTTGTGTAAGAAGGGCTAAGAAGAGGAAGCTTAACATTGTTGAAACAATGTCTGAACATAATTGACAACCAACTGGAGATGTGAAGGAGAAAGCTGAAGAAACTTCACAGGCCCTTGGAGCATTTGTTAACAGTCAACAATATCATGTCAGTGAACTTGGAGCAACTTATCAAAGTAAGCTGCAAATAATTAAAGAGTTAGAATTGCAACTTGAAAAGAGCAAAGAATTTATTGAATAAAATTTGCAAGCACATTCTATGACCCTAGCTGGAGGATTTACTATTGAAAGAGCCAACTCACAAAGTCAATTTGAAATTTAATTGAATGAATTAGAATTGAAGAATTCATAGTAAATTGAAAAAACAAGATAGGCGAATGTAAAAAAAAAAGATATTGAAAGAAAAAGTTGAAAGCACCATTGAAGTTATGATTAGAGCACTAAAAGAACAAATTGAGACTCTACAGTCTCAAGTGAAACAGGATCATGATGCTAAACAGCATGAATGTATTCAAAGAACATGTAGTGCAGGTTGACTATAGACTGGAAAAAGATCAAATTAGATTCCACAGAACAATGGATAAAATTTGTAGACTTTAACATGAAACTTTGAATGCCAATGAAAGTATTGAATCTTTGTTTGAAGAAGATATAAGTTTTAAAGAAATATTTTCATCATTTCTTGAATGGGAAAAGAAACTGAAACTTGAGCACATTCCTAAAACCACTAATAAGGAAAAGAGACTCATGTATGCTTCATTAAATCACAAAGAATCAAAAGAAAAGGAAATCCAAGTGTGGATCAAGAAATTCAATGAACATTGCGTTAAGGCATGGGAGTTTGGGACAAATTTCATTGAAGAATTTGATATTCCTAGATCCAAACCAATAAGGGAGACAATCCACAGATCTATGAGTGAGCTGCAAAAAAAAGATTGCACAATAGAATATATGAGAGTGATAACTGAAACTGAAATTTGGACAATAAAATTTCCAAAAGTTCATGCAATTCCCTTTTGAACAAATCAAACTAATTTTAGAGTTTCTTGTTAAGTATAGTATAAAGAAAAGGTTTATTTAGAAATTGGTGTTAATGTGCTAGGATAACATTACACATTTCCATTTGATTTACTTTTATGCAATTTTTTAGGTGTATACAAATTGGGTAAGCTTTATCGAAACAAATTCTCCACATCTGCTCACCATTGAATATAAGGACTGTGAAGATGAAGAGGATATTTGCAAGAATTTTCCATTGAAGAATTTGATCTTCCTAGATCCAAACCAATAAGGGAGACAATCCATGGATCTCTGAGTGAACTACAAAAAAATGATTGCACAATAGAATATATGAGAGTGATAACTAAAATTGAAATTTGGACATAATAAAATTTCCAAAAGTTCATGCAATTCCCTTTTGAACAGATCAAACTAATTTTAAAGTTTCTTGTTAAGTATAGTATAAAGAAAAGGTTTATTTAGAAATTGGTGTCAATGTGCTAGGATAACATTTCTCATTTCCATTTGATTCACTTTTATGCAATTTTTAGGTGTATATAGATTGGGTAAGCTTTAACGAAACAAATGCTCCACATCTTCTCACCATTGAATATAAGGAATCTAAAGATGAAGAGGACATTAGAAACAATTTTCCACTTTTCCTAGGAAATTATCCTTACACAAGGATAATATTTCATTTTTAGCATCATTTCTGGTTAAATAAAATCTTGAAAATTTTCTAATTATTTTAATGTTTATATGGCATATTACATTAGTCTAAGGGTCAATGAATTGTGGAACTAAATACCTGCACTGTATAATCAATTTTCTGGGCTAAGCATTTTTGACGACCAAATTCAAGATTGATCTTGTTTATATGGGTTATGCGTATGATGTGTTGTCATAATTTTAATTAGTTAATGGATGTATGTGGTATTCATTTTCTTACATTGTTCATATTTAACTCTAATTGAACCTTTTGATATTCTGTTAACATTTCTAAAGATATGCTACAGTGTATTTTTACTTTCATACAAAGAGTATGAACTGTTTGTTGTTTATGTTCTTATTTGACGATGAAATATGAAATCAAAACAATTTTCATTGCGCTTTTGGTTTAAGAGATTCTTAAGAAACATCTTGTGCAACTTCATTGTTCTTTGTTCCATCAAGTCAAAATTACTAGGCATCAACTACAGCTTGTATATTTTTTGTAGGTAGATATAAGTAAAAACACATCTCATATATTTTCCCTATCATATAGTATAATTTTATCATTTGCATTTTTTAGTTTAGTTATAATTTAAGTTAGTATAGGCAACTGAGCATTGGTTTTGTAGAATATAAATTCATTTAAACAAAATATTTTGAGGGATGGCTTCCTACGTTTACTCCAGATGGTCTCATCACTATTGATAAGCACATTAAATGGTTTATGTTATCCTTGAAAGTAGGTGTAGTTTATCGTAAACATCAATTCTTTATCGTATATGTTGTATGTTTTGAGAGATCTTTTAAAAATGTTTTTCAAAATCTATCAACATAGGTCTATGTATGATTGTTTCAATGCTAGATTATTCTAGGTTTATTGTTGGCCACTCATGTTATTGTATTTACTCTTAGGAATCTAAATTAATGAGTCATTGATAATATCATGTACCGTTCTATGTTTTCCTTTTTCTTTAGTCAGGTTCAGACAAAGTTACAAAGCTACATTTCGACTTGATTGCAAGTTTTTTCTAGGCACAACACATGCTATTGGGTAAGTTCATTTTGACCCATCAATTAAATACATTCCAATCAATGTGAAGTCATTTCAAGAAATTATTTTTATAAACCAATAAATCTTCTTCATATTCCTATATGAGATCACCCTTTCAATTTCTTTCAGACCCCTAGGTTACATTCTAGTAATTTAAATTAATCTCTTGTCAAACTTGAAGTTTGAGGGTGAAGGGGAGTCTTTGCATTTAGACATCTTAACTAGTTCTAATGCTACAGATCAGGATTTAAAATTTGTTCAGGAAAATGGAATATGTCAATTGATTACCTGTACACTTGAAATATAGCACATTACTAGCGAAATCAACTCATAGTTGGAAATAATTCATGTAATGCTCTGTCATTGTTGAGGCAAAAGTATGATTATGAAGAAATTTATAGTGAATTTGATACAATACACAGGAATGGAAATGAACTTATGGGTCATTTACTTCAAAGGTTACGAAAACTTATTAAAGGTTTCCTAAAACTAACAAAGCATCCACCCAATATATCCCTCACTAGTTTTCATACCTTCTTTCTACCCCTAAAGAAGATGATTTTCCCTTGGGAAATCGAAAGAAATTAATGATGCATAGATTTTGTAGATGTCAAATATTATAACGAATTTTGGTGAGTCAATTGAAGATTTCAACCAAAGGTTCCATTCTATTCTTAATGGAATATTGAAGACTAGGAGATAACTGAGGTTTATACTACTTCCCTTCACTTAAATGTGGCTTTTACGACTATCAAATTCCTAATGTTTTCTACTGCGTCAAGGTGACAATTCATAAACTTCTTCAGCTCTTTTTGTAACAAAAATTTTGTCGTGTACATTGTCCCATGTTATCATGGAACACAAATTATTATTAAAAGTTTTGAGAATGTCAAATTACAACATAATTGTAATGAATGATTGGACTCTTTAAGTTCTAAAATTATAGTCCTCATTTATGGAATGTAGAAAAGAACAGGTCAAATTTTCATGACCATGGACAACACATGACCAAATGTACAGGAAGAGGAAGAGGAGAACAAAACCGTCTCCCTAAATTTCCTTTATTTAAGTGCCTTCGATTACATAATGTTAGAAAATAAAAAGCTTATTAAAGATGTCATGCATAGTGATCCCTTCTTCCACCTATAACAATGTGCTTTGTTTATTCCACAAAAGGATTGCATAAAATTCCCTCGATAAATACATGATATTATCACTTCTCAATTTAGTATGTCACATGTTACTTGGACTAATAAAATAACAGTAAATATGACACCAAGCCACCATTAAAACACTAAAGTGGGCATTATTTTGAGTTCATAACTAGTTGAATTGGTGGCCCTAGTGACAAGTTTGACAATTGCAACCCCATTTGTTTCCATCAAATGTCAAGGAAAACACCTGTATGAACTCGAATAGTAGAATATCTTGTTTATCAACTGAATGAACGAGGTTCGGAAATCAACCCCAACGTATAAGTGCCATTTTTCGACACCATCCCAACCTCGACACTATGAACAACCGCGTGGGTAGTTCGCTAGTGATGAGCCTAGGTATTGCATCAAGAATGCTACAACTCCCAGGGCTACCAGCTTTACTTATCAACCCGGGGTTTGTACAAACCTGGAGGAGACAGTGTTATATGCATAAGTAAAAGTGAAGGTACTGCCTGTTGTCACTACTCATTTGGCAAGAGACCCCAGGGGTTCCAAGCCAAACTTCTATAGGGTCAGAAGAAGCTTAACTCTCTGATGGAAGAAGTAAAAATTTATCCTAGGGGAGAGCTACTTCTACTGCAGTATTGAAGAAAACAACATGAAATGATAAACTATACCATAACCTAACTAACCATCCAAACATCTATGCTAAGCATAATTTGTAAATTAACACTAATATAATGCTGATATCTAAGTTGCAGAAGTAAAAAAAAACATTAAACTGGACTAAGGTGCAGCAAAGAAACTTAGGCTAAATCGGGTTTCAAGCAGAAAAAGAAATTGGAGGTTGAAATCAGTGAAAGGAGGACATGAGGGAGAAACAATGCATAAGAACCGTTGGATTAGTCGGGTGAAAGGCAAATGAACGATAGAGATTGGATTGCAGGAGGTTACGTAGATAGATGGGTGAACAGGGTTAACTAACAGGATGAACAATGGAGACCTTGTTGCGAAGGCTTAGGTGAATGGATGGATGAACAAAGGAACAAATAAGATGAATGACAGAGATCGTGTCGTGAGGGATTAGGTGAGTGGATGGACAAACAAGGTTAATAGGAAATGAATAGCTGAGATCTAATCGCGTAGGTGAAGTCAAGATATGGACAGACGAGACTAACAGGAGCGATGAATGTCTAAGATCTTATCGTGCGGGTGAGGTCAAGAGATGGACATCGAAGATCATATCGCGGGGAAAAGAAATGTGCAGAAATGAGGGAGTGGGTTTCTAAGGTGGTAAGTAGTTTCTTGCACGCCCTTCAAGCTATAAGAAGCATTTGAAAATTTCACGCGATTAGCCTTACTGCACGACACGTAGCACGAGAAAACCACTCTTATCGTGTGCTCTTGGGCAGATAATGTTTGTGCACTAATCCGTGCGAGATTGCGTGATAGCCGTTGGATCAGGTGGGGCTGATCAACGGTGGAGATTGGCCAAGCTAGTTGGTGATCAGGTGAAGCAACAACCGTTGGATTAGGCAAGGCAGATCGACGGTGGGGTTTAAAGCACCTAAAGTGATCGAGTGATGCGATAACCATCGAATCAGGTGAGGAAGATCGACGGTGGGCGCTTAAAGATGATAAAGTGAGTGGAAGACCTCACGCATGGTAGTATTTAGAGAAAATAATAAATTGGAGGGTGATTGTGAAGGTTTGTTGGTGATCGGATGGTGAGGAAGTGATGCATGAGGAATGTGATGAAGGTTGTTTTAAAAGAAAATGACAGAGAAAACTAATGCGGGTGAACAAATAACTGCATCAAACGACAAACTCCATAGCTCATGTGAGAACCAGAAACCTTTGTTTTTAGGGTTGTTGAAGGGTCCCTTCCTCAAGTCATGGTCCTAGAGGGAGGAGATGAGGATGAGACACCTGCGCACAACTTGATAATGATATATTTCCTCTAACTAACTTGCTAATTAAAAAACACAAATGGAAGTAAACTACTCAAATGCAACTACTGAAGCAAATGAAAAAGAAAAACATGAATAATCTACTCTATGTTGTTGTAATAAAAGTGCAACTACTTAAGCAAATAAACAGTGAAAACCATAAGGCTACTTAAGAAAATGAACAGAAAACCATGAAACTACTTAAGCAAATAAACAGAACAGAACTCTATGCTAGCATTCAGGTACAATAAAGAGGAGCTTTGGCTGCTTGGGTCAGGCCCTAACCCAAGAGCTTCAGCCCTTGAAGTTAACTCAGAGCTGGCTTAAACAGAACTCAATATTATTATAAAAACCATGGATTACAGAGCAAACTGTCACAAGTCTTTACAGCTCAAAAATAAAACAGAGTTTTACAATAGAAGTCTGAATCCTATTGAGGTCCTAAGCCTCTCTATTTACACATCTGAAGTCTCTAACGACTTCCTTCCCATTAGGGAGGCTTAGCCTCTAACTCAAGAAAAACTGGTTTGTGTCACTTTCACTTGCTCGGCTGTCTTTTATTCTTCAAAGTGATGTCTGTGTGCACTTCGAGCTGATGGTGGAAGATTTGAATGGAGGGGTAATAAATGAGGAGGATTTACCTCCTGTAGTTACTCTCCTTTGTCCCATTCGAGTCTTTGCCATAGTTCTTTTCTTTTATCCTTTCTACCTACATTTTTCCTTGCTTTTATCCTTTATTCCTGCATTACATGCACATTAGACCACAATGCCAAATATCCAACTCTAATTCATTTCATAAACAAAATATAATCAAAAGTATGTAATAAGTTGTGAGAATAGTTGGTTTGACTAAGTTAGGAGGTGAATTAAAGCCAATTAAGGCCCATATAATTGCTCAATGATGAGGCTCATCATCACCCCCCTACTGAAAGTGTTGCTCATCCTTTGAGCAACTTAGTCAATGTCCATGTCCTTCATGGCTCTGGTAGCCTCTCTGACATCCCATGCTTTTGCTTTGGTCTCTTCTTCTTGTTCATAGAAGCCTGCTTTCCTTTCTACTTCCTCCCATTGCCTCTTTTCCTCTTCTTCTTTTCTCCCTTATAGCATCCCTAGGAGTAGTGGTGGACTGAGTTTTAGGCCTATCCAATTGACCTTAAACCTTTGAATTGATTTCTCATACATAAGTGTCCTATTGAGTGATTTTCTCAACCTTTGAGGGGAGTGATGTTCTTTGATCTTCAAGCTGTGTGGCAGTGTGTTCCATCTCATTTTGCAGGCATGTATATTATCATCTTAGTAGCCTAAACATATCCTCAAAATGTGAAATTGCTTGCTCTTGGGCAACAATATATCTAAGTGCTAGCTGAGGATCATTTGCAATTAGATTATGGGGGTTGATTAGGGCCATGGGATTTGATTGTTAAACTCTGATAAAAATAGGTTTATTTTGCTCTCTGGCCAATATTATTTTCATTTCTACAACCGTTGACTTCACATGGTTCATCGATGATGCCAAAGCCATTAATTGTAGGTCTCATAGCTCTGCATTAGGTTCCCAAATATTCATATCTGTGAGGGCCATGTTATGCAAGTAAAACTCAGCCATTTTGGCCCCATCCTTTTGTGCACTTTGATCACAAAGATCAATAAATTGTCTGCAGTCCTGAAATGGCATGGTGTTCCTTTGTGCTAGTGTTTTAATATGAAATTGCAGCCATTTTTCTCTGAGGAAAGAGTATAGGATTTAGCTGGCATCTTACATTGGATGGCCTCCAAGGAGAGGTTGGCCATATATGCTAGTTGGTATTTCTTTTCCTGTAGTTGTGCTCTCTGTTTTTCTTATCTTCTTCAATTTGATGTTCTTTCGCATCTCCATCAGTTTCTTCCTTTGTTTCCTCCTCTTGTTTCAACATAATCCTCCTTGTATTCTTTCAGCATGTTCCTCTGTATTAGTTTCTTCTTCACCCATCTCATCTCCATATAGCTCTGTATCTTCTTCTTCTTGTTTTGCCTCCTCCTTACTGACAGAAGGATTAACATCATAGCTGAGGGTTTTGATAACATCATCTGCTAGTAAGTTTCTGAAGATTGACCATGTTATGGGGATCCTAAGGCTTTGGAGGGCATCCTTAATGAGGATCCTGATCAACCCATGGTGAACTAACTGCTAGGAATTTCCTTCCTTTACTTTGCTGCTGGAGTCTATGAGTGATTGTATCAAGAAATAGGGTATGCTGAGTCTTTTGTGAACTGGTGTTTCTACCCGAAATCTTAATTCTTCAAGCATTCTCAAATGGTTTCCATAACAATACTGTATCTATGGACACTTGAATTCTCTTTTGACTTGTTAAAGAATTTCCTTTTTGCCACCTTTTCACTTATAAACCAACTACCTCTTAACCTTTACAAATTTTAATCAAATGATGCATATGAGTGAGTGAGTGGGATACTTAGCTGTGGTCTTGATGCCATGGTGTAGTTGTCAAAGATCAGAGGTGTTGCTGATGGTCATTCTTTTTCCTCCTCTGCTATCTGTTGATGGTTTCTTTGGCCTTTGGAGGTGTATGTGACTGGAGATCCAATGTTGTTGCTACTGTGGAGCTCTTGGATTATCACTCGGAAATGTTTGGTGTCTCCCTTAGAATTTCTTAATCATGTTGTTGGTTGGTGCTGTGAGGATGTTGTAATGAATGCACAGAGGGAGTAGGAGTGTATGTGGATGCATGGATGATGGTAATGGTTGAGGTGATTCTATAGAAAACACAATCTTAACCCGAATTGAAGTGAAGTGAAAAACAATGGGTTTGATGGAGGTATGCATGGTAAGGAGTGGAGGAGATGAATACATGTGAGGCAGGGTTCCCTTTGGATCTTTTCTTTGCTCCTTGCTTGTCTTTCTCACCCACGTGCAAATAACAATTATGTTTTTTTCTTTATATATATATATATATATATATATATATATATATGTATGTATGTATGTATGTATGTATGTATGTATGTATGTATGTATGTATAGATATAGATATAGATATATGTATGTATCTATATCTATATCTATATCATACATACATACATACATACATACATACATACATACATACATACATACATATATATATACATATATATATATATATATATATATATATATTAGAAACACCTACGCTGCCTCAAGGAAGGTTTTCACCCAGGGATCTTCTTTTTTCTTAATTTTTTCTCATCCTTGGGCCACCTTACAAGGTTTTCAACCAAAAGATGGGACTCAGGCGCCTCATGGAGGTTTTCACCTGAATCCTTATTCTTTTTTCTTTTCCAGTGTCCTGATGAGGGAGGAGCTGGAACTTGCTCCACCATCATCATTGTCTTATTGATATTGTCTATGAAATCTTGTTTTGATAAAGGCCTCTTGTACATTTTCAATCGGTGTACATTAACTAGCAATGGAATGGCTTCTTCGTCAATAGTTCTGATTTGCACTGAACCATTGTCATGGAATCTTTCCACCACATAAGGTTCGAGCCATATTGTCCTTAGCTTTCCCTTGAAGTCTTTATACCTTGAATCATATAACAATGCCCAATCTCCTTCTTGAAATTGCTTCTCCTTGATGTGCTTTTCATGCCAGATATTCCTCTGAAGCTGAACTATCTCTGTATGTAGTAGGGTCTGCATTTTGAATTCATCCAAGCCATTCAAATGTAACAACCTTTATTTCTGTGCATGACTGAGATCCAAATCTAGTTGGGCTGCATCCTCAATGTGTTATATTCAAACTCAATAGATAGCAAAGCCTTTTTCCCATAAACCAGCTCATAGGGTGTAAATCCAGTGGTGGTCTTCCATGTTGTATTATAGGCCCAGGTGGCCTCAAATAGTCTCTTTGCCCAATCCTTCCTACTTCTGCTCACTACCTTCATTAAGATGTTCTCCAATGGCCTGATGGTCACCTCCACTTGCCCATTAGCTATTGGATGATAAGGAGTGGAGGTCCTATGCTTGATTTTGTGATGGCTGAGCATTTCTTCAATCATGTTGGATGTAAATTGGCTGCCTTGGTCTGTGACTAGCTCTCTAAGGTACCCAAATTTATAGAATATATTCTCCCTTAGGAACTCAACCACCTTTTCTTCTGTTGCTACCTTAATTGCCTTGGTTTCAGCCCACTTAGTCAAATAATCAGTGCACACAATGATGTGCTATTTTTGATTTGAAGGAGGGTTGATAGGCCCAATGAAGTCCATGCCCACTTGTCAAATGGCGCGAAGGTCACTTGAGGTTGTAGGGGCATTTCATCTCGTGGAGTAAGCATTCCCATCCCCTAGCACCAATCACACTGGTTAATATACTTTTTCACATCCTGATGAAGAGTAGGCCAATAATAGCCTGCTTGCAACACTTTGAATGTTGTCCTATTTGCTGCAAAGTGACCTCCACAAGGCCCATCATGACAGGTCAAAAGGATGTCAAATACTTCCTCTTCCCTTACACACCTTCTTAAAATTTGATCTGGGCCAAGTTTGAATAGAGTGCCCCCAATCCAAGTGAAGGGGGTGCTCTTTCTGACTATCTTGTTGTTTTCTTTGGAGGGCAAGTTTGGTGGAAACTGTGTTGATACCAAATAGTTTGCTATATCAATAAACCATGGGGAGAGAAATGAAATAACAAACAAATTCTCATCTGGTAACTGGTCTTCCACCATTTCTTCTTCACCTGCAGGCAGATTCATCCTATATAGAAAGTCAGCAACAACATTTTCTTTACTAGGCTTATCAACAATACTTAGATCAAACTGTTGTAATAAAAGCAACGATCTTATAATCCTAGCATTCACATATGGTTTGTTCATTAAATATTTAATTGCAACATGATCAGTATTCACAAATGTTTGATAGCCTGTAATGTAATGCCTAAATCTGTTTAATGAATGCACAACAGCTAGGAGTTCCTTTTTGGTCACAGTATAATTTAACTCAGCCTTTGACAGGTTCTTACTGATAAAATAGATGGCATAGGGAAATTTCTCCTCTTCCTGACCTAAGGCTTCTCTTATGGTTTTGTGTGAGGCATCAACATGAATATGAAAATGGAGGGCCAATTTTGGGCCTCTAAGGATTGATGCAATGGTTAACTTACCCTTTAGAATGTCTAAGGCCTCTTGGTAGCTCTTTGACCATATAAACTCAGAATCTTTGGCTAACAATGCAAACAAATGAGAGGCCAACTTGCTGAAGTCCTTTATGAACCTTCGGTAGTATCCAGCTAACCCTAAGAAACTCCTGACATCTCTATGCTTTTGTGGAGGTGGGACCCTTTGGATGATTGCTATTTTGTTTGAGTCCACCTGCAGTCCTCGCTGAGATATTGAATGACCTAACATAGCCCCTTCAATCATTAAGAATTCACATTTTTTGGACTAAGAGATAGATTCATTTCAATGCATTTGTGTAATACTTTTCCTAGGTTAGTCAGGGCTTCTTGAAAATCACAACCATAAGGTGTAAAGTCTTTCATATAGATTTCCACTGCATCATGTACTAATTCAGCAAAACTACTTAAGACTTCTCTCTAGAAAGTGGCAGGAGCATTGCATAGGCCAAATGGAAGGACCCTATAGGCAAAAGTACCCCAAGGACAAGTGAATGTGGTCTTATCTTGGTCTTCTGGGCAGATTTGGATTTGGTTGTACCCACTGAATCCATCTAGGAAAGAAAAGAACTTCTTCCCTACCAAGCTATCTAGCACTTGGTCAATGAAGGGTAGGGGAAAATGATCCTTCTTTGTGGCTTTGTTCAACTCCCGATAATCGACACAAATCCTCCACTTACCATTTTTCTTGGGAACTAACACTAAAGGAGAGACCCACCCACTATCTGAGATAGGGTAAATGAATCCCGCATCTAGTAGTTTTTGTAGTTCTTCTTTGACTATGTCTTTAAGAGCTAGATTCATCCTCCTTTGTGGTTGTCTCATTGGCTTTCAACCTTCTTTGGTGTATATGTGGTGAGTGCACACTGAGGGGTGTACTCCCTTCATTTCCTTATAACTCCAAGCGAAGGCGTCTAGTTGTTCTCTCAACATGTTGCATAGCTTTCCCTCTTCTAAAGAAGAAAGAGATGGGTTAATTTTCACAGTTCTCTCTAGGCCAAATTCTATGGTTTTGACACAGAGTGGGTTTGAATTGGCCAAGCATAAGTCAATTGGATGATTGCTCTGGGTTTCCCTTACTTCCTCTTCTAATGGTAATGAACTAGGAGTTGGACTTTGGAGCAGGTGTTCAATTAAGTCATCCTCATCTTGTTGTCCTCCTCCTATGGTCTCTTCCAAAGCATAAAGTTGGGTAGAATAAACCTCATCTTCTTCCTCTTCATCTAACCATAAAGGTAAATCATGCTCTAGGGTATGTTGAGTAGGAGGGTATAATACTAACTGTTTGGACATATGCCCATTATTGATGGTCATATTCCCAGCTCTGCAACTAATGTAAGCATCAGTTGTGGCCAACCATGGCCTCCTAAGGATGAGAGGGTAACCAGTAAGCTTAGCCTTAGGCTAAAGAACTAGGAAATCTGTAGGGTACTCCCAGGAGTCAATGGAGACCATCACATCCTCCACAATTCCCTCAGGGGTGACTGTGGAATGATCTGCAAGTTGCAGAACTGTTTTGGTCTTCCTCAATGACCCTTGGAGGTTGCGTTTGAGCATGGTGTCCCTAGTCATCACATTAATGGCAGCCCCAAGATCAATCAGAGTGTGTGGGACAATGGTGCCATTGATGTGCACATCTACTACAGGGCTTCTAGGGTCCAAATATTTTGGACATATTACCGACCCCAACATTAAGTTATACAACTGCCCAATGACATTAATGGTATGGGCATCCCTTTTTCTTCTTCCTGGATGCTTGAAGCACTTCTCCTTAATCAACTTATTGTAAATAGGAACATCTTTGATTGCCAAGAGAAGGGGGATATTTACACATAGATTTTTCAATTCTCCCAGAAGTTCAGTTTCTTCTGGGGTAGGCTGGAGTGGTTGGGTTAATCTCTCAGGAAAGGGTGGATTTGCTTTAAGGTTTCTTTCCTCTCTTTCTTCCTCAGCCTCCCCATGTGGAGAGGGAGGTTGGTTATTAGGGAGAATTCTCCCAGATCTTAGTTTGATCTCTTGGATTTCTACAACATAAGCTGGGTATGATGTCTTTCCACTACATGCTTGTTGAGCCTGCTTATTGTTTGGGTTCGATTTGGTTGGGCAGGCATCTCAGGTTTCTTGGGCAGAGTAGAGTGTAGGAGTTTTGGTTGGGTAGGTGGTGGAGGTAATAGGGCTAGAACATTGTTGAATTGGGGCCTCCACCCCTGGTGTGGAGTATTCCACTGATGTTGTGGCTGAACATAAGGTTGAAATGACTGGTTGGCTGGCTGGGATTGATACTGAGATGCATAGGAACAAGGAGGGGGTGTAGACTAGGAAGGATGAGCAGGGGTCCCCAAGAAGGTATAGCTGTGCTTTGGTTGGGGTTGTAATATTCATGGGATGACCCTTGCATACCCTGCTAGTATGGTCTAGGCCCAGGAGGTCTCCTTTAGTTGATGTAAAAAAGCTGCTCAGTGACCCCTTCAGTTCCTTGATATATAGCTTTGAGTCCACGTAAAGAAGGGAACTTGTCTGTGGAGTGGTTTTCTTCACAGACTAAGCAAATCTTAATACAATTTAATGGACATTCGTTCCTAGGATGCCTCCTGGTGCATCTAGGACAAAGATGGCCAATGCTCTTTCTGCTTCCTCTTGGTTACTTTTGATGTTCATGGTGTCTAATTGCAAGGCCAGAGTTTGTTGCTTATCACTTTTGAAATCTTCTAGCATATTTCCAATTTCACCCTTGATGGATAAGTTAGAGGATGATGTATTGGCCATAGGTTGACTACCCCTACCCTTTTTCTTGGCTGCCCTAGAATGGTTTCTAAAGACAGTCTTAATATCCTCATAGGGTAATTGGTAGACATCTCCTCCTGCTATCATATGTAAGGTATCCAGAAGATCCTCCCTTACTCCTCTAAGCAGGACCAGTTTTAGTGACTCAGGGTCAAGTGTGCACCTGGCCCTTTTGTAACTGAGCTAGAATCTTTCTTCATAGTCTTCTAAGGATTCATCCTAGCCTATGGTCATCCTGAAAATCTCTTCTTTAGTATCCTTTGACCTATAGTAGTCCCTATATTTGTTGTTAAAGGTTTGTTGCATCTGAGCCCAAGTTGTGATGCTATCTCCAGGTAAACCCATGAACCAGCGCAATGCTACAACCTTGAGGGTAGATGGGAATAGTTTTAACTTATAGTCATAGGTTTGACATATAACAACAAACTCAAATAGGAAGGTGCCAGGGTCCTCTTTAGTTAGGCCATGGAAATGAGGTAGAACAGAGGGGCTTATATTCTTCATCTTAGTGTCCCCATTGGTTTCCCCAATGGGGAAGGCACCCTTAGTTCTCTCTTTATTTCCTATGTCATTTTGGTTTTCAGCCATTGGTTTAGTAGGAATGGGTTATTCCTCTTCTTCTTCCTTTGTAGGTTCCTCAAATAGGTAAGGTTTCTCAATTAAAGGGTCTTCCAATTCACCGTCACTAAAGAAGAAAGAAGGTTGACTGTTGGATGCAGTGGGGGTATTTGACAAGAATTTCCCTGAATTGTCCCTATTCCTACGAGGCATGAAAGGAAATGTTTTTGGGTTGGTTTTTGTAAGATTTTATTTAAAGCTAGAAAGTACTTGCAGAATGGAAAGGAAAGCAGCTAATGACAATTGAAAGAAAGGAATCTACTAGATTACTTTTGCAGAAATAAACTAATGGAAGAATATTGAAGACTAGAAGTAAAAGAAAAGAAAGTTGGAGACTAGAAAATAGAAGAAAGCAGTAATTACTTCTACTTAGACACCTCCGTAGCAATGACGCCAAAAAGTGATGAGCCTAGGTATTGCAAAAAGAATGATGCAACTCTGAGGTCTACCAGCTTTACTTATCAACCCAGGGTTCGTACAAACTTGGAGATGACAGTGCTATATGCACAAGTAAAAGTGAAGGTACTGCCTATTATCACTTCTCATCTGGTAAGACACCCCAGGGGTTCTAAACTAGACTTCTATAGGGTCAGAAGAAGCTTAACTCTTTGATGGAAGAAGAGAAAATCTATCCTAGGGGAGAGCTACTTCTACTGCAGTATTGAAGAAAACAACATGAAATGCTAAACCATATCATAACCTAACTAACCATCGAAACATCTATGCTAAGCATAATTTCTAAATTAAAACTAATCTAATGCTGCTATCTAAGTTGCAGAAGTAAAAAAAAAAAAAAAAAAAAAAAAAAAAAAAAAAAAAAAACATTAAACTAGACTAAGGTGCAACAAAAAAACTTAGGCTAAATCGGGTTTCAAGCGAAAAAAGCAATCAGAGGTCGAAATCAGTGAAAGGAGGACGTGAGGGAGAAACAATGGATAAGAACCATTGGATTAGTCAGGTGAAAGGCAAATGAACAACGAAGATTGGATCACAGGAGGTTACGTAGATAAATGGGCGAACAAGGTTAACTAACATGATGAACAGTGGAGACCTTATCAAAGGCTTAAGTGAATGGATGAACGAACAAGGGAACAAAGCAGATGAATGACGGAGATCATGTCGTGAGGGATTAGGTGAGTGGATGGATGAACGAAGTCAACAAGAGATGAATGGCCGAGATCTAATCATGCGGGTGAATTCAAGAGATGGAAGGACGAGGCTAATAGGAGCAATGAACGACTAAGATCTTATCGCGCGGGTGAAGTCAAGAGATGGACGGTAGAGATCATATCAAGAGGAAAAGAAACATGCAAAAATGAGGGAGTGGGTTCCTTAGGTGGTAAGTAGTTTCTCGCGCGCCCTTCAGGATGTAAGCAATATTTGGAAATTTCACGCGATTAGCCTTACTGCGCGACACATAGTAGGAGAAAACCACTTTTCTCACGTGCTCTCGGGCGGATAATGTTTGTGCACTAATCCGTGTGAGATTGCGTGATAGCCGTTAGATCAGGAGGGGCTAATCAATGATGGAGATCAGCCAAGCTAGTTAGCAATCGGGTGAAGCGACAGCCATTGGATCAGGCAAGGTAGATCGACGGTGGGGGTTTAAAGCGCCATAAGTGATCGGGTGACGCGATAGCCACGGATTAAGCGAGGCAGATCGAAAGTGGGGACTTAAAGATGATAAAGTGAGTGGAAGACTTCACACGAGGCAGCAGTTAGAGAAAATAATGAATTGGATGGTGATTGTGAAGGTTTTTTGGTGATCGGACGACGAGGAAGCGATGCATGAGGAACGTGTTGAAGGCGGTTTTAAACGAAAATGACAGAGAAAACCAGTGCGGGTGAACAAATAACTGCAACAAATGAAAAACTCCATAGCTCATGCGAGAACTAGAAACATGTGTTTTTGGGGTTGCTGAAGGGTCCCTTCCTCAAGTCATGGTCCAAAAGGGAGAAGATGAGGCCGAGACACCTGCACACAACATAATAGTGATCTTTTTCCTCTAGCTAACCTGCTAATTAAAAAACACAAATGGAAGTAAACTACAACAAATGCAGCTACTGAAGAAAATGAACATGAAAACCATGAATAATCTACGCTATGTTTTTGTAATTAAAGTGCAACTACTTAAGTAAATAAACAGTGAAAAGCATAAGGCTACTTAAGCAAATGAACAAAAAACCCTGAAACTACTTAAGCAAATAAATAGAACAGAAATATATGCTAGCATACATGTACAGTAAAGAGGAGCTTTGGTTGCTTGGGTTGGGCCCTAACCCAAGAGCTTCAGCCCTTAGAGTTAACTCAGAGCTGGCTTAAACAAGACTCATTCTTATTATAAAAACCATGGATTACAGAGAAAACTGTCACAAGTCTTTGCAGCTCAGAAATAAAATAGAGTTTCACAATATAAGTCTGAATCCTACTGAGGTCCTACGCCTCTCTATTTATACATCTGAACTGTCTAACGACTTCCTTCCCATTAGGGAGGGTTGGCCTCTAACTCAAGAAAAACTGGTTTGTGTCACTTTCACTTGCTCGGCTGTCTTTTAGTCTTCAAAGTGATGGTTGTGTGCACTCTAAACTGAGGGTGGAATATTCGAATGGAGGGGTAGTAAATGAGGAGGATTTACCTCCTATAGTTACTCTCCCTTGTCCCATTCGAGTCTTTACCAAGGTCTTTGCCATAGTTCTTTGCTTTTGTCCTTTCTACCTGCATTTTTCCTTGCTTTTATCCTTTATTCCTGCATTACATGCACATTAGACCACAAAGCCAAATATCCAACTCTAACTCATTTCATAAACAAAATATAATCAAAAGTATGCAATAAGTTGTGAGAATAGTTGGTTTGACTAAGTTAGGAGGTGAATTAAAGCCAATTAAAGCCCATATTAATGCTCAATGATGAGGCTCATCAACTAGTGAGACGATCAACGTAAAATGAGTATTTGGCATGAACATATACTCTGACCATAGTCAGGTCTGACCATGGTGGGAAGCGTCGATATTGTGGAGAATAGGATAAAGCACTTACTTTATTTTATTTTATATATTAATTAAAATGCTATGTTTTAATTTTTTTTAATAATGTAAATAATTAATATACAAATTGAATTTTGTTGCTTTCCAAAAATTTTAAATGATGGTTTCCTTTTTTTTAAATGCCCAATATTATTTTATATTTTTATAATAATAAATATAGAATATTTTTAAAATTTATTTTCAATATTTAATTAGCTATGATATTAATAATTTTTTAAAAAGTAGCCGCAAGGGTTAGCTCAGTTGGTCAAAATCAGTCCCTCACCATTGGGAGGTCACAGGGTCCATTCTCCCCGAAGCCCTTGGGGTTAGTCCTAGCTAGTGGGCCGCGGGGTTAGATTTCCTTCGGGATCGATAAGCCCAGATTTTTCCGTGGACGTAGCGCCACACATTGACCATGGTGTCCATGAGCCACAACGATATATATATATATATATCTCTATATATATATATATATATATATATATATATATATGTATGTATATATATATGTATATAAATATATATCTATATATATTAAAGTATTGAAACATTATTCGCATTATTATACATGATTAATGTCACTCAAATACTCAGTAGCATATTCATTCTTAAAACTTATTTAAAGAGATGAGCGATTTAAAAAAATAAACAAAAAAGGACAGGCATATATCACAACCATACACCTTTTACAACTCAGCCTATTCTATGTGGACAATGCGTTGGCACATATTACAACTCGACCGCCGCTTACACTATGACGTTGCTCCAATAACCAACCTTTTAACCAATACGTGCTTTAGATATGCGATTGAGAAAGGTCACAAAATATAAAGTCTTCAACGACGCATTTAGTACCTTTTTTAAAGAAAAAACTGAGAAATTTGTGAAGATAATAGAACTTCAATTTTTAAAACAATATGCTATATGTTGCTTTTTTAATAGAATATATTGTGTTTCAAATATCATTGCCATAAATTTTGAAGACATTTTTAAAGTCATATAATAATTAATATTATACAAAACTAAAATCTTTAATATAATTTAATTATTAATCGATAGTATAAATAGTAATTATTACTTATTATTTGTAAATGCTTTTATAAATTTGAAGAGGAAACCAACAACATGTTTCCATCACCCCCAATGAATGCTTTGTTTTTGTAACTATATCTATGCTACGCAAGAACATCTACAATGTATCTATTTTTCAAATGTGACAATGAATTCATACCTTTCAAAGTTCAATAATTAAACTAAGCGGAAAGGAATGCTAGTTATGTTGCCTTGTTAAATATTATATTTAAATTTTTTTTGCCCCCTCAATTAGTTTTACATAACTAATATTTCATGAGAATATTCTCATAATATATATTACATTAGTTGTTGGGATGGGGTCTCCTAGGGTAAATTTTGGGGAAAAAGCCTAAGTTTTGTTGTATAAAATGTAAATTCTCTACAAGTTGTGGTCGCGGAACATGTAGATAGTTAAAATTTCGTAAAGGGTTTTACCCTTCTTTAAAGTAAGTTGAGTTGGCTTTTGAAAATCTACCCATGGTCCGTGGACCATGGGATTATATAAATAGGTGTGTCTTAGGATGTCTACGGCAATAAATAGAGAGGAAGATGAATGTAATGGGTTAGTAGAGGAAGAGCGTAGAAGTCTTAGAGTAGAATAAAGGCTCTGTAGCTGTGTGCGCAAAGGCCTAGAGTAGAGTCTGTAGCTGAGTGTGTGGACCCCTGCAACTGAGTGCGCAGGAAAGTCTTGAGTCTGTAAGAAGAACTAAAGTATTAATAAAGATATTATTCCAGAAATTCTTGTGCTTTTTCTGCTTACTCTGTTTTACATGAATGTGTTTATATTGTGATAAATGATGGGTTTATGAAATAAAATTGTATTTATGCAAGACTTTACATGATTTGTATTGTTATATGAACACAATTGATGCTAACTGTTTATGTGAAGATCATCTTGTTTTATGTTTAAGTTATTGAACACTGAAGCCGATTTGAGTAATTATTGGGTTAAAGTAATCTTTGATATGCGTAAGTAGTTGATCCACCTATTCAGGGTCTGTGAAAGATAGTCGTAGATCTTCGTGGAGGTCTAAAGGTCGATTAAGGGGAGCTATATTGATAAGCCTTAAATTCTTATCGATTTGCGCAAGGGTAGATTCAGGACATAAAATGACATTACACTGATATCTAGGT
Source organism: Pinus tabuliformis (assembly GCA_031772625.1). Lineage (NCBI taxonomy): Eukaryota > Viridiplantae > Streptophyta > Pinopsida > Pinales > Pinaceae > Pinus > Pinus tabuliformis. Next base: position 5,540,540 of record CM062813.1, read on the forward strand.
GTGGAATCTTGGTTCCAACATCTCCCCATACTGCTTCAACTGAGACTTCAGTCCACGCTCCACGGATTGATGCTGAAAGGGCCAGTAGTGTATGGATTTGTTTGGAAAAACTAACTTTGAACCTATGTCAGGATCCACTAAGCCAACAAATGGTTCTGTTTCCAGGACCGGGATCTGTATAAAGAGATGTGTGATGTAGCATCATTGGAATCTGACCAACAAAGAAGTTGAGGAGTGGTTGGATTGAAATATCCACGAATTCGTGGTGCAAGAAAATAGAATCCCATGCCTGATGAAAGAACAGTGTTTGGATAGATACCTATACATAGAGATACATGATATCTTCTTCTGCACCTTCCCAATTGAATTATACAGGTGGATCACTAAATTGGCAAACGACCAAGGAAGGTGGAGGCTTGATGGTCCAATAGTGTGGACCTTGGAGCTAGTACGGAGATTCAAAGCTTTTGAAGATAAGCTCATGCATGTTATCGATCACTAGCTTGATCGAGCCATAGGAGGATTCATGACAGAATGCGCGGTCGATACCTCAGTCAGCTACAACGAAGCAGAGTAATGCTTTTTCAAGGGACCGTGAGGTAAGTATTTGAGGTCTCTGAATACTTGGATTAAGATTCTCTTGTGTGAGAAGCAGGTTATGCCATTACCTTGATGTTTGGAGCTACGCAAAGTGGAAATTTCTTCAAGGATAGATGGAGAAAAGACCCTGAATATAGCCCATTGATCAAGCCTCCTCTGAGTGACAACAAGGGAGTAACACAAGCTTCACTGCAGAGCGTTGTCCAGTTAATAAGGCAAGGGTTCCCGCGAATACCTCTTCCGTCCACACCACCTCCACCTTCACCTCCATAGCATACACCTTCATCCACACCACCACCACCTCCACCATTGTTCAATATGTCGAATACGATGAAATTGCTTGTTTTCAAGGGCCTGGGAAATGAGGACCTGGACCAGTTTTGGTTTGTTACGAAGGTCTTGTGGACAACAAAAAATATTATAGATGATGATATGAAGAAAGCACATTTGGTTACTACTCTACAAGATCGCGCGTTGACGTGGTACATTAATTATTGCACTGAAAAACCTGGTGGCGTCATTGGTGAACACTCAAACTACTCTGAACAAGGAATTAGATAAGCCTAAAGCTGAAACATAGTTAGTAGTGGGGTTCAAGGAATTTGCGATGAGGATCGGTGAAACACCCTGGGAACTAGATCAGATACTGAAGTGCGGAATCCACGAAGCCAATATGAATCTGATAGACAGTTAGCACCACATTGATTTATAGTCATGCTCTTGCCTCACTTAAGGATTGCACTATCACAACAAAAGATAGGAACACAGGTGGAAGCACTAGAGATCACAATGAGATTACATGAGATGCCTATCTAGGATGCGATGTTGGGAGTTCAACAGATTCATGCGGAGTTGCAGAACCATTGCTTGGAGTTCTAGAGCTTGAAGAAGGAAAAAGCAACTCGACCGGAAGTGCGCGAAGAAGTTTGGTGCCTCAAGTGTAAGAACCAGGGGCATGATAAGGATCATTGCCCTATTTTCATGAATTATATGGCAGGAGGAGGGCCCATGCCTCTAAGGCCGGAAGCCCCAGTAGGACCAAATATAGGGTCCACGCTGTGGTGCGCTATCTATCAAGTAGCAGGAAAACATGTAACAAACAATTGCCACTTACTGCAAAAATTTGTACAGACACCGCAACAATTATTCTGCAACTTCTGTAAATTGGTAGGCCATGATGAGCGTAACTGTCATAGCTATGAATTAATGATGGAAAGAACACCCGCATATCAGATGCAAACAGAAACTTGGCCTCTAGATCAAGACGTCAGGGGAGCGTGTGGAGGATATCAGGGACACGGATGAGGTCGAGGAGGAGGAGGACCTGGTAGAGGTCGAGGGTAAGTTATTTTCTATAATTGCGGAGTGCCAGGACACTACGTGCGGGAGTGTACAAGCTAGACACGCCCATTAGGCTAGTATTGTACTCATTTGACCACACGATAAAAAAGTGCCCTATATTGATAGCTAAAATGTAGGAGAAGAAGGTGCAGCCTCAACAGCCTACCTAGAACCTACAGACGATGAGGACAGAACCTCGCGAAGAGGATCCCAATGTCAATATTGTGCTGCGAAGTGGTGTGATGACTGGTGACGATAAGGGAAAATAGCCTAAAGAAGATGGATGGATCTGCAAGACTCCAGAAAAAGAAGTTGGGTTTGATCTGGAGCATGCAAAGGAGACGTTCATGGAAGAAAAGAAAAGCTTTGCTGAAGCCTCCACCTTAGGAAGTCAAGATAGGATATCGGAAGAAGTTGACCCCTCCATGCTTACTACTTTTTTGGAGACCTGCATGAAATTGTTGCACGACAACAGGGCTATGAAAGGATTAAGGAGTTGATAAATAAATGTGCTGGTAGGGATAAAGTGTATAATGGGCATCGCGCAGTCATAAATATTGGTAGACATAAGATGAGAACATGACACGATATGAGGCTCACCGTGAAAATAGGAGAATACAATATGGATCAAGTTATTTTGTATCTAGGGTCAGATGAAAATGTTTTGCCTAAACATACCTAGGAAAATATGGGGAGGCCTACACTACAGTGGTCTCCGATTCAGTTAAGAATGGAAAATCAACAAAAGATTATCCCTATGGGGAGATTGCTTGGAGTAACTGTAGACATAGAAGGTGCGAGCACATTCACTGATTTTGAAGTGATAGAGATTGTTGATGACAACAATCCATATCTGCACTCCTGGGAATTGATTGGGCTATCAACATGAATGGGGTAATCTATTTGAAGAAGCGGACAATGTCATTTGAAAGGAAAACGCTCTACGTGGTAGTACCGTTGGACCCCACAGAAGGACCACGCTATACTGAATCGGTCCGTGACTATGAGGAAAGCGACGAAAATTTGGACTAGATCTATAAGATAACAACACGAGACCAAGATTTGGTTAATCTGACAGCCGATGGACGAATTGCATGGGACCGTGAAAGCTCATGTACATCAGATTCAGATGAAGAATTGGAGCACTGATAGAATAGGTAACACGAAGTATCTACGTTGCGATGTAATATGATGACTAAATCACTACACTGTGTATCATCCGAGGTAATAATTTTTCCTTATTATGATGGTCTACTAATGTGGATAAATTTATGGATGAATTTTAAAGGGAAGTGCCTGAGAAGCATTGCTTCCAAGCACTGGATTTGGCGCTATGACTGTATGGTGGTGGGGTACATATAAAGATAGTTTTGAAGAATGGCACGACTATAGCAGGATTATGCAGATGTGATTTTGTCACCCCAAGGTACGGTTGATTGATAAGTATGATGGGAGAGATGATCTACACGATCATTTGGAAAAGTGGACTAAGGTTTATGGAACGGAGCTACAGCCAGAGTGGGTGCATATTTTTTGTCACACTTTGGAAATCATTCCTATGAACTAGTATTTGGAAACAGAGCTCCACCATGGCACCACGGAATAAGATATATTAAGAGAGGGGTTTGTGAGGACATTTAGCTTTGAAGAATAATTCGAGAGTATTGATGAAGCACTACAGGAGGTTAAGGCAACAATCTTCAGAATTCCACACGATCCCTTGGAATTGATTCAACTGGATTGGAGCACCCGGCTGCGCCATGTGCTGGAATGCTATAATATGACTACTTAAGGAGAGGATGAGGATCCAAAGAATATTAACATCCCCGAAGTAGAAGGCCACCGCAAAGTAGAGGGACTGCAGATAGAGAACCCTGACATCACCGCGCCACTGAAAACTAAGAAGGTAAACATTGGTATAGAAGTGGAACCGAAGTTTGTGAAGATAGGGGACTACTAGGATGATACTACGGTGGGTAAAGTCATTGGTTGCTTCGAGAATATCAGGATTTATTTCCCATAAAATTTTTGGACTTAAAAGGCATCATAGGCGGTTTGGAGTGATGAAAATCACCTTGAAACTGGACGTGAAGCCTGTTAAGCAGAGGCCATATCTCCTTAATCCAAAATACAAGGAAAAGGTCTGCTTAGAGTTGGACAAGATCCTTGCAGTGGTACTATTGAACCAGTGGAGGAATCTGACTGGGTGAGTCCAATGGTCATTCAGGAAAGGAAGCAGAAGGATGAAATAAGGATTTGTGTAGATCTCAGAAAGTTGAACGATGCTTGCATTCATGATCCTTTTCCAACTCCATTCACAGATGAAGTACTAGATAATGTTGGTGGGCAAGAGGCCTATTCATTAAATGATGGGTTATCTAGATACCATAAGATAAAGATCGTGCCAGAAGACAGGAGTAAGACCACCTTCGTGACATAATGGGGATGTTTCCAATATACAATGATGCCTTTCAGACTTAAGAATGCATCAGCAATTTTTTTCACGCATGGTCATCGCAGCATTCAAAGAGTTCATTCACAAGTTCTTGGAGGTCTATTTCGATGATTGGACAGTGTTTGGGCTAGTTAAGCGCCATGTAGATAGTCTGCACTTGATGTTGGATACATGTCGAAGGTATCAGATTGCGCTAAACCTGAATAAATGATTGTTCTGCATCCCTTTCGAAATCTTGTTGGGTCATGTGGTGTGCAGACAAGGATTAATGGTGGACCCTGCTAAAATTTTGGTTTTAATCAATTTGGAGGCACCAAAGAGTGTTAAACAGTTGCGCGCAACACTAGGCCATACAGGATATTATCAGAAGTTCATCAAAATTTATGCTTAGATTACCGCACCTATGGAAAAGTTACTGAATAAGGATGAGACATTTTGTTGGGATGAATAATGTCAATGCAACTTGGATGTACTAAATAGAAAATGGTCACCGTGCCAATCCTTGTCTTCCCGGACTGGAATAAGGAGTTCCATGTGCATGTAGATGCCTCATGTATTGCACTAGGAGTAGTGCTGACACAGGTCGGTGAAGGAGAATTGGATCACCCTATAGCGTTTGTGAGCAGGAAGTTTTCTAAGGCTGAAAAGAATTATTCGACGATAGAGAGTGAAGGCTTGGCTATGGTGTACGTGCTCTAGAAGTTTAGACGTTACCTGTTATGCAAACATTTTAAGATATACACAAACCATTCTGCATTGAAATATTTAATCAACAAGCTTGTGTTGGGGGGGGGGGGAATATGCATATGGCTGCTGTTGTTTTAGGAGTATGATTTCAAAGTAATTGTGAAGCCAGGAAGGTTGTATGCAGGGCCATACCATCTGGGGCGCATTGAAATAGGGGGGGAGCCAATCAATTTGGAGGAAGTGCCGCCTGACGCGCATATCTTCTTGGTGCGCGTAGCGGATAATCACTTTGCGGACATTATCCACTTTCTGACCATGGGGACGACTCTAGAGGGATACACCAGTCAATAGAAGAAATAATTGGTGGTGCGCACAATAGGATTTTAAGTTATTACAAGCCATTTGTATAAGATGGGATTAGACGAAATACTTCGACGCTATGTGCCTGACTTTGAAAGACACGGTATCCGTGCTGAAGCTCGTGGAGGAGATGCGAGAGGACATTATGCAGGAAAAGCAACATCGCAAAATATTTTGTGCGTTGGGTTGTGGTGGCCAACGTTGCATAAGGATTCCGAAGCATATTGTAGGGCATGCGATGCATGTTAGAGGACGGGCAGGTCGTCGTGGAGGGATGAGTTGCCTTTGAATCCACATGACACATTGCAGCCATTTGAGAAATTGGAAATTGATTTTGTAGGGTTGATTTAGCCTCTAGGCAAGAAGATGGGCGCGTGGTAAATCATCACTGTGACAGAATATTTGACCATATGGGCGAAGGCAAAACCTATGAAGGACTGTGTCGGGGAAACAATAGCAAAATTTATATTCAAATGTGTTGAGGAGGTTTTGCTTCCTGAAGTTTTTGATGAAGTGACTGCGGTATGCATTTTCTCAATAAAACGATTAGCACGCTAAAAGAGGAGTTCCATGTTTACCATCAGAAGAGTACGTCGTACCATCCTCAGGCCAATGGAGTGGTTGAGGCTTTTAATAAGATATTGGAGAATGCATTGACGAAGGTTTGCAATGCACAGCGGAATGATTGGGATGTGCACGTACCAGCAGTGTTATGGGCTTACTTAACTCCCTATAAGAAGCTTACGGGTCAGACACCTTTTAGGTTAGTCTATGGTGCAAAATTTGTAATGCCTATGGAATACATTGTGCCTAGTCTATGCATAGTGGCTTTCACAGGAATGGCAGACCACAGAGCCTTAGAAGAAAGGATCGCGCAACTAACAGAGCTCAAGGAAGATAGGTTTTTGGCTAGATTCCATTAGCAGGTTCAGAAGGGACGTGAAAAATCTTGGCACGATCAACACATCAAACTGTGCACCTTTAAGGTAAATGATTTAGCTTTATTATATGATAGAAATTTTGATAAATTTCCAGGAAAATTTCAGATGCACTAGTTGGGACCATATGTTATCAAAGAGATTACAAATGGTGGAGCAGTTTATCGCGCGAATTTGAATGGAGATCCATTTCTGGGGAAGGTAAATGGAAGCCAATTGAAGCCATACATTGGGGATCCGGCCCCATGACTACATGATGGTAGCACAGTCTTAGAGCTCCAGGCAGTTGCAAAGAGGTGTGGGACTATAAACTACACTGCTTGGTTTTAAGAGCTGCGTGACAGGGTGACTGCGTGAAAACGAATGATGTCACAGTACCAGAAGAAGCGCGAAGGGATCTGCACCATAGGAGGAGAGACCGCGCAATGCAGCCAGGGAGTAACAATTACAATCATTGTTCATGATTTGGCTACCAACAAATAGTTAAGAGGAGTAGGGGGTGGCATTTAATGCTGAATTTAAGAGTGAAATCTTGGAAAATCTTCCGCCAATTCAACATTTATGAACGAATTTTGGAGTGAACGGTCGAATTTGAATTCAAATTTGCCTACAAATTACTCGTGGTCATTGAACAAAAAACACTTTGCATCCTTAGAATTTCTATGTTGTGTTGTCTAGTGCGCATGAATCACGAGTATTTCGAAGCTTTGATCGTAAGCCCTGTGCTCGACAAGTTGCCTAAGTTCGCTTGAAAATTCATTACTGACATCATGTTAGGACTAGGTCCCACTGAAATTGCTAGCACTTAAGGAAATATCACCTCTGAGGGAGATGCCCCAGAGGTAATGAGCATGGAGGTTCCTACTGTAGTGCCTACAACGTCACGGTCACCTAGACCGAAGCCTACGCCAGTGAGGGAGGACCCCAAACCAAAGAAAGATAAGCAAAAGAAGTCGGTGCCAATGCATGAGTCACTAAGAAAGCATGCTACCACATAGGTCGAGAGGAAAGAAAAGCCGAGCACAAAAGAGAAGGGGAAGTGGTGGATCTGGAGGCTTAGGAGGGCGCAGAAGATATAAACACCAGGGGGGGTGGATCCTATATCCAAGCTGCCAGAGTATATCCCTCCACGCAAGGGAAAAGTGAAGGTCCCTAAGGACCCAGATGCAGGACAATTCCTCCTCAACACACCCCTATTACTGGAGAACCTAACCTTTGAGAAGATTTGGATTTGGTTGACCACAAACGGTTCCCCCACCTTGCTACAGACACCTATATGAAGAGGGTATTCTACAAAGAATCTGGTGTCACCACATTGGAGCCTGTGGAATGAAGTCACAAAGTGAACCAATTGAGGTTTTTAAACTTTTTTTGGGTGCCCCACTACTATCACTCCAATATTAACTTGATTTTCATTAAGCAGATGCTATGCCTAGTGCATGACAAATGCTTGTGGCTGAGTGCGCCAATCCCTATCACCGATATGCTGATCCATAGGGTCACATTGTTGCCACACTCAGGATTGAATCTAGCCAAGGAGTTTGGCGGAAAGACGAGCGAGCGTGACCTCGTAGAGAAGATGAAGGACAAGCTTAATCCTGTGAAAAATCCACTCAGGTATTCTATTACCCCGATCACTGGCCCCATGGTAAAGGTTGCCACGCAGATCTTGGCTGACAAGGTTATGAGAAAGTGTCGCACAGACGAGGTGCTGACACCATTGGTTTCTTTGGCTTCACAGTGTGCCGAGGGCGTGCAGTTCAACTGAGTGTGCTACCTGTGTAGTGAGTTCCTTGCAAACTGCAGAGAGGCACAGGAAAAGAGTAAAACATTCCACTATTCATGGTTGTTGCTCTCGATTGTGCTGGTCACCTGGGATTTTTCGGAGGACAGCCAATTTCCTCCGATAGAGAAAGATTTTCCAGAGGCTGCAAAATTTGCATCTCTGTGGGCCTCAAAAGATGTTGCGTGGGTCAAGAGACCAAAGCATTTTGGGTGCTAATGGAGGCGAGCATTCTTATGGCCGTCAAAAAGAATCTGTGGTTGTCACCAACCATGTTTGAACAAATTTTAGGATATGTGGAGTTCAAAGTTGACTTCCATCGCGTATACATCTAGGTGCGGAAGGATTCAGAGCATAAATGGTTTGACTTACCTTACCTCATTGTAGATGATGCTATTGAGGAGGTCATCAAGCACTGGACAACAAATTGGTGTTCTCCTTCTGATCTAGCCGCAAGCACCAGCAAGTTTGTGGAGAAGAAGAAGAAGGATGTGGCCAAACAGAAGGTTCAGTAATTGGTTGAGAAAAGAAGGAAAGAGGTTGAGGAGAAGGCTGAGTGGGAGTGGAACGTGACGCGAAGAAGCAGGTAGAATAGGAAGAGTGTGGCTCTGAGCAAAGTGATAAGTTTCCTTCACCCCAAATGGAGGAGGAAGAGCAATCAGAGCAGGGTGGCGGTGGTCAGGATGAGCAGAGCACTCCCTTCCGAGTAAAGCGGTATAGGGAGCAGGAAACGGAAGGGTCATGGAAGAAAACAAAAGCCACCAATTCGTCGCTTGATGAGCACCAGTATTGCAGCAAGAATGTTGCAACTCCTGGGGCTACCAACTGTACTTTATCAACCCAAGGTTGATACAAACATGGAGGTGACAGTGTTGTATACACAAGCAGATGTGATGGGTCCACTCTTTGTCACTGCTAAGCTAGTGATAGACCACTATGGTTTCTCAAACCAACCTTCTATTGATTCAGAAGAAGCTTGATTACCAATGAGGAAAAGGGAAATTTACACTAACTGAAATCTTGTCTACTGTAGTAAGGAAAAACTAAGATCAAATGCTTAAACACACCACTCATCTAACTAATTTCTAAGAGGCTTTGCTTTAAAAGAATGCTAAGTTAACATGTGTGTAATCCTACTGCCTTAGTAATTCTATCTGAAATAACCAAACATTCTACTGTTGTGCATGTAAATGAACACAATAACTCTTTTTTCATTTTTGTATTTTTTATGTGAAAATGAGAATGCTAAATCCTCTTGGTGATGTGGCAGGAAGATTAGGGATGATGGTGAATGGTCAGATGGCTTGGGAGGCAAGTAGGGGTCTTCTCCTATCTTCCTAGGTGCTTTTTCCACAATTTGGCCTCAAAAAAGGCCACTACAGGTCGTCCTACAAGATGTCCTAATTCCTCCTACAGGATGTCCTAATGCTCCTACAGGATCCCCTGTATTCCTACAGGATCTGGTCGAGAGAAATAGGAGTGATTTGGAAGATGGTGTAGGGCATAGGGAAGGTGAATGGTGGGAGAAATAAGGCAAGGGAGTGGTTAGGACTTCTTCATAACTCAAAACAGAGTTTGTGAGATGGTTGGATTTGCTCAACAAACTTGAAGAGATGTTCTTATGCAATGATGAATTTGGTGAGGGACTTAGTGGCTTTTGATGATTTTGGATGAATGAGGTTAGGTTGGGTTTGCTGGTCATGAGATCTCTCTGCACTGTTGAAACTCCTGCACTACATCAATCACTAGCATTTCTCCATGAATCATGTCAAACAAGAAAGATTTTCAATCAACTAAGGAAAACAAAATTTCATTATCTAGTTGCCTAGTTGATGCATGGAATTACTTGCATAATGATGTGAAAAATTTATGAGATCTAATACAAGGATAAAGATATCAGAAATGACAATTGAATCCTATTCTTGAAAACTAGTAAAATAATGGCCTAAGTAGCAGAAACCCCTAAATTCCATGAGAAATCAAAATTCTGTCTTTTTGGGGCTGCATAGGAGTTATTTCCCCAAACCATGGTCCCTGAAGGGAGGAGTGAGGCCAAAGCTACCTACTATCAACTTTTTTATATTCCTTTATCTTCCTAAGCTACTGTTAAAGCAATGCACAAATGGAAGCAAACTAGTCAAATCCACAACTACTTGTAATGAAATAATGCTAAAAACAATTCAACCATTAATCTATGAAATCAACTAAGCATATAAATACAAGGAGAGGAGCCTTTGCTTCTAGGGTTGGGCCCTAACCCGAGAGCTTCAACCGTTTAATTCAACTCAGTGCTAGATCAAGGAAATGCTCATTCTCATTATCATATTAGAAAATTACATAACAATGTCTTCCATAAGTCTTGAACTCAAAAATGCTTAGTGCTTTTACATCAAAAATATGAATCCTAATGAGGCTCTAGGTCTCTTTATTTATGCAACTGAAGTCTCCAAAAACTTCCTTAAATATAGGGAGGCTTGGATCCCAAACTCAAGATGAACTAACTCTTTAACTGTCACTGGCTCGGTTTCCTTTTGATCTTCATGACTCGACTGCTTTCAACTCCGAGCTAGTGTGATTTTATGGAGGAATATTCAAATGAGTGAGGATTAAATGAGGAGGATATATCTCCTACAATCTCTCCTCCTTGTCTCATTCAAGTTTCTGCCCTTAATTAGCCAAAATTGCCATGATTTGCTCTCAAAAACCTGTAATCAATGCACATTAGTCCACTAGACATAACATCTCACTTTCACCCATCTCATTAAGCAAAATATAATCAAAATATGTAAGGAATTATGAGAAGAGTTGATTTAAATAACCTTGGAGGTGTATTAAGGTCCATATAGTTACCTAATGATGAGGCTCATCATCACCCCCTACTGAAAGTGTTGCTCGTCCTCTGAGCAACTCAATCTATATCCATGTCCTTCATTGCTCTAGTGGCTTCCCAGATATCCCATGCTTCTGTTGTAGTTTCCTCTTCCTATGAATAGAATCTTTCCTTCCTCTATATCTCTTCCCATTGCTTTCTTTCTTCCTCTTCCTTAATTCCTTCCAACATTCCTAAGAGCAGTGGTGGACTGAGTCTCAAGCCAATCCAATTGAATTTGAGTCTTTGTAGTGCTTGCTTGTACATGGATGTTATGTTTAGTGCCTTTCTCATTCTTTGGGGAGAATGATACTCTCTTATTTTCAGGCTGTAGGGAAAAGTGTTCCATCTCATTTGACAAGATTGCATGCTGTCATCCCCTTACAACCTGAACATGTCTTCAAAGTCTGTGAATGCTTGCTCTTTAGTAGTAAGGTACCTAGGTGCAAGCTTAGGATAATTTGCAATCAGGTTGTGGGTGCTGATGACAACCATTGGATTTGATTGCTTAGATCTTATCATGAGGGGTTGTTTCTTTTATCTTGCCATTACTTTCTTCATATCTGCAACTCTTGCCTCCTCATGATTCATCCATGATGCCAAAGCCATCAATTGCAAGTCCCTTAGTTTTGAATTTGGGTCCCACACATTCATATCTGTCAAGGCCAAGTTGTGTAGGTAAAAATCAAACATTTTAGCTCTATTGTCCAAGGTGATTTGATCATAGAGATCAATGAACTGTCTATAGTTCTGGAAGGGCATAGTGCCTCTCTACGCTAAAGTCTTAATTTGAAACTATAGCCACTATTCCCTAAGATACAATGCATAAGACTTTTCTGGCATCCCGCACTGGATTGCCTCTAAAGATAAACTGGCCATAGCTACCAATTGACTATCTCTATCTTGTACCTGTTCCCTTAGCCATGCATTCTTTGCTTCCAACTGAGCTTTCATCATCACCTCTTTGTCCCTTATCCTTCTCAGTTCTCTACCCATCTCTTTTACTTTCTCCTCCATGTGGTTTACATCCTCCGATCCTTTAGATTTGGAAATTTGCATCCACCTATGTGTTCTTTCCCTTTATTTTTCAAGCTCAAAGAATAAGGGGATGAAAAATTTCCATGGAATGACCCTACCCCCTTCAATGAACCTATAGTAAGAGTCAAGGTTGGGTTGAGGACAAGTTTCCCTCAGTGTTGGATCTTCCTTCTTTGTTTCTTGTTGAGTGATACCTTCTTGGTCCATTTTCTGAGTTTCTGGTAGGTTTCGCAGAGTTTCCTATAGGATGGCCTCTACTTCCTGTAGGTACTTCTATGTCTCCTATAGGAG